>CM065386.1:2812500-3212500 GCA_033060915.1 Euryodendron excelsum | reverse complement strand
AGAGAATTTCCAATCGCAATTTAAACAACGAGTTCAATATGATATCCAGTAACAATGCTAGAAGTCATCCAAACAATTTAACACATATACATTTTCCACAGTTCAAAATATAAAAACTCAAGTTTATTGACTATGGTCACATTAGCCTGTGACGAGGCCCAAAATCACAATTAACTCTATGGTCGAAATCCAAAAGAAACTAGTTTCTGTGCCAATCTTTAACTCCCATTGGCATAGGGTCCAAATCATAGTCAAACAAGAGTCCCAATATTATTAATATACATGAATATACAATTTCTTTGATGAACAATTCACACTTGATTTAGAATTTATATGAAAAATATAAAGGAAACAAAACCCTTTATTCAAACCATAATTTATCGACTCATTCAAAACATAAGATTTCAAAGCAATATCTAGTAATTTATAAAACAACTAGAAGTGGTAGTAACTCACTTACCTCTTACACAAAATGACTCCCAACAGTTAAACCCGATCAAGATCGCACCACCCTAATTATTAATCAACAATTTCTAAATAAATCATTACGATCTAGCATGAATGATTTAATGAAATAAATGCCAACTATACTGAATCACACTAATAATGAGCCTTAATCCATAGCCCCCCCAATGCCCAAAATGCCTAATATCTACACCAACTTCCCAAATTTCGTTATGATCCCGTACCCAACTTTCAGCAGACGTAACTTTCACTCGAATTATCGATTTCTGGCATACCACACACTGTTGCAAAGTTCTCAAGACAAGTTACAATCTAGGACAAATTTCTAGTCAAAACTATTGCTAGTAAGTTGGAAAACGATAATACACAGTGGCTGGTTTAACCAATTTAGAACCCAAACTTTAAACTACAAGTTCTAATGTACACCACCAAAATCAAACCATACTTAATTCATATGAACCCTTACGATGAGGGGGTTCAAAACCACCAATCTTCTAACCGTGAAGTGGCTGGAGAAACAATAAACCCACATCCTATGTCCTCTTTTCATGGTTTTATGCAAGGAACTAAAGAGAATCAGTTTAGGCCTTACCTTGATTGAAATTTTCTGATGATAATCTGTCCACTAAATCTCATCCACCTTCGGCCAAAGCTTGGTTCTTGTTAAAGGAACTCTCTATGAGAGAAAAGTGCAAGACGGCAATATTATTCGAGTATGGAAAATAAAAGTTTAGGGTTTTCAAACTTTATTATTTGCTAATAAATCCTCTAAAATATTAAAATAACAAAAGGCTCTCTTTTTAATTTATTTATTGATTTGGATATTACAAATAGATACATATATATAACTTTTGAGCTCTCTGTATTATATATGAGTAATGCTATACAACCAGAAATATAACTAAAATGATATGGCTAAGTTGTAGGCCTATCACTTTAAAATAAAGAATCTACCAAGATGTATTTTAATTACAAAATTGCCACTGCCACGTCATTCTAGTTCAAAATTCTGATTATAAATTATGGAAGAGTAGCTTTTTCCAATCTATATACATGGCAGAGACAGAAGAGAGACAGCCGCGTCATTGCCCGCCTTCGTCCAGAGCATGCCCTTGTGTCACGGGCTGGCAAGCCGGGCACCACACGGTGACACTAATGCGACCCGCCATGATCATACGCAGCGGAATACACCCGTGAGGCGACTATGCTCCAAGCAATAGTCCCGCCAAACTCAAACACCAAGGCATAAGATTATGCACTTGTCCAGAATCCATCCGTAATGCCCCGCATAACTCTTTAAGCACGGACCTCTGATGCTCAAGCCATAAGGCAACCCAAGCTATAGGCGATAGCAACGCCATTCTCAAATGCGTGCACACTCGGCAAGCAATGTGCTTAGCGCCAGTCCCACACAAAACACAAGCCAGATGGCCATGTGCAACTAGACATGCGCGCGTCAGCCAAGCATCACCTGTTAGGCACAACGCCTCCATCCATGAAGCTCTTAGCGCCTCGCGTCAAGGTTGCCCGCAAGGAAAGACACCACCGAATAGCAACTGATAAGCCCACAACATTGTGCCCCACGACACCAATGCTAGCCAAACCAAGCGGCCGTGTGCACAAGCGTGAACCCAATGCGCAAGTGCACACGAGACACACGGCATGCAAGTGTGCACACCGAGGTCCAATCTGTCATGGACATAAGCCCCACCACTTTATAATTATGGCGTAGTGGGTGCGAATGCCACAACCCCATCCTCGACGCCAATGCCCAACATCTGCCCCACCGGGCACAATGCCGCCCATGTAGCCCCTTGACTAGCATGAGGATTGCAGCCACGTGCCACAGCCGGCCCCCAAGTCTCGCCCACTCCCTTGGGGGACTCACTTGAATGCTGTCCCTTTCGGTAGTACCAGGGGGTGGTAGAGTCAACACCATGCCCCCCCTTATAATAGCATTCTGAGCCATCTCCAAACTGATAGGAAGAAACATCCTACCCCCTCGAGGAGTCGTAATTCATAAATCCAATAAATATGGAAAATACAAATTACGAGATTGCCATGCCACCGGCTAATCATGCTCAAACATGCCCCACGCCAAGGTCCCTCGCGGCCCTCGACGTGCCACGGGTGGCAACCCGTGACACCTTGGCTTGTGTTTTATCACGGAAAAGGCTTGAAAAACCAGACTTTCTGATCCATATCAGATCCCAAGAACAGCTACGTTCGGTCTGTCCCAGAGTTGCGTAACAAAGAGGTTGTGAATTGTTGTCATGGCTGGTTGATTCTTTCGCAAGAAAACGGTCAGTTTTTCTCCCTTTGGAATCCTGTCACCTTCGAGTCTATCCTTCTTCCTCCATTAAAACGCAGTTCTCGTAGTTGTATCAATTCCTGCACTTTGTCATTACCTCCTAGCGACCCTAATAGCAGAGTTTTCTTAATCGACTGTGGCGCTCAGAGCATTTTGTTCTGTCGTCTTGAAGACCAACAATGGATTGAGAAACCTTACAGCAAGGAGATTGAGGCAATAAGTGAGAAAATTTTCCCCGGGAATCATCTTTGCTGCCCTGTTAGTTGCAATGGCAAATTATATGCCACAACTTCTCAAGGATTTAGCAAATTAGTACTGATTGCATAATGACTGAGCCGGATAATATTGTCATAAGGTCATTAAGGAATAGAATACCTTCGCCTTGCCAGCCACTTTCGCCGTGCATGAGAACGATGATCATTGAATCTTGTGGGGAGCTTTTCACCATGCATGCTATGTATGATATGTATGGTGGAGCAAAATTCAAAGAAGTTGTTGCTATTCAGATTTTCAAATTGGATTTCTCTTCTATGATTTGGGAAAGAGTGAAAAGCGCCGAAGATCGAGTGTTTTTCTTCTGCAACAACTATGCAATTTCGTGCCCTGCTATTTGCTCAGAATTAAGAGGGAATAGAGTATATTTCACTCGAGATGAGGACAAAAGCTTATATTCATACGACATTGGCGATGGAAGTATTTCAGTTTTTCTGCCTTGTCCGAATTTACCTACACCATGGAAGTCACCCATATGGGTAATGCCTGATATCAGCTAGCACTCGAAGTCTTTCTAAGTTTAAGTTAGGAATTTGATATTATTCTTAGTGATTGCATGAGATTTTCCCCCTTATTTGGCTATGTTTTCCACCAGAAATAGTAGTGTAATACATACGTTGGGGTACATATATACATATACAAATATATATATATATATATACATGAATCTATCTACAGAAAGATCGGAGAAATAATTGTTAGGAAAAATAATCTGAAATTAGAAACGGCTTTGAAGCATATTAATGGACACTATCCTTAAAGTTTTATTTGCTCCCACTATGTTGTTGTAAAGTCATAGGCAATACAATAAAATGCATTGGATCTACAAATAGCAATTTTTGAAGACTCTTTTAGAACTTCTTAGTAAAACAAAAAATATATTCAAGCTTTGCATTTGAAAACAAATAACACAAGATAGGTTTAGAGACTTTAATGGGTCTGTAATACATTTCTAGAAAATTCATATATGTTAGTTTAAATTGAAGAGCCAATCACACACGTGAGACATGTATGCAAATCACATAATTACCACCCAAAACACCTCAATTTCAAGTTATTTATGTAAAATGTATAAAACTTTATAAAGATAAAGAAAGTCTTATAAACTTTCTACGTGGATCAAAGTCTTATACACAACCCCCCACAAACAACTTTAACATTCCGAGAGAAAAAGTATAAAACAATAATCCGGTCCTATATATATGTTATCATTTGTTAGTTTTTAAGTAAATGTTAACATTTGTAGCTTTCTATTGCAAGCCCTGCTTTTTTAGGTGATGAACATGGCTTTTGTTTTTCCAAATTAATCTATCTTCTTGTTTGTGGATTACTTAATTTTAAATTGAGATACGTACAAAGAATGCTCCCTCATCGCTTTGCATGTATATGGTCCTGTTTTGTCAATTTTCATTGCTTAAAACACTGATGTTAGTATCAAAACGAATTCCGGTTTGATAGTTTGAATAGAACTTTTTGTTTTCTTTTTGTGGCTCACTCAATTCAAAACTGCAATTCATGCACGATTTTTTTTTCTTTCTATCACCTGCACAATAATATAATATGAAAATCGTTAACATTATCTGACCGTTCTAGTTTTTCATCCCTTTTTGTTGCTTGAAATTATATGGCCTTTGATTCTTGAATTGATCTTTTGTGTTCTTGATCATGTATAGGTTAACAAACTTTTGTGGACAAGCCCTCGACATGACTGGAAAAGAAGAGCAAGTGAGGATAGAGGTTGCAGAACAAGAAAACAATGAGAAGAACAAGAGAGAATCAAAAGAAAAGCATTTGTTTGACCTTCCGAGGGACATCTTAAAATCAATCTCTGAGCTGCTCATTCTAGTTGATTACATGAACTTCCGTGCTGTATGCGCAAGTTGTCGATTACTCGCCCCTCCAATCAAATGGAGAACTGCAATGTCCAGTTCAGAGAGCCATTCTCTGTCGCCATGGCTACTGGTTTTCAAGAAAAATCAAGGCGTTTGCAGCTTTTTCGACCCAAAGAATGGCGATAGATACCTGGTTCGGATTCCAGAATTGCTCCAAGATGCTACACTCTGTCAATGCAAAGATGGTTGGTTACTAATGTGTAAGCCTCAGTGCTCGATGCATTCAGAACGCTATGATCAGCACTGTCTGATCTTTTTCAGTCCATTTACCAAGGACAATATCCCATATCCAGCCTTGCCTGATCTCATTTTTCTAGTGTCACGCTTTGACTTCTTCGTCGGCGCCAACTTCTTCAATCTGTGTTGTGGTTGCAGTTGAATTTCTTGGTGGAGTAGTTGCAGTGCATATTAGTCATTCAAGGGAAGAGGGATGGAGTTACTTTGAGTTAGACTGCAATCCAATTTTCTGGCCAAATTACAACGTTTCAGTTTTTATCGACAGAGCTTTTTACTTCTTGGGCCAGGAAGGAAGTCTTGGAGTTTTGAGATTAGAAAATGAGCATGGCTGCCATTGGGAAGTCCTTGAAAGGCCCCAAAAACCCTACAACTCTTTCGACAAGAACTTCTTAGCCGAGTGTGATGGAGAACTTCTCTCAGTGTTTACTGATAAGCGCGAAAAAAGGGTTCACGTTTTCAAGTTGTGCAGCTCTACAATGGCTTGGGAGAGAGTCCAGAGTTTGGGGAACCATACGTTGTATCTTAGCCGTTCATCGGCTTTGTTGAGAGTGGCAAAAACTCCAAAAATGGAAGATGAAATCTACTTTCCTAGGTTTTTCGGGCAAGACATAGTGTCATATTCTCTTAGAACAGGTCACTATCACTCTTCTAGGAGTGAAGAAGTTTCACTGAAGGATTTCTATGGCACGAGGGAGCAACTTATCTGTGGTTGGATTGAGCCTAGGTGGTGCTAGTTATTACCCAAAGAGTTTTAATGTTATGTAGAATGTTCTTCTTTTGTGGTTTGATAATCCAAGTTTCTTTGCAACTCTTTCGTTTGATAATCCGACAATCCTTCCTTTAAGATGTCCGTTTATACTACAATCCTTCGTTTTCCAAGTTTCTTTGCAAGTCTTAGGTTTGATAATGTCATTCAACTATCCAATGAGATAAACTTATTGACTAAACCATACAAATCAACAAACTAAAGCCTGAACAATCTTATTGAAAGAAAATTTGTCTAATTTCTGTTCTGAGTCCTCTCATATGTAGACTTAGGAAACAAAATCCAAAAAGCTGCAACTGGATACACTATTCTTAAACTCATTAGGACTTTATTCTTTTGCATATGCTCTCATTGCATCCGTTTTAAGTTCAAAGGATTTGAATCACACTTCCAAAACACAATGCCAAGAGAAGCTGCCTCACACCTTACTAACTTGTGCTCTAGCTTTGGGAAGTTTGAGTCTCCAGTTGAATTTCGGTTTCAGAGTGCCGCTATGCACTCAATTTCAATTCTTGCATTCAGCGGTAGTGCCGCCACTTGATACGTTGAACGAGCTGGAGGAGGTGAGGGAAAGTCTGCAATACAAACCGTATATCCAAGTTACATCAAACACCAACAATGTAGATGTCAATAAGAAATTCAACAATTTTTGTGGTGCAATATGTTTTTTTTTTTTTTTGGCCAGAAGGTAAACAACACACACACAGAGGAAAGAAACCCACACAAAGACGTGCAATATGTAAATTAGTGATTGTGCTTTTGGGGGAAAAAACAATAGATCAGATCAGCCAATAACAAGCTCAGAACAAATCAAGATTGAAAATGGGTACTAGCTAATTAAAAAACTACAAGATTGAAAACGGATGTTGACCATTCCAATAAAGGCCGATCCTCTCCTCTTTTGACAGAAACCCAAGCTCATTTAAGCTTCAGGACAAATGGTTACCACATCTTCAGGAATCTAGAGGATGTGAAGGCTAAAGTTCCACTTGGGAGTTTATTCTCAACAGCACGATGCATCATGAATTAGAAAATAAGTCTTGCCAATTGCACAAGTAGAAAGCATTCAGAATTCAAACATCCCAGAATTAGCACCAACCATCCATATCACAGTCTTTCAGTGTGGTGGTAAGCAGGGGGTGGATGGAGCATGCTAATGCATGAAGTAGGGTGAACTTTCATGCTACAAAATTGACAATTGGCAAGTAAACTTTGCACAACTATAGCAAACATCATTTGACGCCTAGGGGGGAACTGGTGGGGTGCTTGAAAACACTACTAAGTCTAGTACCCTGAGTTCTCATATTCTAGGCTTTAAAATCAACAACACTTGTGTCATCTTTTGTTAGAGCATTGGAAAGAATCTTGCAAGAGACTTAGAATGCATAAATCAGGTAACTCAGGTAACAGATATACTGAAATAATAATAATATATTTCTATTCTGTAAAACTCACATTTAGCATAGATTTCATTCACTTTCTTGAAGTCGTTCAAATCAGCCAACCTGTAAGCAAAAGTAGTAGGAAACTCGTCAACTTTTTGGCTCTAAATACCTAAGAAACGAGAACAGAAAACAAAGATACAGGTATCATGCAGATATTACGCACATGATTGTTGTCTTAACTACTGAGGAATAGTTGGCACCACTTGCTTTCAGTATCTCCCCCATATTCTTCAGAAGCTGCATTTTTTGTAAGTTCAAATCTGTCAGTCTCACAGCTCGAAAAAATGGAATGGCATCAAAGGCACTTCTTTATTTGCCTATACTTCTATTTTCTAGACAACTGAACCTTTCTACAGACTCTTGCTAGGATCTCTCACTTAGGTGGTTTATGCAAGGGTACAATATCCAGCATATGTCCTTGATCAAACTATAAAGTTAAAATTTCATAAATTAATGTGGCAGAACTTAGCCACAGAATAAGTATTTATTTCATCAATTTTTTTCCATCTACCCTACTTAGCAAGCCAAGCACAGACTTGTTTGAAGTTGGGTTAAGCAGCAATATGTAGGCTGGTGGAAAGGCGTACAATAAACCAAGCTGGATGGAGCTTCTCAACCCCTTTTACAGCAGTAGAGATGATTCATACAAAGGCTTCCACTCAAATGTAGATATACCATATATCACATGCCAAATATGCTTTTGGAAAGCAAGTGAAACAGTCAAGTAAAAGACAAAAAGCATCAAACAAGAAGGTTACATGTCAGTAATAATTTACCTGCTCTGTTTGATCCTCTACACTGTCTGAGACGAACTTCCCAGTCTGCATTTGAGCACCAAAAAAATTTCATGAACTAGAACAGATGCAAAACACTAAAGGAGTACATAGATAGAATTGTTAGGAAATAATCAAATAAATACCAATCCAATATGAAATAGCAATAACTCAAACCTCTGGAATGAGACCAAGCACGCCAGACACAAAAAGAAGGTTATTGGTTTTGATGGCCTGAGAATATGGTCCCAATGCTGCAGGAGCCTTGTCAGTTTTAACAGCCTCCTTTAGACCTATAATCAATACAAAGCGTATGTGATATATCCACACAGAAAACTGCCGAGAAACCGAATGACGAAAATCAGAAGCCAGAGAGCTAATCGTTACGGGTAACACAATGTTGATCCCTAATAAAACCCACTTAATGTAGGCCACACATTCAATTATTACATGCCTACATGAGCAAATATTCTCAGCAAAATCCATCTCTCACAGTCCAATCTGCGCATCCGGGGACTTGCCATCCATTGATATCAGAAAATGGCAGCACATCAAAATGCGTAATTTGGTTAGCGCTTGGGTAAGTAGTTTTCTTGCTTTTCTGAGCACAAATGGGTGCAAAATTCAACCTTCAAAAGCAGTAGAAGTACTTTCCAGAGGCCAACCAAACAGACTTTAAATAAGTGTCGTTTTGCTTCAAATTCCAGCACATTACAGCAATGATTTCCACAACATACATCTATTGCAGTCGTTGCTAAAATTTTTAGTCCAAACAAAGCAATCTTTTTAAGTGCATTAGAACACCAAAATATATGAATGTCCAAATGAGACACAAAAATTATGTAAAAGATTAAACATTAAAACTTCGTTCAATACCACATATAAGCTACTAATCAGGAGTGATTAGACCATAACCCCAAAATTGTTGAAGAGAAGGAACTCACTGGCATCAGTCGAAATGCCTAAACAAGCGAAGGGCTTCGATCGCAACGAGGAAGACGACGATCGCCAGAAGCTCGAGCCCGCCACCGCTACGCAGCCGATACCGGCGGCTAAATGCGCCCGAGGGCGCAGTGCCCCCACGTCGATCGCCGGTATATGCAAAGATCCTGCGGCAGTGCTCCACGCCATCTCTCTCTGTCTCTCTCTCTCTCTGACTCACTTCGTCTCTCTCAGCGTGTAGACTAGAAAGTAGAAACTCGTCTTTCTCTTCTGGTCACTAAAGTCTCTCTCTCCTTCCGTTTTGATAGTTTCACTGGGGTACTGTTTGGGAAACAGGTTATTATATTCCAGTTCGCGGGCAAAGAATTCCCTGATGAGAGAAAGGAAAATGCTATTGTTTTAACTCTAATTTCAGAAAAGTTATTGTTCTTTGTTTCCCTTTTCTTTTTCCCCCGCTTACCCTTTTCTTTTTTCGGCTGGAACACGCGTGTGAACTCGACCTCTATAGTTGAGTTTTAACTCTACTTGCGAAACGTTCTATAAGTTCATTTGAATTAGGCTATAATTTAGTTTTTTTAAAGAATTTATGATTTTTTTACTATTATTTTTAAATTTATTATTGCAAAAATTAAAAATATATATTAGAAGCTCATAAAAATGTAGAGAATTGAATTTTTGTTTAAAAAAGGCTTAAATAAAACTTGTTGATATGGTGAGCTTTACACATTTAAGCTAATATAAATATTATAAACTTAACACGTTCCAAACCTGAGGTAAAAATTTATAATTGGGTTGGACTTGTAGATCACGACACTAGATGGCAAAAACAAAACTATGTGTTGATTAAGAAGATTAGTAGGGATGTAAATTTGGCCCGAGGCTCGTGGGCTACCCAAGCTCAGCCTGAGCTCATCAGACCAAAGTTTGGCCCTAACCCGACCTCGACCTTGTTCGGCCCAGGCTTATCCCCTTATGGGTGAGCTTGGGCCTTGCCCTTGGTAGCTTGAGGCCGGCTCAGCCCAAGGCCCATCCAAATTATAAATTTATAATAATAGTATATTTATATATAATTAATAATTTATATAGATTTATATTAATCAATACTTTATGAGTTTAATCATTATAATTTTTTTGTATAATTTGTGTAAGTCTGACTCAATCTCTAACTTAGTTTAACCATTATTGATTATTAATTATTAATTATTAATTAAAAGTGCATTTCTTATATAATTAATAGTTTATATAAATTTACATTAATCAATACTTAATGAGTTTAATAATTTTTTTGTATGATTTTTATAAGTTGACTAATTCTCTAATTTAGTTTTAACCATTATTAATTACTATTTTATAAAATTAAAATTAAACTTAAGAATTTAAATTTTAAAAAAAATTTGACCAAGCCCCCCCCACCCCCCAAAAAGCCCGTCAAACCAGCCCAAAAACCCAAGCCCAAGACCTAAGCTCAAAGCCCGAGCCCGCCCTTAGGGCTTTAGGCTAGGCTTGGGTCTAACATTTTTAATTTTGGCCCAGATTGGCCCGGTCTAAAATTTGGCAGGAGTTGGCAAAGCTCGGCCCAATCTTATAAATTGAAGAAGGTTATACAGATGGTATAACCCACTGTAGTTGGGATTTTACTGGAAGGCTGGGCCGAACTCTCAAGCCCAAAAATGGATGAGTCCAAATATCTCCTGCGAGGCGAAGAGGTTAGAATGGGTCGACCCGTAATGAGTCGATCACACTCCGAAGATTAAGTTAGCAAGCTTAATCGATGGAGATGAATGAAAGTTGTCAATACTTTGAGTTAACTGTCCATACCTGGCTCTCAGTGCCTTGGGCATTTATAGAACCTTTGAGGGAGTGTGTTTTACCTTGGCCTACGAGCAGGCTCTCATGGCCTGCTGGGTAGGTGTCATCATTGACGCCGCCTGATTATTCACAGGGTCTGGCGGAGGATTCCGGCTGACCGGACGTGCACGTTGACGTCGCGTGGGCAATTGCATGCGTATTTAATGCGAGTCAACTCTGTATTTAATGCACAGAGACCGCTAGCGGTTTGGGCCCGCTTTCGTGGTTTGGGCTGTGCTGCAAAGGAGGTCGGCAGTCTGGCCTTCCCTCTAATTCTGATCTAGGCTAGCAAAGCAACCCCAACTTCAATTTGTGCAGATTGGGCCTCATCCATTGGGTTGGGCCGGGGGTTATTCCCCCACAATTGCCCCCCAGCCATTGTATCGTTTTGGATTCTGAAACGGCCAAGGGATGTAACGGTCACCCGGCCACATAAATGGCGGGGATTTTAAAAAATTCAATGGTGGGGCATTATTGAATCGACGGCCGACGTGACGCTTCGACAGAGCGTCGTGATTAACGTCGCTTTACTGTGTACGAACTGACGGCTCTGGTGTGTATAAAAGACCGACGCCCTAATCAGTTGGAAGACACTTGCTCTTTTTCCTTTGCCTTCTGAATAGCATGTGCGTTAGCTGTTTCGGCACCCACCACTGTAAGTGTCTTTTGAGCCCGCAACTCCTTTGCTCTTCATTGTGTTCTGTGTTTTGACGGTTGCCCCCTGATGGCATCCCGTCTTCGTAAAATGTTAGATGGTCCGTCGGCCCTTGCCGCGTTTAGGGCTAGGTTTGAAGTCCCGGATGAAATCGGCTTAGAGTTGGTCGATCCTGAGGACCATCGCATGGGGGAGACCGAAAAGGGGGTGCCGTTCCCAGTCATTGCTATCGTAAAAGGGGGGCTTAGGTTTCCCCTCCACCGTCTTCTTCATAAATTCATAGTAAAAAATAAGGTGTCGCCCTCCTAGTTAGCGTCGAACGTATATAGAATCTTCTTTGGCATGCTAGAAATAAATCGGCGCCTGGGTGTGAACCTGGGCCTCGCCGAACTGGACTACTGCTACACTCTTTGTAAAGTCGGAGGTAGTTACAAGGTTTACCTCCGGGTAGTCAAGAAGTCCTTAGAGTTAGTGAAGTGTCTACCTTCCTCAGGGAAGGGCGTCGACGACGTTAGGGTCTGGGTAACCGGTCCATGGGAGTTCGGCAACGTTCCCGAGAAGGATAGACTGGCGATTCGATGCCCTAGAGTGCCCGTCGAACTAGGTTTGATGCCGATCTCTCACACTGTGCGTCATTTTAAGTTTCAGTTTGCAGCCAAACTAACTCTCGAACTTTTTGCAGACACAAGGAAGGGGTCAAAAGCTCGCGACTGGTTGGTCAACTCTGACGACCTCGACAAGGTCTTGAACTACGTCGGCAAAGGTCGACTAAGATACATAGCTCGGGCTGCACACATCTTGTTCTCCTACCCGCTGCGATACTCAACTTTCACTGCCGAGACGGGTGTTCCCCAGAGTGTACTTGCAAGATTAGCGGACGAAGGAGCCGAAGGGGACTTCGAAGAGATCCCCACCGGAATAGCGATCGAGAGGGCGCACATCCCTACAGGCGTGACAGTCGCGGTTGCTCCTCCATTGGCATCAGCTGGTGAAGAACGGCAAGAAGCGCGAACAACATCGCACAGCTCGGCATCAACTTCATCGCCGTATACTGCGCCCGACCGCCGAGTAGAGATTCCTATAAGAACAAGTGATTCGAGCCCATCCCCCGACGAGATGGAGGGCATGAGTCTGAAGGAAAGAATGTTTGCTCTTACGGGCCAGCCGCTTAAGTCGGCCACTCCTACTCCCGCCGAAACTCCTACTCCCGCCAAAACTCCTCCAGCCGAGCTGGTGATAACTCGCGTGGAGGAAGCCCCTCCCGTGCAACAGAGGCCAGAGACTCGGCAGCAGAGAAAGAGGAGGCTCGATGTCGCTCCAACTCCAGCGCCCAAAAAGTAGAAAGGCAAAGGCGCGGTGGACGAGGTCGGCGAGACCGTGACCATCACTCCGGACATTCTCGGTCGTCCTATGACGACAGTAGATTCTATGATCGACCAGCCCGAGGTTGCGTTTGGTGTTATTAAGAGCGTCCTTCAGAAAAAGGATATGGCCAAGCTGGGTGAGGCAAGCGACTCAGCTGTTTTTATGGGAGCTTTTCATGACTCGATTCTGGTAAGTCAGCACTGACTTTTTCGATGATTACAGACTTTTTAGACACTCGCCCTAAAAACGACCTTCTCTTATTTGTGCAGAGCTGTCTGAATTCCTTAGAGGCGATGACGCGCTTCCAAAAGCTTGCCGAGGTTCACCAAGAACTTATTGAAGAGCACGGCCGCTTAAAGCTCGAGTGGATCGAGGGGAATAAGGAGCGGATCACTTTCAGGAAACAGGCCGAGCAGGCTTCCGCCGAGCTTTTGCTGATGAAAGCCAATTTTGAAAAGAGAGACAGGGATCTTGCCGACCTCAAGAAGAAGTTCGATGTGCAGTCCGTAGATCTGCACAACGCAAATGAGGAGGTGGAGACCCTTAAGACTGAAGTGGCCAAGCTGAAGGTGGAAGAAGAGGCCACACTGAAGAGGGGTGAAGAGAGGGGGGCCAAGCGTTTGGCCGAAGAGATGATGGACCTTAGTCGTACCATATTCCGACAGGGTTGGAATGGTGCCCTTGTCGTTGCAGAGATGGATAAGGCCTCCGACGTGTGGGGTCTTTGCCCGGACTACTTTGATACTACCGAGGACGGCGTCGTCTGTCCGAAGAAGGTGCTGGCAAATGTCCAATACAAACGGGAGCTTATGTTAAAAGCCGCGGCCAAAGAAGCTGCTGCTGAGAAGGAGAGGCTTGACAATTTGAAGGCCGCAGCTGAACCCTCCGAGGATGTGGAAGAGATTTCGCCAGGGGCAACTACAGAGCCGGGGGGGAAGTCGGCATAGCTTTTCTTTCTTTTTCTAAATTTTTGTAACCATCAATGCCTTTTAATGAGAAAAACTCATTTTGTTGTTTATTACTGAATCTGCCTTATCTGATTTTTGCTGTGAACTGAATCTGTCTCATCTAATTTTGTCGTTTACACTTGGTTTCTTTCTTGGCCTCATTCGGCCGACTTGCCCAACCTGGACAAGACCAAGTATTTTACACTTGGTTTTTGTTTTGGCCTTCTTTGGCCGACCTACTCAACGTGGACAGGACCAAGTTTTTACACTTGGTTTTTGTTTTGGCCTTCTTTGGCCGACCTGCCCAACTTGGACAGGACCAAGTTTTTACACTTGGTTTTTATTTTGGCCTTCTTTAGCCGACCTGCCCAACTTGGATAGGACCAAGTTTTTACACTTGGTTTTTGTTTTGGCCTTCTTTGGCCGACCTACCCAACTTGGACAGGACCAAGTTTTTACACTTGGTTTTTGTTTTGGCCTTCTTTGGCCGACCTGCCCAACTTGGACAGGACCAAGTTTTTACACTTGATTTTTATTTTGGCCTTCTTTGGCCGACCTGCCCAACTTGGCCAGGACCAAGTTTTTACAATTGGTTTTTATTTTGGCCTTCTTTAGCCGACCTGCCCAACTTGGACAGGACCAAGTTTTTACACTTGGTTTTTATTTTGGCCTTCTTTGGCCGACCTGCCCAACTTGGCCAGGACCAAGTTTTTACACTTGGTTTTTGTTTTGGCCTTCTTTGGCCGACCTACCCAACTTGGACAGGACCAAGTTTTTACACTTGGTTTTTGTTTTGGCCTTCTTTGGCCGACCTACCCAACGTGGACAGGACCAAGTTTTTACACTTGGTTTTTGTTTTGGCCTTCTTTGGCCGACCTGCCCAACTTGGACAGGACCAAGTTTTTACACTTGGTTTTTGTTTTGGCCTTCTTTGGCCGACCTACTCAACGTGGACAGGACCAAGTTTTTACACTTGGTTTTTGTTTTGGCCTTCTTTGGCCGACCTGCCCAACTTGGACAGGACCAAGTTTTTACACTTGGTTTTTATTTTGGCCTTCTTTAGTCGACCTGCCCAACTTGGACAGGACCAAGTTTTTACACTTGGTTTTTGTTTTGGCCTTCTTTGGCCGACCTGCCCAACTTGGACAGGACCAAGTTTTTACACTTGGTTTTTATTTTGGCCTTCTTTGGCCGACCTGCCCAACTTGGCCAGGACCAAGTTTTTACACTTGGTTTTTGTTTTGGCCTTTTTTGGCCGACCTGCCCAACTTGGACAGGATCAAGTTTTTACACTTGGTTTTTGTTTTGGCCTTCTTTGGCCAACCTGCCCAATTTGGACAAGACCAAGTTTTTACACTTGGTTTTTGGGTTTCACAGAATGCTCAGAGTAGATTCATTTGAATAACTTCATTTTCATTGATTCTTCAGCAGAGCTTTACACATTTCATGGACTGTTACAGTGCATGGAGCTTTGTATTACTGGTAGAACTTCCTCAAGTTGGTCGCATTCCATGGTCGCGACAATTGTCGCCCTTCTTCGACGGTCTCCAGTCTGTATGCACCAATGCCGACCTGGGATGTGACTCTGTAGGGGCCTTCCCAGTTTAGGCCGAGCTTTCCATCTGCCGCCTTCTTGGTTGCCCCCAACACTTTTTGTAAAACTAAATCTCCTGGAGCAAAGTTTCTCGGACGGACCCGCTTGTTGTAAGAGCGTTTTAGCTGTCGCTGATACTCTGTGAGCCTAATCAAGGCGGTTTCCCTTCTTTCTTCAACAAGATCCAGGTCTCTTGCAACCGTCTGGTCATTGACACCAGTGTTAAAGGTTGCCGATCTGATGGTTGGTAGTCCAATCTCCAAGGGGATGACTGCCTCCACCCCGTATGCCAAGGAGAACGGGGTTTCTCCGGTGGACCTCCTTGGGGTTGTTCTGTAGGACCACAAAACATTGGGTAGCTCCTCTGTCCACTTCCCCTTGGCTTTTTCCAGTCGCTTCTTGACTCCGTTAAGCATGGTTTTATTTGAAATCTCGGCTTGCCCGTTGCATTGGGGGTAGACCGGTGTTGAGTAATAGTTTCTGATCCCTAATCCTTCGCAAAATGATCTAAAGATGTTGCCATCGAACTGGGTGCCATTATCTGATATAATGGCACGGGGCAACCCAAATCTGGTGACAATGCTTTTCCATACGAACCTTTTGGCATCAATTTTCCTAATGTTTGATAAAGGTTCCGCTTCTACCCATTTGGTAAAGTAGTCAGCGGCCATGATGAGAAACCTTTTGTTGCCCGAAGCTCGAGGCAGAGGTCCGACAATGTCTAGTCCCCACTGAGCGAAAGGCCACGGACTGGTGATGGTGGCAAGATCCTCGGCTGGCTGGTGGATGATGGGGGAAAACCTCTGACATTTGTCACACTTCAGGACGTACTGGGCTGCATCTTTCTGCATGTAAGGCCACCAGTATCCCTGCGAGATGGCTCGGTGTGCTATCGATCTTCCGCCGACATGACTTCCACATATCCCTTCGTAGATTTCGAACAAGACGCCCTGTACTTGGTCCGGATGGACGCAGTGTAAATACGGACTTGTAAAGGAACGTCTGTAAAGCTCCTTACTTGGTGACAGCCAATACCTGAGGGATGCATGCTTGATTCGCCGAGTTTCAGCCTTATCGTCTGGTAGCTTATCTGTGTCAAGGTAAGAAATGATTGAGTCCATCCATGATGGTCCTAACTTTTTTGATGTTAGGGCTTCCTCCTCCCCTCGAAAGATGCTGGGCTTGGCAAGGGTTTCTACGTTGATCGTCCTTTTCGAACCAGATTTTAGAGCCGTGGCCAGAGTCGCCAGGGCATCCGTATGTGAGTTGTTGTCTGGGCTAATCTGTCGAAGCTTGTAGCTTTTAAATTGGCCGAGTAGTTCCTTGGCCTTTGCTAGGTACTGCGTCATTCTGTCGCTTTTTGCAACGTATTCCCCCGTGATTTGATTTACCGCAAGTAAGGAGTCCGAATATATGACGATTTCAGGAATTCGAAGCTCAATGGCTCGACGTATTCCGGCGAGCAAGGCCTCGTATTCTGACTCATTATTGGAGGCAGTGAACTCCAGCTTGATGGCTTACTCGATGGTTAGACCGTCTGGTGTGATGAGTACGACGCCTAATCCTACCTCCCAGTCATTGGAAGCTCCGTCCACGTAGAGTTTCCAATGATCAGATTGTTCCCAAAGGTCCAGGGGGAGTTCGTGTTGCTGTTGGCCAGTTGCTGGGGTCTGTTCTACTTCTGGTGGTATCTCGACAGAGAACTCGGCAACAAAGTCCGCAAGAACTTGCCCCTTCACTGCCGATCTAGGTTGGAACCTGATATCAAACTCCCCTAATTTCACGGCCCATTTTGCAATTCTTCCTGAGAAATCGGCCTTCCTTAGAAGACGTTTGAGCTAGTGGTTAGTGAGGACGTTGATGGTGTGAGTTCTGAAGTAATGCACCAACTTGCGGGATGCCACTATCAGTGCGAGTGTCAGCTTTTCGAGGGGTAGGTACCTGCTCTCGGCACCAAGAAGGGTTTTGCTGACGTAATAGAACAGGAATTGTTGCTGGTTTTCTTGCCTGAGTAGGACCGCGCTGATTGCATGGTTTGATACTGCAAGGTAGAGGAAGAGTTCCTCGTGTTGGACAGGGGTGGAAAGCAAGGGTGGTTTGGTTAGGTAGGTTTTTAGATCGACAAGGGCAGAGTCACACTCTGGGGTCCACTCGAACCGTTCCTGTTTCTTTAGGAGCTGGAAGAAGGGTCGGCACCTGTCTGATGAACGGCTGATGAATCTGTTGAGTGCAGCGGCCATTCCTGTCAATCTCTGAACCTCTTTGGCATTCCTTGGAGTGTGAATGCTCTGAATTGCACTAATCTGCCGTGGGTCCAGTTCAATGCCCTGATGCGTGACCAGGAATCCCAGAAACTTGCCTGAGCGGACCTCGAAGACACATTTTGAAGCGTTCAACTGCATTTTGTAGTCTTTCAAGATGCAGAGTACCTCCTTTAGGTCCGCCAAGTGGGTGTTGCTCAGTTTGCTTTTTACCACCATGTCATCGATGTAGACCTCGACAATTCTACCGAGCTGCGTCTTGAACATCTTTGTGATCAGTCGCTGATACGTAGCTCCGGCGTTCTTCAGGCCAAAGGGCATAACTCTATAGCAGTAAATACCCCTTGGAGTGATGAAGGCCGTCTTCTCTTGGTCGTCGGGGTGAAGTGGGATCTGGTGGTATCCTCGGTAAGTATCCAGGAAACTCATCCTTCCGAAGCCGGCGATTGCATCCACAAGCTGGTCAATTTTGGGCAGGGGGAAGGGATCTTTGGGGCATGCCCTGTTGAGATCAGTAAAGTCCACACAGACCCTCCACTTACCGTCATTCTTTTTTACAACCACAGTGTTTGATAACCAGCTTGGGTAGTTGATCTCTCGAATGGCTCCAGCTTCCAAAAGCTTCTCCGTTTCCTCCAAGACAGCGTCCACATGCTGGGTAGCTGCCCTTCTCCCCTTTTGGACAACAGGTCGGCAATTTGGGTTAACATTGAGGCGATGACAGGCGACATCAGCGCTGATCCCTGGCATGTCATAAGGGGTCCAGGCAAACACTTCCAGGAAGTTTGTCAGCAACTCGATGAGGGATTTTTCCTCTAGTTTGGACAGAGAGGTGCCGATGATGAAGTATTTTTCTCCTCGCCGATCAATGTATATCTTCTTCAGGTCCTCCACAGCTTTGTTCTCGGGTGTCTATCCCACATCATCAATTGTGGGGGTGTCTTCATGCAGCTCCATCATCTGCACTTTCTCAGGCTTTGTTTTTGTCTCACATGCCGTTAGGAAACATTATTTGGCGGCCACTTGGTCTCCCCTGATTTCTCTAACACCAGCCGGGGTCGGAAACCGAAGCAGCTGATGGTATGACGACGGAACGGCTTTCATGAGGTGCAACCAGGTTCGTCCCATGATGGCATTATAGGGGGAGGGTATGTTAACTACTAGGAATTCGGTCTGCAATGTGATCCAGCCAGCCGTTACCGGAATCGTCACCTTTCCCATTGGCCAAACTGGGTCTGAGCTGAATCCGACCAGTGGGTTAAGTGACTGTTGGAGGTCGGACTCATTCAGTCCTAACTGTTTGAAGAAGCTGTAATACATAACTTCGGACGAGCTCCCCTGGTCAATAAGCAATCTTCTAACGTCACAGTCCGCCATTCTTAACGTAACCACCAAGGCATCGTTATGAGGGGTCTGCACTCCTACGAGATCCTCATCGGTGAAAGAAATTGGTACATGGCCACTGCCGACTTTTGCTTTCTTACTGGGTTGTTGTATCTGCAACACTTCCCTTAGGTGTGCCGCTTTCTGCATCTCGGCTCGGTACCTATGTGAGTCGCCGATTAACGACTCAGCCGAACTGTGCAACACATTGATTACCCGTACCGGCCTTGATTCTGGTTCTTTCTGAGCTGTGTCTTCTACCCGCGATTGCTCGGTTTCATTCTTCGTTTTCTCCCGATCGATGAATTGATCGAGGTGGCCTGCTTTGGCCAAGTCCTCCAAGTGAGTTTTCAGATGCCGACATTACTCCGTCTTATGTCCCTTCTCGCGGTGGTATGAACAGAATCTCTTCTGGTCTCGGGTCGCTGGGTCTCCTCCCAACTTTGGCGGCCATTTGAAGAAGGGTTTATCACGGATCTGGGGCAATATTTTATAGATGGAGTCCTTAAAGACTGTATAGACCCCCTCAGTTACCCTTTTTCCTCGGCCAATATCTTCTGACTGAGGCTTCTTCGCATCCTTCTTACTTGTCTTTTCGGCTGCAGCGCCGGCCTTGGTCGATGTTACCTGAGGTATGTCCTCGTCTAACCGTGCATAGTGCTCGATTCTGAGCATTAGCTCCTGTATCGTGAGGGTTGGTTTCTTCATTAAAGACTGTCGCAAGAGATGCTCCCTAGGAAGGCCAATCTTGAACTGAGTTACAGCTAATTGCTCGCTGCACTCGTCAATTTCGTTATAAGCTTCCCAATAGCGTCGGGCGTATGCTCGCAATCCTTTTCCTTCCTCTTTTCGCAATGTCAGCAAGAAGTCAACCTCCTTTGGCTGTAAGCTGTTTGTTATGAAATGAGATGTAAAAAGCTCAACTAATTGCCTCCAGCTAGAAACGGACTTACGTGGCAATTTGTTGAACCACCGTAAAGCCACACTTCCCAGACTGGAGGGGAAAATTCGACACATTAGCATCTGGTCACTGCACCACACTACCATGAGCTGTTTGTAATGCCGAACATGGTTAATTGGGTCGGACTTCCCGTCATAGAGGGTGAATTTTGGTGGGGTGAATTTTCGAGGAATTGGATGGGATTCAATCTCCTCAGTGAATGGTGTGGATGCAATTTGATCAAGGGCCTTTCTCATCAAGTCATGGGTTGTGGGCTCCTTAGTTTGCTACCTTTTATCCTCCTGCTTTTCGTTGTACCACTTCTCCCAGTCTTCTTTCCGTCGATCTCCTTCAGTTGGACTGTTATTCGGTTGAGTTTTGCTCCTTTCCCTCCGCCGACCTGTGCGCCTGTTAACGCAACGCCCAGTACTAGGGGTGTAACTTCCCCTTGCCGGCGGCGCTGGTTAATCCCCGGTGCCAACAACCTGCTCCTGATCTGGGGACCCTTCTCTCCCACGCCCATTTCTGCCAGAGAATGCCTCCCTCATGGCCCGCACCTGGGAGGTGAGGTAGGCTATCTTTTCTCCACGCCTCCGAATTTCCCTCTCTGCTGCACAGAGCGTATCCTCACTCGGGACCCTCCCACTGGAGGGTGACGGGGCCAGGTTCCGAGGATGGTTCCTACGGAAATTTCTGTCCCTGACATAGCCCGTATCCCTCCGCATTTCATCCGGTGCTTCCTGGTGGCTTTCAGCGGGCGTGCGTATCTCCGACCTTAGTGTTCTCCTTCTTTGCCGATCTGCTGGTGTAGATTGGCAATGCGCCAAGTTGGTCGGGTCTCTACTGGAGGAGGCTCCGAAGCCTTTCCCGTCGTGGTTTTCTCCCCTACGTCTCCGGTTGTCTAGACTCATAGTGTTTCTAAGCCTTCCCACAGACGGCGCCAATTGTAGGTGGGATTTTACTGGAAGGCTGGGCCGAACTCTCAAGCCCAAAAATGGATGAGTCCAAATATCTCCTGCAAGGCGAAGAGGTTAGAATGGGTCGACTCGTAATGGGCCGATCACACTCCGAAGATTAAGTTAGCAAGCTTAATCGATGGAGATGAATGAAAGTTGTCAATACTTTGAGTTAACTGTCCATACCTGGCTCTCGGTGCCTTGGGTATTTATAGAACCTTTGAGGGAGTGTGTTCTGCCTAAGCCTACCAGTAGGCTTTCATGGCCTGTTGGGTAGGCATCATCATTGACGCCACCTGATTATTCACAGGGTCTGGCGCACCGTCGCGGAGGATTCCGGCTGACCAGACGTGCATGTTGACGTCGCGTGGGCAGCCGCATGCGTATTTAATGCGAGTCAACTCTGCATTTAATGCGCAGAGACCGCTAGCGATTTGGGCCCGCTTTTCGTGGTTTGGGCTGTGTTGCGAATAAGGTCGACAGTCTGGCCTTCCCTCTAATTCTGATCTGGGCTAGCAAAGCAGCCCCAACTTTAATTTGCGCAGATTGGGCCTCGTCCATTGGGTTGGTCCGGGGGTTATTCCCCCACACCCACTTATTAAGAGCTTTCAATTGTTCTAGATATTCATTTACCTCAGCCCCTTTAATCATCTTCTTATAATAAGATGCACGATGAAAAAAATTCATCATGGTAAGAAGAGAATATGTAATTCCTACCCCAAATCAACAAAATGGACCCAGCCCATTATATGAATGGATCTAGTCTATTACATTTTTTCACAGAATTCGGAATACCCTGAATTTGGAAATGGATTCCTATTGTCAAAAAAGACCAAGCTAACCTTCTTTACTTCTATCGTCAATTTCATTTGGATGGTAGTCCAAAATGAATAAGGAGTTAGACAAAACTGTAGCAGAAATAGCTGCTATTATGAAGGATTATCAACAAGAATTTGAATTCTAAAAATCTCAATCTTATCGTTCTATATCCAAATTGGATATCATGAAAAATGCATTAAAAATGCAAAATTCTCTCATGAATGATAAGGAATTAATGTACGAATGTTTATGCCAATTAAAAAGAGAATTGTTTCCCACATTTAAATTTGACTCAGATTCTGATGAAGAGATGCAATCCCAATCTTGTCTTCATACCTGTCTAGTAGGAGAATCTCAAGATCCCTATAAGGATGAACATGATTTGGATCCTACTCAGACCACAGAGGATCTTTTTGATGTCATGCTCAAAATAATGGTTAAGAAAAAGTCAAGAAGACCTTGCTCTCATGCCTCATCAGATAAGGATAAGAACGACAAAAAGTAGCCTTCCCATGTAAAGGAATATCTTCATTTTTCAGCTATCGCATTAAATGACAAAAAAAAACATCTTGCTTTTAACGCAAATGACTAACCGACTCCAACTTATCTAGGACCCACCACCATTATGCGTCTTTAATTTATAAAGCAGCTTGTAACTTTTTTGTAAAGAGTTTTGTTTTTGTCTCTCCGGACTTGTAATTGTAATTTTGGATTCCGGAACAGTTCTTTTCTTTTTGTCTATAAAAGGGATCCTTCACCCATTTGTTGAAGGCACCACGCATTCTCTTCCTTTCTCTCTCTTGTTTATATACTCTCTTTCTCTCATACTCTTAGGATTGGTAAGATTTATATTGTTCTTATTATTGATATTCTTGATTCATGTGATAAGGACGAGCCCTTGTTGGTATTTGCCTATATGAAAAATCATTTTCATAAGGAAGAAAGACAATATGTCTCTTGCGATCCCAAAAAACATTGGGATGATCATTACAAATTTCACTAAGAAATTGTTTTTCAATCAATTTGATTCGATCTTGAATCTTAAATTTAACTAAAGATTCAACAATAGTCCAAACAGAAATTTCCTATTTTAGAAAATTAATTTGATTTTCTTTTACTAAAAGAATATCTTTTATTTCATTTAAATATCTAATTTGGGGGTCAGTTATGAACTGAAAAACAATATGTTGATTGTTTAGATTTGTATAAATACCTGTTGAATCAATTTTTTCAATTGGCATAATACTATGAAGAAAAGGCTTACCAAGTATAACATGGTGTTGTAAATTTTTGACAAGTAAGAAAATAGATGGAATACATACATCTTTATTACATATATGAGTATCAGTGATTTTATACTATATTTGTAGTTTATTACCACTAGCAGAAGTCAAATAATACTTTGTTTTCTCAAAATATTGGGTTGGAATTAACCCTTCTTGAACATAGTTCAGATCTGCACCACTATCAACCAAAGGAGTGAGATTTTCAATTAATAATTTGTTATGAACAAATAAAGTAACACTGATGAACCACTTTTGAGAAGTTACTTCATTCATGATAGTCAAATATTGGGGAATAAAAGACTTAGAGGATTCTATCTGTAGAATAGAACTAAAGGAAACTGTTGGCCCAAGTAGGCAACTTAGGAGGGGGTGAATTAAGTTTTATGAAATTAATAAAAAATGATGCAATTAAAAACTTATTAGGAAATGTAGCAGTGGGTAATCAAACTAAAAATCAAGCAAGCAAATTATAGGATGCAATGCAATTAAGTGTCATGAGCAAGGAAGAAAAACAAAGTAAAAAATGAAGAATGAAGGCACAAGAATTTTACAGAGGTTCGGCCAACCCTTGCCTACGTTCTCTCTTTCTCGATCCTCTCGAAGATATTCCATTATGTAAAATTCTCTTACACAACTACTGGTTTTGCTCCAAGTGCCCAGCTCACTCTTACAAGAACTCTTCCCAAGTTCTCAAAATCCCTAAGTGATTTTGTTCAAACTTCACTCAAACTTACAAGTTTACAAATCTACCCAACAATAAATGAAGGTTGTACAATGAATAACTCTCTTTCAAAGAGTAGATAAGCAAATTTGCAGCTCATTTAATAACTCCCCAAATGAATAAAAACAGAGTATAAGATGTAAGAGATTAAATTTCACTTTCTAGCACTTGATCTTGTGTTCTTCTTATTCTATAAATGTGTTGGGAATCTTCTATATATAGCCTTGAGTTGATTATGGCCGTTGGTGGTAGATGGGAGACCATTTGATGCAAGGTTACACTGTTATAACAGTAAAAAAAATATAGTCGTTGGAGCCTAGGTGTCAACACCTAACTTTATGTGTTGACACATCAAGTCTGCATTTCTCAAATTTTGTTCACTGCCTCTCTGTGTCGACACCTAACTTTCATATATAGACACATGACCATCCATTCTTCAGATTTTGGCCACTGTTTTCATGTGTTGACACCTCAAATCCATATGTCGACACATCAGCCCAGAAAACTTGATTTTTGCAAATTTTGTCCATTGTTCTCCATTATTTTCAAGTTCTTCAAGGGTCATCTAAATAAGTTTTCTAAGGTTTGAAAACACTTCTTCAAGGTATGTTGACTTCAAGAACACCTTCAATCTCTTCGAGATGAATTCACTTCATTTGATTACTTGTAGAGTTCTTCAATCAACATCACTTCTTCCATTGATCTAAGTCTTCTTCAAATTTTTCAAGAGAGCTTCCAATACTCGAGATCTCTTCTCTTCAATTGATCTTTTATTTTTCTTTGAACATCTTTAATATCTTTACTTGATTTTTATCAACTTGATTTCTTCTAGGATTCTTTAATCAATATAACAAACCTCTTCAAGCTCTTTAAGAATCATCAATTTGAGACTTCTAAAGCTTGAAAGGTCTTCTTCAAAACATGCGGATCTTCAATAATACTTTCAATCATTCATTCTTCCACGTCTTCATCAAATCTTTAATGGAACTTGTGATCTTTAACTTTGCTTAAATCTTGACTCCTTTGAACACCTTCAATCTCTTCATACTTCTAAGTTTATATTCATACTTTCAAGACTTGTAATGCATGAGTTTGTTGAATGTGTCAACCCATCATACTCATCATCCTTCCATCCTTCTTGATTCTTCAATATCTTCTATTGTGACAAACATAAACTTATTGAAACAGAAACTTGCTCCCCCTTTCTTATGCATTTGATGTTTCAGTGGATTGATGTGGCCATGAGGATCGAGGGTCTTCATAGTGAATAAGTTTTTGAATTCTCATAAAATCTTTCACTTTGAAACAGATTTAATCCAATATGTTCCTCGATTAATCTTCAAGTTCTTCTATCAATCACCATGATAGAATTCAAAAGCTTGCATCCTTCTTTTCAATACATGTTGAATTTCTTAAGCATCCTCAATCTTTTCGAGAATAAGATTACTTAAGTAATCTTCTTGTTGGATACTCAACCGATCAGCTCAATTATTTTCTTGTTATCAAATGATTATAATGTAACATGCTCACTCAATTAAAATCATTAGATAACAACCACATGGTTTTGTTATCATCAAAATTAATATGGGGATCAACCTTGAGTCAACAGAAACTTGTTTTCCTAATTCTAGGTTATTAACTCTAGTATTAAGACTTAAATTATCATCTTTCAGAGATTTAATCTCTGCTTTTAATTAGCCCTCAATTTTTTCAAAAAATTCCGTTTTGGTTTTAAAATTTACTTGAATATTGATGACAAGAAATAATATAATAGTCCCAAAAGTTGAAATTTTTTTATATTGCTTCTCTAAAATTCAAGATTTTTTACATCGGCCTCCCTTGACATAATTTCTTCAATGGTTCATTAGCAAGCCGGGCCAAACCAAAGCCCGCATGGCAGGCCATTCATAACCCGAGAGTCATTTTCACGCGCACCACACGGGTCGAGTCCATGCTTACGCAAAATGGACGTGAAAACACTTAACAAATATCCTTATATTTAAGCCCTGAGATCCGATAAAACACACAATATTTTATAATTCATTTTCGCCATTAACGACCGTAGAGAAATTGATAGCAAGTCATCATCACGAGCAGGAAACAAATCTATATTTGAAGCATAAATTTTTATAATCTGAGTTATTTTAGTGCTTTGTGTTTTTCCTATTATTTTCTATTTTATTATTATTGTTTCACTTTGATGTGTTTCAAATCTGTGAGTGCGTTCTTTGATTGATCGCATAGTTTAGTTTAATTCAATGAAAAGGGATGCAATTTTGAACAGTCAACAATAAGCTGGGCATTGATTCTGTTAGAAAGTCTAGTAAAAAAACAATTTGAACTATTTTTTCCAAGTTGGGTTGAACTCAAAATAGCTTCTTGTAATGTGAATGGTATGCTTATATTATCTCATTGGTGTTGAATAAGAAAAGAAACCTTAGGGTTGTTTAAACTAGGGTTTTTGCAATAATATTTGCCACTAAAAGCAAATTCAATCATTTGTACATAGTTTGTCAGGAATTTGTCAAGGCCACCAATGGGATACTCCATTTCTATTTTCTTTTATTTTTCCTGGTTTTTGGCTTGTTTTGGCTCAAGATTGGAAATTTTTTTTTACATACTTGTCCACACTAAATTATCAAAACTTGGGTACATTTCTTTTTTTAATTTGAATTGTTTTTTCGTGATGTGAGATGTGTTGAAACAAAATTCATTGTATTAGAAACAAAGGCCTTTAAAAATACCACTCCTACTATAGTTCAGATTGGTAACAAATGTACTCCAATTCTCCTTCCCATAAATTTGAGCGTGCCTTCCCTGGAGGGTGGGTTAGATGTTTGATTTCAGTGTGGTTAAGATGTATCATCCGAGGATGCTTCATTGCAAATTTTAAGGAAGTATTGCTTATCTGGGAAAATTATATTGCTATTATATTGATTAGAAATTCACAGTGATATATCTCGTTGATCCAGTGATCTTTCTTTTTTCTTTTTGGAAGGTAATAATTGGTCAAGTGATCTTAACTCTAATTTCCTGAAACTTTTTGTTTTCCAAAAAGAAATGGTGTAATCTTTGTTCTTTAGATTTTATTGATTTCTGGATATTCCAATGTAGCAGTGTAGAAAGTTTAATTGTATTTAACCCTATTTATAGGTTTTGTCTTAAGGATATGTTCTTTATTTGTTTTTTCATTTAGTTGAAATTCATTGAAGAGATGGATGTGGTTTCCCCTGAGAAGGGACTAGAAGAGATGAGTCATTTTCAAAAGGAACAGAGCTCTACTTTTGTTGAAGAATTAGACATACATTTTATGCTAAATCACAAAGAAAATGTTGAAGATTATATTTATTAATATTTGGTAAAAGGTAATAAACTTGTCGTAGATAATGAGCAAGGGAAAGAGTGGTCCCCCTCGCTGCTTTCTGAATCCAGATCTGCTGATATTTCTGCATCTCCTTGTGAAAAACTGTTTTCACCTGCACAGACAATACCTAACGATGTTGTTGTTATGAGCAAAACAAAGTCCATGTATGATCAAGAGAGATTGCATTCTCCACCAAAGGACAACCATGACCAACTGGAGGCTGGGGAGTTATGTGGCAGTTATCTTTGTAAGTCCTCCCAAGTAGAAGCAGAAAGTTCACACCATGAAAATGAGCCTGGAGTTTCTGCATTTGCATGGGAATCTTATTCAATGGAGGATGGTAATCAAGGAGAAGAGATGGAGGATATCCTAACCTTTCATTCCCATAGTACAATATTGAAGGAAACCTTTTCAGAGACGTTGACATATGAGTTGACTAAATCTGAATCTGTGTGCAAAGAATTAGGAGAGAAATTTTCAAATACTGATACAGAAAAGTCGTATTCCTCTCCAAGGTCACAGAGGAGCAGTGGTGAAACTAAGGGTGAGAATATTTTCAATTCAAGAAACTCCCCAACTGGGAGGACTCCCGAACTACCAAAATCACCAGCAACAGTAAGACAAAAAGCAGTTTCTGCTGAAAGGTCTCCTTGTATGTTTAAATCTTCTGGTAGTAAAAAGCAATTTGCTTCAGGGCAAGGTCTTAAAGATCAGTCATATTCTTCTAGATCACACACAGAGAAGCATTCTGGTTCACCTAATAATTCTGGTCTGGGGAAAGAAATTCGTTCTGCTGACCATTTACCATGTTCCGGTAGGCAGGATTCTGGTTCTTCATTGGGCTCTCGTCAAAGGTCCCATCATATGGATAGTGGTTGTTTGAAAAGTGTAGTTACGTCACCAAGAAATCATTATTCACCACAAAATCATCGGAGGAGGGACAGGTCGGTGTCAAGGTCGCCTGTCAGGCAAAGGGATTCTTCTTCTGGATACAAGAGAGATTACAGTTACAGATCTCGATCAAGGTCCCCAAATACAAGAAATCATCACAGAAGATTCCCAAGGTGATATTCTTAAAATTTTGATTTTTTTATTTTAGTTCTCATTCTGTGTTTAAATTTGTTTTTTTATCATGACACAAAGTTCCCAAAAAAATTTCCCCAGTCCAGTTCAACCAAAGGTTGTTGGTTAGCTCAACTTAGTCAAAGACAAAAATTGCAAAGTCTCTTGCACAGCTTCATGCCTTCCTATAATTTGATTGCTTGCCTGTTCTGCATATGAAAGTATGAAACAATGTGTTTCATGCTCCTCACACTTCTCTTTGTAATTAATGCCAGTATGTAGTTCCCTGATATCCATTTTGATTTTAAGTTTAGTGGTTTATTTCAATTCATCCAAGGGCGGATGGTTGTAACTAGTTTGTATAAAGTGAAAGGCAAAAATTGCAGAAATCCATGCCTCCATTGAATCGTATAGCTTGATTTTTCCTCGCCTTGAAATTTATGCGTTTCAAGCTTCTCTCGCTTATCTTCAGCACGCAGCTTCCTTTGAGCCGTTTCAAATAAAATGTTTGTTCTCATTATCCGCAAAATCCATACAACCACTCCAAAAACAATTTTTTTTTTTGGTAAGCACTCCAAAATTACAATTTTTATAGCCTAACCTTCTCAAATCAAGATGGGGGAAATTCTTGGTACAGGACTCCACATGTCATTTGACCATTACTTTGCTTGGGACGTTCTTCTGCCTGTGTCAAAGTGCTTTGTAAATGTTTGACTGTTGCAGGCTTTTTTTTTTTTCTATTGACAAGGCTTATTGATGACTAGTATTTAGTCGATTGCAAATTTTGGGAGTTTGCTTTGTATGTAATTAAATTATTGTGTCATATAAAAGATTCTCCATACAGGCTAGTTCTGTTTCCCCCTAATTGATATCTTAGACTGAATCATCTAAGATAGATTCATACCAATTGGTCCTGCGACGGATTGAAGTCCCACTAAGTAAGTATCGAGCTTTCTAGCAGCCTCTAATGATACCTCTTAATGCTTCCTTTGGCTTTTGTAGTGTGTTGTTTCACCTTACAAACTGGAAAGCATACAGAGGGAAGGCAGTTTGACGAAGTCATCGTCAAATTGAAGATGAATGTGATATGGGCTCCTCGTTCAACATGCTAATAT
Organism: Euryodendron excelsum; assembly: GCA_033060915.1. Taxonomy (NCBI): domain Eukaryota; kingdom Viridiplantae; phylum Streptophyta; class Magnoliopsida; order Ericales; family Pentaphylacaceae; genus Euryodendron; species Euryodendron excelsum. The sequence goes on along the minus strand of CM065386.1, from coordinate 3,183,080 downwards.
TTTAAATAGGGAATGCAGTAAGAGCAAGTTTTATAGCAACAACAGTGTAGAACATAGGGGAAACTTAAATATGGTATGTAAGTAGCCTAGGTGCTATTAGCTAGACCATTTAAATGGACCTTAGGAGAAAATTTTATTTTTTGAAAATTTTTAATTACCATAGCTGTAGTATTGGAGCCCCACATGATTGAATGCGTGCTATTAGCTAGATCATTTAAATGGACCTTGGGAGATAAAAAAAAATTTAATTTTTTGTTAAATATGCCATCTTTAGTGTAGGAACGCCACATGATTGAATGCCTTTTATAAGCCATTCCTTCTCATTCTTTGTTTGTTTGTTTTTTTTTTTTTTTTTTTTGTTGAGGCAATCATTTACCTGTAGAAAAAACTCAACTACAAAGATTTTTAGGGAGTCTTAATTATATTAATTCCTATTATAAAAATTTTGCAAAAGACTCTGCTATCTTATATGATAGATTAAAGAAAACTCCTTATCCATGGACGCCAGATCATACTTTGACAGTTCAAACAATTAAAACTAAGGTTAAAAATATTCCATGTTTAACTCTCGCTAACCTTACATGGTTTAAAATCGTACAAACTGATGCTAGTAATATTGGTTATGGTGACATTCTTACTCAGGTCATATCTAATACTAAAAAATAAATCTTGATAAGATATGCTTCAGGAAAGTGGAATCCTGCTCAATCTAAATATGCTGCTGTCAAAAAAGAACTTCTTTCTATTGTTAAATGTATATCTAAATTTCAAGACGATTTATTAAATCAAAAATTTCTGTTAAAAACGGATTGCCAAGCTGCAAAATATATTTTTAGCAACGATGTTAAACATGATGCATCTAAGCATATAATTGCTAGATGGCAAGCACAGCTATCTGTGTTTGACTTTAATATTATGTATATCAAAGGGAAGGATAATTCTCTTCCTGATTTTATCACTCGTGAATTTTTACAGGAATGAATCCCTATGATCGAGGGAAAGGAAAGGGACATAACCCCAACCGAGGTCGTTGCAGGGGAAATACCCCCTCAAAAGGTCGTGGTTCTAACCATGCCTTATCATTTGGAATAAAACCAGATAAAGACAAAGTCACAGTCATATCTGTGAATGATCCTATCTATGCCAAGTTGCAACAACTTATTGCACAAGAAGGCCAAGCTAGTGGCTCTCAACAAGGTATCTTTAACCTTGAGGCATCATATGCCCAAATGGTGGAAATACCACCACACTCTCTAACCCCTATTCAACTTCCTTATACAGATCATATTTTGTATTTGGAACCTATTGATAGACAATGGGAAAACGATCCATGGTATCTTATGGAAAAATATTTTCACACTTTTACTTATCCTATTGGAAGTCAAAAATTTCGTATGGCTATGCAAAAAATTTTAAAAATTACAGACTCCTGTGATTTTACAAATTTTTATTCTAATATGATCAGTAAAATTGGCCCTATCAATTTTTCAAAATGTTATATCAAGAAAATTATTTTTCCACATGAATGGTGACTACTTGCTCATAATGAAAAATAATTTATTCTCCATGATCATCCCCATACTTATAATTATTGGAATTATGTTCAAGCCTTCACTTGGACTTTTTTCTATGAAAATTCAAAAAGGAAACATACTTGGTGGATTAAAATCAATCCATAAATTTATAAAAAAGGCTGGCCCCAATGGTTTTATATTTGTTGGAAAAAATTTAGGCCTCTTCATACTATTTTACCTGATGTTGTCCAAGAACAATTGGGACTTTGGGTAGCCTATTTGCCCCAAATAAATAAAATGAACCCAGCCCATTATATGGATGGATCCAATCTTCTCTATTTTTTCACTGAATTTGGTCTACCCTGGATTTGGGCCTGGACTCTTATTGTTAAAAAAGACCCGGATAATCTGCTTTGTCTCTACAGATAATTCCATGTTGGATGGTGGAATAAATTGGATAAAGAATTGGACAAAACTGTGGCAGAAATAGCTGCTGTTATAAAGGATTATCAACAGGAATTTGAATTCCAAATATCTCAGTCCTATCCTTCTACATCCAAATTAGATATCATGAAAAATGCATTAAAAATGCAAAATTCTCTTATGAAGGATAAAGAATTAATGTATGAATGTCTCCGCCAATTAAAAGGAGAATTTTTGACCATATTCAAATCTGATTCTGATTTAGATGAAACGATGCAATCTCAATCATCTCAACACACCTGTCTAGCAGGAGAATCCCAAGATCCATAAGAAGAGGATTCGGATCCTATTCCAACTACTGAAAATCTTTTTGATGCCATGCTTGACATTATGGCAAAGAAAATGACAAGAAAACGTCGCTCTTCAGCCTCGTCAGAAAAAGATAAGGACGACAAAAAGTAGCCGTCCCACGTGAAGATATATCTTCATTTTCAATCTGTCGCGCTACACAACAAGAAGGCATCTTGCCTTTGACGCAAATGGCCAACCGACGCCACCACATCTGGGCCCCACTCCATTATGCGTCTTTGCTTTCTAAAAGCATCTTTTGACTTTTTATAAAGTTGTTTGTTTTGTTTTTCCGGACTTGTAATGAAAATTTTGGAATCTAGAATAGTGTTTTCTTTTTGTCTATATAAGTGACCCTTCACCCTTTGTTGAAGGTACCCATTCGCCATCTTTTCTCTCTCTCTTGTTAATATATTTCTCACTTTTAAAATTCTGCTTTTCCTTTACTCTCTTTGGTAGGTTTCTATTTGTCTTTCCTTAACAGTTCTTACTTATTGTGTTTATTGTTTGTTATTTATTTGTGTATTATTTGTTTTTGTTCTATTATTTATTTGTATTATTTGTCTTTATTCTATTACCTCTTGTTCTTGTAATTTCCTCTTGTACTTGTATTTTACTAATTGTTTTATACTGTATTTCTAGCTTATTACCACTAGCAGAGGTCAAAGAATATTTTGTTTTTTTAAAATATTGGGTTGGAATTAACCCTTCTTGAACACAGTTCAAATCGGCACCACTATCTACTAAAGCAGTGAGATTTTCAATTAATAATTCATTATGAATAAATAAGGTAATTTTAATATACCACTTTTGAGAGGTGACTTGGTCTAAAATGGCCAAATATTGGGGAAGAGAAGACTGAGATGATTCTGGAGAATTAGTCAGCTGTCTGCCTAATTCTAAATTATTAACCGTAGAGGTTAAACTTATATTGTCATTTTTGAGATTTTTAATCTTTATTTTTAACTGGTTGATTTCAAATTTTAAATCATGTAAAGTAACAGGTTTGTCTTGTTAATTTTGAAGTCGTTTCATGACTTCAGTCATACTATAAGCATGAGAAATCTTTGGAATATTATCCTGTTGCTTGACCTGTTTCAAATAATTTTCAATCATTTGAGCTTTCATAGTTGTATTAGGAATTTGATCTAAAATTTTTATGATTATTTCTTGATCCTGAGTAAGCATATTAATGCTTAAACCATGCATATCAACTATGGCTTTGTAATAATTACAATTACCTGAATAAGAATCTTGCTTGTTTAGGTCAGTATCACTAGAAGATGAAATATCATCTTCTTGAACCTGATTTAACTCAGGTGACTTAGACGATTCGGATGTAGAATCATCACTTGGTTCATTTTCACTATTTAGAAATACTTTAGCTAAAGTATCTTTTAGCTGTTCATCAATTTGAAGCTCATTTAACTTCTTTTTTGTAAGACATTTATTGGCATAGTGACCAAATTTGCCACATTTCCAACATTTAATTTCTTTTTTAGGAGTTGATGTTTTCTTCTTATGAGAAGATTTTTTAACATACTTCTTAGAGGGTTGACTTGTAGAGGCTTCCTGAGTATGTTTTTTTTTTCTATAAGGAGTTTTGGATTTAGATTTCTTTTTACCTTTAGATCGTGTAGAACGATCTGGAGGTGGTTTTGACATATCCATACCAAAATTATTACAAAAATCTCCAAGTTGAGATTTTTCAGTAAGCCTTTGCTTTTTAAGCTGGCTTTTTAGCTTAATATCATTACATAAAGCTAATCCTTCTTGTATACAGGTATCTATAAGACTTTCAAAAGAATGATTGGAATAAGGAATAGAAATTCCATCATTTCTGTTCCTAAGGGCTTTTCTAATGCACTCAGCAAAAAAAAAGGAAAGACCATCAATGAATTTAGACTTCCAATGATCACTATTAGCATCTGAAAGTTGCATAACACGACTAAAGAATACATCCTTATACCATCTAAAATGGGTAAAAGTAGGACATCTAAGATTTGGAAGGAGTGTCCTAATATTTTCATTATTACTAGAATATCTTCCAGTAAACTGCTCACAAATGGCTAAAATTAGTGTATAGACTGACTGTTCAGTAACAGTAATATAATGAGGATCATTAGGGGTAGGAGTAGGTTCCTGTTTAACTGCATCTAAAATTTCAGATTTAGCAGTTGGGGTTAGATAATTGTCCCACCATCCCTTGATGGTACCGGTGAATCCACTAATTATCATTTGAGTGATGGCTCTATCAGTATTACCACGCTGTTTACAAATAGTACTATACATACAGATACGATGACACATGTCAAATATCTGTTTGTCAGCAAGACCATCAAGATTCCATTCATAAATAGAATTTCCTTGATAATTATTTTGAATAAAATTATCATTTTCTTCGAATAAGGCATCTTGTGGGATAGGTCGTTTATAATAATAGTGTTCTAAACGCCTAGGTTCAGCCAAAATTTTATTAATTTCATCTTTATCAGAAATTTCTTGATTTTCAGAAATAGATTCTGATTTGACAGAAAGGGTAGAGATTTGGAAAGAATTTAATTTCTTTTCTAAGACAGAGACAAATTCATTTGTGGATTCTAGTTTAAATCCTTTAATATCTAAAGGAGGTTGTAAAGTCGCTTTAGCTTCGTTAGAAGATTTAACTTCTTGTAGTTTCATTTGTGAAAGCTTAGTATGTAATTGATCCAGCTTATGATCTAGATGTAATAATTGTTGACCAATTGTTTGTAAATATAAATTAGTATAGTTACTTTGTTTAAAAGCTTGATTCAAGTCTTTCATAGTGATAGACACTATTTCAACCAAAGATGGTTTAACATAAGCATTAGCTTCTAGAACCTCTGAACTTGAAGAACTAGTTACTTTTAAAAGTTCTATGGGAGGAAAAACAGAATGAATAACAGATCCAAAATCTGTCATCCATGTTTTTTCTTCAAGCATATGTATGGAGTAATGATCCACATAATATTAAAGAAATCATGGTACAAAATGTTCTAATTGTTGAGTATGACTCAAATGTTCAAAATATTGATTTTTATAAGTTTCCAATTCAGTAGGACTGAAACTAGAAAAATACCAATCACAAAAGGTTTTATAATATGGTTGAAACAGTTCCTTATTAAGGATTGTTCTAATTGGACTTCCTGGGCTTAAATCCATTAAAGACGAAAATTCATTTCAGAGGCAGTAGGTATATCTACTGTAGGTTTAGGAATTCCATGAGAAATTTGTCGATTAGAAATTCTAACAGACTCGATAGTTTCAGAGAGTCTAGAGGTAGAAGCCCTAGAAGTTTCGGGAAGAGAGATCTCATAAGGAGGAAGTAAAGATCTAGTAGAAGAAGATCTGGAAAAAAATCGTGATCTCAATCCTTAGGAAGAACCAGAAGTAAATCTTACCTCTATATCACCTTCAGGGATTTGGATAATTTGATCCACTTCTTCTTGGATCAAAGGAGTAGGTGTGACAGCTTGTTGAAGCTGCCAAATTTCTGGGAATTGAACTTCATCCCATGTAATTTGTCTATTAGTAGCTATATTAGAGCTAAGAAGATTAGATTCAATCATGACAGTGGTGCCAGAAGGACTAAATATCTTACAATTAGGAGTAAGTGTGTGAAGAGCTTTAAAATAAATTCTATAACTAAGACATAGGGGCTCAGATCCTGGTTTAAAATTATAACCATGGAGTTTAGTATTTAAACTCACAGCATCCAAAAGATTAGCATCTGTAAGGGATAATTGCATATTAGGATAAACATTAAAATAAATTGGTCCATGGGCCATACTAGATTGCATAATTCTCATGAGGGAAGATTTTCAATCGAGACATCTAGTATCTCGAAGTACTGCTAAGAAACTGGTTGGTAAACCACTTAAGGTAAGAGGTTTAAAGGCAATTTGTATAAGCCCTATATGTAAGAAATTATATTTATGTTGATATCTTATGATATCCATAGAATCCAAAAGTTGAATTATCTGTTCGTCAGATTACAGACTTATAGTTTGTTCAACTGCTTTAACAGTTTTGACACCTTTAAGGTCAAAAGTACTTACCTTTAAGGTCAAAAGTACTTATCTTATAAATAGAAGAAGGTTGAACAGAGGGTATAACCCATTTATTAAGAGCTTCTAGCTAGTCTGGGTATTCATTTACCTCAGCAGCTTTAATCATCCTATTAGAAGAAGATGTTTGATGAAAAGGATTCAACATAATTAAGGGAGTATGTAATTCCTTGTATAAAATCTAGATATACGAAAAATATGAAAAACTATTAGTGTTTCCAAGCTACCATCTATTGATCAAACAAGCACAATTGTCAACAACTTAAAGGCACATCTCAATACCAACCCTTTGCGCGGGTGTAAGTCAAGGGATAACAAAACCAAGCGCAAGTTGGGTACTGTACCACTTGTTTGAGCAATGGAGAAGAAGGAAAACAGTAACAGTAATGCATATAAGCCGTATATACATATTTTATACATAGAATTACATACTACAATAGTAAAGTACAAGTACAAGAGGAAAGTACAAGAACAAGAAGTAATAAAACAAAGACAAATAATACAAATAAATAATAGAACAAAAACAAATAATACACGAATAAATAACAAACAATAAACACAATAAGTATGAATTGTCAAGGAAAGACAAATAGAAACCTACCAAAGAGAGTAAAGGAAAAGCAGAATTTTGAAAGTGAGAAATATATTAACAAGAGAGAAAGAAAAAATGGCGAATGGATACCTTCAACAAAGGGTGAAGGGTCCCTTATATAGACAAAAAGAAAACACTATTCCGGATTCCAAAATTTTCATTACAAGTCCGGAAAAACAAAACAAAAACTTTACAAAATGTCAAAAGATGCTTTTAGAAAGCAAAGACTCATAATGGAGTGGGGCCCAGATGTGGTGGCGTCGGTTGGCCATTTGCGTCAAAGGCAAGATGCCATCTTGTCGTGTAGTGCGACAGATTAAAAATAAAGATATATCTTCACGTGAGACGGCTACTTTTGGTCATCCTTATCTTTTTCTGACGAGGCTGAAGAGCGAAATTTTCTTATCTTTTTCTTTGCCATAATGTCGAGCATGGCATCAAAAAGATCTTCAGTAGTTGGAATAGGATCCGAATCCTCTTCATATGGATCTTGGGATTCTCCTGCTAGACAGGTGTGTTGAGATGATTGGGATTGCATCTTTTCATCTGAATCAGAATCAGATTTGAATGTAGCCAGAAATTCTCCTTTTAATTGGCGGAGACATTCATACATTAATTCTTTATCCTTCATAAGAGGATTTTGCATTTTTAATGCATTTTTCATGATGTCCAATTTGGATGTAGAAGGATAGGATTGAGATATTTGGAATTCAAATTCCTGTTGATAATCCTTTATAACAGCAGCTATTTCTGCCACGGTTTTGTCCAAATCTTTATCCAATTTATTCCACCATCCAACATGAAATTGTTTGTAGAGACAAAGCAGATTATTCAGGTCTTTTTTGACAGTAGGAGTCCAGGCCCAAATCCAGGGTCAATCAAATTCAGTGAAAAAATGGAGAAGATTGGATCCATCCATATAATGGGCTGGGTCCATTTTATTTATTTGGGGCGAATAGGCTATCCAAAGTCCCAATTGTTCTTGGACAACATCAGGTAAAATAGTATGAAGAGGCCCAAATTTTTTCCACCAAATATAAAACCATTGGGGCCAGCCTTTTTTATAAATTTGTGGATTGATTTTAATCCACCAAGTATGTTTCCTTTTTGGATTTTCATAGAAAAAAGTCCAAGTGAAGGCATGAACATAATTCCAATAATTACAAGTATGGGGATGATTATGGAGAATAAATTATTTTTCATCATGAGCAAGTAGTCCCCATTCATGTGGAAAAATAATTTTCTTGATATAACATTTTGAAAAATTGATAGGGCTAGTTTTACTGGTCGTATTAGAATAAAAATTTGTAAAATCACAGGAGTCTGTAATTTTCAAAATTTTTTGCATAGTTATACGAAATTTTTGGTTTCCAAAAGGATAAGTAAAAGTGTGAAAATATTTTTCTATAAGATACCATGGATCATTTTTCCATTGTCTATCAATAGGTTCCAAATACAGAATATGATCTGTATAAGGAAGTCGAATAGGGGTTAGAGAGTGTGGTGGTGTTTCCATCATTTGGGCATATGATGCCTCAAGGTTAGAGATACCTTGTTGAGAGTCACTAGCTTGGCCTTCTTGTGCAATAAGTTGTTGCAACTTAGCATAGATAGGATCATTCACAGATATGATTGTGACTTTGTCTTTATCTGGTTTTATTCCAGATGATGAGGCATGGTTAGAACCACGACCTTTTGAGAGGGTATTTCCCTTGCCACGACCTCGGTTGGGGTTATATCCTCTTCCTTTCCCTCGATCATAAGGATTCATTCCTGTAGAAATTCACGAGTGAGAAAATCAAGAAAAGAATTATCCTTTCCTTTGATATACATAATATCAAAGTCAAACACAGATAGCTGTGCTTGCCAACTAGCAATTATATGCTTAGATGCATCATGTTTAACATCGTTGTTGAAAATATATTTTGCAGCTTGGCAATCTGTTTTTAATAGAAATAATTTTGTTTCTAACACATCTCACGTCACGAAAAAACAATTCAAATTAAAAAAAGAAATGTACCCAAGTTTTGATAAGTTAGTGTGGACAAGTATGTAAAAAAAAAAATCCAATCTGAGCCAAAACAAGCCAAAAACCAGGAAAAATAAAAGAAAATAGAAATGGAGTATCCCATTGGTGACCTTGACAAATTCCTGACAAACTATGTACGAATGATTGAATTTGCTTTTAGTGGCAAATATTATTGCAAAAACCCTAGTTTAAAGAACCCTAAGGTTTCTTTTCTTATTCAACACCAATGAGATAATATGAGCATACCATTCACATTACAAGAAGCTATTTGAGTTCAACCCAACTTGGCAAAAATAGTTCAAATTGTTTTTTTACTAGACTTTCTAACAGAATCAATGCCCAGCTTATTGTTGAATGTTCAAAATTGCATCCCTTTTCATTGAATTAAAATGAACTATACGATCAAAGAGCGCACTCAGAGATTTGAAACACATCAAAGTGAAACAATAATAATAAAATAGAAAATAATAGGAAAAACACAAAGCACTAAAATAACTCAGATTATAAAAATTTAAGCTTCAAATATAGATTTGTTACCTGCTCGTGATGATGACTTGCTATCAATTTCTCTACGGTCGTTAATGGCGAAAATGAATTATAAAATATTGTGTGTTTTATCGGATCTCAGGACTTAAATATAAGGATATTTGTTAAGTGTTTTCACGTCCATTTTGCGTAAGCATGGACTCGACCCGTATGGTGCGCGTGAAAATTTTGGGAGTTTACTTTGTATGTAATTAAATTATTGTGTCGTATAAAAGATTCTCCATACAGGCTAGTTCTGTTTCCCCCTAATTGATATCTTAGACTGAATCATCTAAGATAGATTCATACCAATTGGTCCTGTGACGGATTGAAGTCCCACTAAGTAAGTATCGAGCTTTCTAGCAGCCTCTAAAGATACCTCTTAATGCTTCCTTTGGCTTTTGTAGTGTGTTGTTTCACCTTACAAACTGGCAAGCATACAGAGGGAAGGCAGTTTGACGAAGTCATTGTCAAATTGAAGATGAATGTGATATGGGCTCCTCGTTCAACATGCTAATATTTTAAATAGGGAATGCAGTAAGAGCAAGTTTTATAGCAACAACTGTGTAGAACATAGGGGAAACTTAAATATGTTCTGTAAGTAGCCTAGGTGCTATTAGCTAGACCATTTAAATGGACCTTAGGAGAAAATTTTATTTTTTGAAAATTTTTAATTACAATAGCTGTAGTATTGGAACCCCGCATGATTGAATGCGTGCTATTAGCTAGATCATTTAAATGGACCTTGGGAGATAAAAAAAAATTTAAATTTTTGTTAAATATGCCATCTTTAGTATAGGAACGCCACATGATTGAATGCCTTTTATAAGCCATTCCTTCTCATTCTTTGTTTGTTTGATTGTTTTTTTTTTTTTTTTTTGTTGAGGCAGTCATTTACCTGTAGATGAAAGAGTTTAGTTTTCCTTTGACCAATGTCAAGAGCTTTGTCGTAAGTTTTGAGCCGTCACTTCTTTTGAAATGCCAGGGAAAACATTGGCCGCAGAATATGTTATGCTGCTGCTAGATTACTGAGGCAGAAAATGGAAGCTGCAATTTTATAGATTTGAACCTTATCAACCTCTATAGCATTAATTAATGCAATTAATTCAAAGATCTTCTATGAACTCCCTTTTATATCTTTCCTTCTTTGGAATCTATAAGAAGCCATTTATCGATTTTAGACGAATTTTTGAAAGTTAAAATATTGCAAAGTGTCAAAAAAAAAATGTCAAGTCTTTTGATTCATTGTGTGTATTTTACGTATGAAACTAAGTGTTGTCGTAGTGTTTGCTCATAAAGACAGTCAGAGTTCGTACGATGACCTTTAGGATTTTTATATTTTTATCAATCTTTTGATTCCTCTTGAGTACTCAAGGAGAGTTGGAGTTCTTATGACAAAGTTCCAGACTTCCAGCTAACTAATAGAAACTTACTTCCCAATAATCTCTTATGCATTGAAGACATATGCTGCTTGAGGGACTTCATAATGAGGCTTTCATCCTTGAAATTGACATACATGCTTATTATACTCGAAATATTCTATATAATCTCTCTCTCTCTCTCTCTCTCTCTCGATTTTGTGGATGAGGTATCGTTTGTTCTTTTTCTGGCTGTGGATTGGAATTGCATTATTTCAAATACACATTCTTTTCCATGTTGTGTTTCTTTGAAATGCACATTCTGTTGTTCCTTTGCAATCAGGAGGAGGTATTCTCCAAGGTGCAAACCTTCCCCTTCAGGCTATCGTTCTCGCCATAGGTCTCCTCAAAGGAGACCATGGTCACCACCTCATAATAGGAGCACTGGAGTCGGAAAACCTGGTAAAAATCTATTTGTTGCAGGCTTTAGCTTTTTGACTTCAGAAAGAGATTTGGAAAGGAAGTTTTCAAGATATGGCCGTGTACGAGAAGTTCGCATTGTCCGGGATAAGAGGTAACAGTGTCATGCACTTCCTATTTTCCTTACAATTACAGGACATTCCAATAGAGACATTTATTGAGGCATTATTCTTGTACTAGTCATATATGTGATATTATGATTTGTTATTACTTTGCTATTCATAGATGTTTTAGTTATACTAGTTATATATATAGTTTTGACTATATAAAGTTTGAGCCTGTCAAAGTCATTATACTATCAATTGCCAAGAAAATGAGGTTGGTTTTGTCTTCACATCACTGCTGTTAAATATACCATAGTATACAAGGAATCTGTGCTCTAGCTTCTGATTAATATTAATTTTGCATAATTCTCGTTTACTTGGGGTGCTGCTGGATCTTATCATTCTTATTCATGCCCCCTAATTTTCTGGAACTGCAAACATTTCCAGAATTAGTTTTGCCTGTCGGCAAAATCCAAGTAACGTCAAGCATTTGCATAGCTTCTATAGCTACTGATTCGATTCCTTTATATGGATTAATACAATTGCAATCTTCCCTTTAATTATGTGAGTTGTGAGCATTGATTCTCTATCCTTATGACTGACTATCGGTAGAGTGTTTCTGAATCATCTTGCAAGCTTGTATTATTGCCGTCTTTATATATGCTTCACAGGGTTGGGAAGAGATTTGTGGAACTTGCTATTTTTACATTTGTTGAAGCATATTTTTTCTTTCTGGTACCCTAGGTCAGGTGATTCTCGTGGGTTTGGCTTTCTGTCATTGGAGAGGGATGAAGAAGCAGATGCTGCGATCAGAGCTCTAGACAAGACTGAGTGGAATGGTCGGATTGTCCTTGTGGAGAAATCAAAATCTCGTTGAAGCTTTATCCTTTAATTACCTATATTTAAACTAGTTAGTGATAAAGGCGAACAAAACATTGTTCAGCCTCACAATTTTGTTCATTGTCGATAGTATCTTCAAAAATATGCCACAAGTTAAAAAGTTTTTGGCATCTATTACTCAAAATCTTTAGGATCGTAGTTTCGGTATGATGCTTGATTGAATAGATCATGGATCTTATCTCAAGTTGTGTGGTATTCTGTATGTATATATATATATATATATATCTCAACCATTCTCTATTATCACTCTGAAAAACAGTCATTCTATTATCAATGTACAAACATAGGACCCAGTTACATAGCCCTGGATTCTCCATGTCATTTTAAAGGTAAAACAAACCAAACATAATCATCTATTTGAATATACAATCTGCAACTATAAGAGGCGTCTGTGGATCAGATACAAACACTACTACCCAATTTGACACAACAACAGACGCGACACAAAACAGGGAGGACGGCCCAATAACTTTAAAAACCATGAATTTTTATCTGATCCTTCTTCACGATGCCAGCCTGCAAAAATTCACCAAAACAACTCATCACAAGCCATACAAGAGAAAATGTTGTCAAAAAATGCTTGTGGAAATCGGGTAATGTTTGGTATCATTTTCAAAATATGGGACTTCAAAAAACACCAAATCCGACACAATTTTGAAGAAAACAAATGAATAGAGAAACAGCTTTGCAAATAAATTACCTGAAGAAGGAAATTGGAGACATTCTTTCGCTGGTCACCCTGAAGTTGAATAACCTGATCAAGATCAAAGCAATTCGTTATACAAATATCAAATTTCCACTCGGAGCAAAATACCTGTTTAGTAGGGATGTAAATTTGGCCCCAATTCCATAGGCTCCCTAAGCCCGATTTGGGCCTTACCTGAGCCAGGCCCAAGCTTGCCCATTGGCCCACCCAAAAACCCATCTAAATTATAAATTTATAAGTAATACTATATTTTTATACAATTAATAGTTTATCTAGATTTACATTAATCAATACTTTATAAGTTTAATCGTTTAATCATTTATATATTTTTGTATAATTTTTATAAATTTGATTCAGTCTCCAACTTAGTTAAATCATTGTTGATTATCAATTATTAATTAAAAGTATATATCTTATATCCTTAATAGTTTATATAAATTTATATAAATTATTCAATGGTTTATATAAATTTACATGAATCAATACTTTATAAGTTTAATTATTTATATTTTTTTGTATGATTTTTATAAATTGACTAATTCTCTAATTTAATTTTAACTATTAATGATTACTACTTATTAATTACTAATTTATAAATTAATTATTAATTTAAAAAAATGATCAAATCGGCCCAAAAATTTAAGCCCAAAACTTAAGACCCAAGCCCGAAACTTGAGGCCACTCTTAAGACCATGGGCTAGGCTTGAGCCTAATAATTTTAATGTTTGCCTGACCCGAGTCCGGTGGGCCACGATCCGGGGCCGACCTTTTGGCTTTTGCTATATATATATATTATAAATACTACGTACCTTGCCAAGCTCTGTGTCCTGAACAACATGCCCATTGCAACAGAACTCCTCCTTGAGATCCTTGAGGATCTTTGAGTAGCTGAAATCTTTATTCACCCCTTGCACTGTCGTCAGGCTTTTCCTTCCATTCCTCTGCTGGACCCGAATATGAACGTACTCTTTTGTTCCAGGGGCAGCAGAGTCGTCGTTCGACTCAGCAAACGGATCTGCACATTCTTTCAAAGTTTTAACCAACATGACAATTCATATTTCTCCAATCAAAAAGAAAAATGATTTACAAAAGAAGAAGAAACATCAGAAAAGCTGTGCTGGAAACTTGCCAAAAGTAGTAGTAGAGATGAGGTGGAGGTCGAGTTCAACCATGTAATTTGATTTGATAAGAAACTATCAAAACCTTTTGTTTCAATTTGCAAGAGAGACCTGAAGATTTATACCATAAGACAATCAGTCAATGAAGAACAGAGGAGGAAGACGAAGATAAAGGGTTGGGTTTTGCAGAGAATCGTTACCTCAAAAGAAGAAGAAACGGGCTTCTTCTATGGAGAGGGCTCTGAAAACAAACAGCGAGGAAATGGGGATGATGAAGATATACTGATCTTTGGGTTGGGGTTGTCTTGTTTATATATATATACAGAGGTCAGAAGGCGTTCTTGTCTTATCATATTAGCCACAGAAAATCTAAATGGCAATGCTAATCGGAACAACCGGCGGTGGAGGAGCATTTCCTGAACAGACGGCCCTGCCATGCTTTGACTTGCAAATAAGTCGATGAAGATATTCTAATTCTAGTAACTGATTGGATTAATTGTCTGGAGGATTTTCTAATTTTGGTAATTAATTTGATAAGAGATTACAAGCAAAAGTTGAACCAGGGATATAGGACCAAGAATAATCTGAGAGCAATTAACTATTCTAAGACAAACCTCAATTCGTTCTTAGTTTTTAGTCTTTCTGCAGCAATTTTCAGCAACCAAATGGAGCACTATCATATATCCAATGATGTAAATTTCTGCATTCCTGTAGTGGAGTTTAAGATTATCTTGCTTTCAATTTCAATTAGAGAGACGTAAACAATATTTCCAGGCAAGAAATGCGGGCACACACCCCCGAAAAAGCAGATCTTACTAGTACATCATATACTATGATACACAAAATGACAATGCAAAACCTTCCATTAGGCACTTCCGCCATAATTCAATAAAAGAAATTTACAAAGATAAAACCAAATAGAACAATATAATTTAGGTGCTTGGGTGATCTGGCAAGCGTTTCAGGTCCATTTCAACTTGGTGAATCGTCCACTGCATATTTTCCAATTTCTGTTGAGGAGAAATTGCAATCAGAGTAAATGCAAGGTCTGAATAAGATTCATATACATAAGAATTAACATCACCTTCACTATGTCATGGTACTGCCTTGCAATTGCATCAAAGTGCGGATCAACACCTTGATATTCATGTAGGCGGGTAACCTGGTAAAAACTCAATGCGTTAAAAATGCTATACCAAGACACAGGCGCGTGCTCACACACTGAGCGTGTCTAATGTAAAGGTAATCGAAATAAAAAATGTCTAGAAAATATTGCTTGGCATTTGTTGCCATAGCACACAAATTATGAATAAAAATTGAAAGATTATAACTAGGGTAACTCAAAGCAGCGGTGAAACCCAAACGATAGATCTTCTCACTTAGTAGAAGCCAAAAACGAAATGAAGTTTAACATGGCTAAGCATCCAAAAAATGACAAACAAGTTAGCTGACAGTTTGGGCAAATTGACAACCTTGTTTCCAGATGAGGCAAGTAGTGTGATTAATTACAGAGAGAAAACAAACCTAAGATGTCCAAGGAAAGTCACACAAACCTCAGATAAGCCGGTGATTAACTCCTAAAACTACCATTTAAATGTTCATTTAACGAAAGTATAAAGTAAAAAGAACATCGAAGAGAAACATAATACATTCGCTATGCAAGAAAACTAAGACAAACATACTGCTTTATTGTATGCAAGAGAAGCTTCCTCTGTAGCCTCAACCAGATATTTCCTGGAACAAAAGATAAACCAATTAGAATCCCTCTTTGAACTATAAACTTGATAAAAATTGGAAACAGTGTCATCGTTCGTTACCTGATTTTATGGAGAGCTGGAATTGATTCTTGAGTATAAGTCTCAAGCAGAAGAATATGCTCTAGAACCCTAAGTCAACAATGGAATGTGTCAGAGGCTGCTAAAAATAGTGAGCACAATTTTCATCAGACAAAAATTGACCAGGATTTACAAAGCCTAAAACTGATAAAAAGTTTGTACAAATTGCTGATGGTAATAGAAAAAACATATAACATTTTACAATAGATAACTATAAGAACAGATCAGTGGCAATGTGTTTTATTTTTTTGTATCAATACAACAAGAAAATGTACTTCACCTATCAAAACAAAATGTGTTTTGTAAAGAAAAACATTAAATAAAAGATCACCCCGTACAACTCACAAAAAAATGACTTTCAGAACTAAGCATGATCCAACAAGTGTTGTTTGGAAAACGTCAAATTAAAATTCCCAATATTAACATTTTGACTCTTGAAATCCAACACAAAAGGAAGCCTAATAGCTAATGCGGATAAAAAAAATGTGACTGTTCGTAAATACAAGAAGCTACTGGGCCCCCATAGTATATATACAAATTGTGTCAAGTAGAATAATGAGAGGCTGAGAGCATTAGTATATTAATTCACAACTCTAGCACCTAGTCAAATGGATACTAAAGTTTTACAAAGGGCAGTCTGCAGTAGTGGACAATTTACAGTCATTGATTGGAGTTTTGAAAGATTATAAACCCGTTATTATTCTTGAAAATAGAAGCGACCCTTATCCAAACTTTGGTGTTTCTCAGTTTTTTCCACTGCAACATGCTGCTTGCCACACTAATCACTGGAAGAATCTCCTCAAGTTAACTTTCTCTAAATTCGATATGAAATTTTTTAAGGCTGAGCAACATTAATGGTCTAAAGAAAGGTGAGACAAACCTCAATTTTGCGTTCATGGTCTCACACCTTTTGCATAGCCAAGTTTTTTGCAATTCATCCTATTAAACATTTAAATAAATTAGTTAAATATCTCTCCAAGAAGGAAATTAGGAAAAGACCATCACTGCATGGAAAGGGAATTTACCTACTACTTTTGCATGCTCCTTATACAGTATAATGTTCAAGATAACCAAGAAATAGGAAAGCTTACATATTTATGTTGATGTTGCAACTTCAAATCTTTAACAAGCTTGATGAGCACACCAAGTATCTGCTCTAAGACCTTGCAGGGACAAAACGGTTAACAATTCACACATCATCAGACATAGCATATGCTCCCTACTTATGACAATGAAACCGTACACACAAGACAAAACTTTGATAATAGTAATAGGGAATGAACACTGGAAAGGTATAACAAAAACTCCTATGCACATACATTGTAATATTCTGAAAATTTTCTATCTGCTGAATAGAGATCCTCCCTCAGAACTACCTCTTCCCTCTCAATCTCCTCAATAATTAACTTTACTCTGTTAAAATCATCATGGACCGGATAGTTTGGAAAGAATATTACTCCATGAATAATGGCAACAAGAAAAAATAACACAAACCTTTCTGGAAGCCGAGCACTTGAGTTTTGATTACCAGTTGAAGTGTCTGCAACATCAAATGAGGGGTAATATAATGCACCTAAGCTCTTTTTATATGGCTGCATCTTTCATGTCTCCTCATAAAGTGATGCATTTATTTATTCTGACCAATCTACCAAGGGCAGTCAGCCCTTCTCTTGAAATGCACAACTATACTGACAATTCATGCTAGGCATGCTAAGAGTTTGGCTACTTGACACAAAAGGTAGATCACAAAATGGGTAATAAACAATATGTGCACATGTGGAGCAAGATAGAGAGAGAGTATTAAAGACTGACCAATATCATCCATCACAAAGGCATCTGTTAACTTATCACATTTAGCTTTTAAACGACTCTCAATTTCACGGAGAAGTGACATCTGGTACTCAGCCATGTCCTACAATTAAAAGGAAATAGAAGATAAGTTTTTTCTCCATTAACATTATTAAAGGATTCATTCAGAAGAACAGAAAGAGGAAGAAATAAGAGTAGATGTAATAATGGATCCTAAAAGTTAACAACAATCTAAACACCATAGCATATACATTTGCATATGGGTACAACAAATATCTTAAAACAAGCACAAAATAATTATTCAAAACACGTTTTATCTTATCACCATACAAAGTACCATACCAAAGAAAATGCTGCTTGTTGGAGCTGAGTTTGCCATAAATAAGCAGGCATTATTCCGAGGAATCTATTAGGAACACCACCAACTCCAGGTTCAGCTGCATCAGTAGCACTACTAGAAAGTGCATTATTTGCACCCGCGCCAGTACTAATTGAAGAAATATTTGTGTAATTTGTTGAGTTTGAGCTTGAGTTAATTGTGACACTAGTACTAGTGCTATCAAGGGAGCTTCTTGACATTGTACTCCATTTTTCAATTTCTTCCTCATGAATCTCACCATCTTTGGAAATCATAGGCAGCCTCAATTTTTGAGCTGCTTCTGCAACAACCAGCCGGTGCTCAAGCGCCTCATAAACCTGAAATATAACGGATTCCTGATCACAGTTCCTTTTATTCTCTGAATAAGTAAGATATACAAGTTTCCTGATGACAGTTCTTGTCATTTGAAGACCACTAGATTGCCATAAGAATAATATCAACACTTTGTTAGTAAAGAAAACACATTTTACTTTCAAATTCCTATTAAAGGCTAGCTTCTTGCAATGTTTTCTGGCAAACTATATGAGTTACTAAAACTCAATAACCAGCATCTTTCATAATGAATGCTAAAACAAGGCTTCTGTTTGAGCATAGTATGTGTATCCATTATCACACGCATATCTTATAACACATATTTGTAATTGTAATGCACACTTGCTATATCAGGCAATACTGCAAATATAATAAACGTAAGGCAGACTGTCTATCCACTGCCTACATCATAGTTTACTACAAACCACACTTCAAAATGCGTTTAACGCACTTCAACACAATTTCTTTGAGTACAAGAATGTGTAAAAGAAAAGCATGAAATGATCATTCTATGTTTAGGCTAACCTCAAAACCCTAGTTATAGAAATAGGGCTAAATTCCTAAAGAGACTACAACGCACTTGAAAGGTGAAAATTTGAAACCTGAGGGGAGTTCTTCAGACCAAGTTGGGGGTATAGACCCTGGACGTCTCGAATACCTCCAATGTTAGCCACTGAAACAGCCTGCTGATACTCTTCCACCATCGCAATTGCCTCCGAATAAATTGCCTAAATAACACCACCTCGACAAATGCATCCATCATGGACAAATACATAGAAATAAAATAAAATCTCCCAATTCCCCAAAAAACAACCACAATATATAAACCCTAGCCAACGTCAGTTTCCAAATGTAATTAAATACCATGGCTTCCAAGTAACGCAATCTCTCTCTCGACATTTCCTCTCTCGCCTGCAACACCGATCGGCCATCATTGAGAAACAACACTGACAGATATAGCAATGCAAAATGTGTCTGTGCATGTAAAAATATATGCATAGATTTATGGAGAGAGAGAGAGAGAGAGAGAGAGAGAGTACGAGTTGGAGATCGTAGTAGGCAGATTTGGATACAAGAGATCCATCGGGGGCCAAGCAATGGCGCTCCAACTGATCGATCAGCTGAGTCACGTCTGCAGGAAGATTTTGCGCCCCCGCTATTCCCTTCATTTTTTTGTGGAAACTGTACTAGAATTTTTGACAACACTCCCACGAATTCTCTGATTGCCCGGTACCAAACACTGGTGCTCAAACTCAACCCGTCTCAGGTTTACTTAAAATCACATAGACGCCCCCTCAAGTTTCTGAAAATGATAATAGCACCTCTTATTTTTATACAGTATACAAAAACACCTCCCCATTAATTGCCTGTTGTGTGATGTTATCTTCAAATTTGAATATGACAAATTTGCCTTCAGCAAATAAACTTTAACAAAAAATAAAGGACAGTGAGCTCAACTCTGAAAAGAATTGAGGATAAGTTGGGGCTTGCACGTCTCGGCAAGTTTGTTTCCTTTTATTACAAAAGTAGATGAATGCATTACAGGCTCCTAGCCCAGAGCAGATCTGCTTTTACTTCCTAAGTGTTTACTGCTAAATTGGATAACATATTTACAGCACAAATTTCCTAATGAAGAGAGACAGGTACAAGGTACTGAAAAACAGTTGTCCAAAGCAAGCTCCACTAACACTGGCTAGCCATTAATCAACACAAGTAAAATTCTGAATACATTCAAACTCAGAACAGTTCTGTTGCCAAACTAAAAGTAAGCAAGAAGCTGCAAAGGGGGTAGGTAAACTGATGCTCTTTCATCCCAACTGAAAAGGGATACCAAAAAAAAAAGAAAGAAAACAAAGAAAAGAAGAAGAAGAAGAAGAAGAAGAAGATTTTTTTTCCCCTTTTTATTGAGAATTTTATGCTGCAGTGCCATGTAGAAAGCAAGAAAACTTTGGAAGCAGTTGGCATCAAGTACTTCTAATGGATAGAAGTTTCCATTGAAGAACTTGCTGCTAGCTAAAGAGATCCCGGCAGAAGACACTTGTGAGAAGACGACAACTTCTTGTCTGAAAGCTCAACAATTTACTGCTTAATCAGATTCCGAAGGACATAATGAAGGATGCCACCATGATCGAAATATGCCAACTCAACCTGCATATGTGAACACGCACAATCAAAGATTGGACACCCATGCATAAGCAAACACACACAAGGTGGCTGGAAGCACAACTAAAGGCAGCAAGATTATCATCCAAATCAGCTCCTTATCAAATTGAGAATATCACAATATACGGTGATTCATGTAGCAATTCATCACCATCCCATTTCAAAGCAACATGACAACAGTCAACCATAAAACACAAGGTCCACAATTTTATAAGTGCCTTAACCACATTTGCAAGAAAAAAACAAGAAACGATAGCTCTCTGACAGCATTCTCCTTAATACTCAATCGACTTAGAAAGACACCAAAAAATCAATTATTGATGTTGCACCTACCTCTGTGTCAAAGCGGAGTGTACATGTGAAAGACTTGCCAGTGTCAGTAGTCACAGTAACATCTTGGCCAGGCCTTATCTCACTGACTATACTTGGCAGGTCTATGGTGTAACGCTCGTGACCTGTCAAACCGAGTGTGTCTGCATCCTGACCAGGCTTGAAACAAAGAGGAATGATGCCCATACCGACGAGGTTACTACGATGGATTCTAAAAAAGCTCTTTGCAATCACTGCTTTCACTCCCTGGTAAAGAAGGCATCAGAACCACAGGAAAACCAACTGTCAGATATTGTTAAGTAGAGATCAATTACCTGCAGCATTGGGCCCTTAGCAGCCCAGTCTCGAGAACTGCCACTTCCATATTCTGCTCCTGCTAGGACAATAGTGTGCTGCCCAGCAGCCTTGTACCTCTGCACCACCAAATTTAGAACTCAATAGTAAGGCAACACTTTGTAGCTGGTTGCTAAACATGTCGAGAATACAATTTTAAATGTTTCAGTTCAAAAGATGTGATAAGGATTCCAATGAGGGTCATAGTACAACAACCACTCTGGCAGTTCCATTCCTTTTGATTATTTTGGAACAGAGGAGGGAGAAAAAGGGGATTTTGGAGGCTCTAAATTGAGCAATGACATACAATATCTGCACAAGACTAAATTTTAAACAGAGAGATATAGATGCCACTTTTACCCAACCTTCATTTTGTGTCTAGACAAAAGGAATATTGAAATCTTGCAACAATCTGTCTAACCCATCTACTTCACAAGATTCCAATTGGCTCTTTGTTCCCTCTGCCTTCAAGGCTGAAGAGTGAAGACAAAGCATCAGGCAGCCAATATTTAATTCCAGTTCACAAACTCCACTAAGGAAAACCAATTGAGAAAAACAAAGAAAACAACTTGCTCATCTTTGCAATCAATCCGATCTCAACTAGTTGCCTAGTGGGACTTCAATTTTCTCCCAATTTACTCTGCTTTCATAGCACACAAACAAAGCATAAATATAATTTCATTGGCTGACTCAAACAGAAATCGGCGACTTTATCAATTCTGCTGTGAAATGCATATAGGTGGAAACAGAGACTATTTATAAGAACATGCCAGCAAAAGGATAAGTGGTATCGCATAAACTCCTAGATACTATCATGTAGGATTTGGAAAGAAATTTGTATGTATATACAGACACACATATGCATGCTATTACTTTGTATGTGTGCAATGTTATCCCATACTTCTATTCTCCCTCCCTTTTTTTTTTTGGGGGGGGGGGGGGGGGGGGGGGGGGGGGGGGATGTTGGTTGAGGGGCATGATTATTATGAAACTCACCACTGCTGCATCAAACACAGAGAGCTTCTCCCCAGTTGGAATGTGAATGGTCTTTTTGGCCAACTTCTCCATTCAAGAGCTTGTTGACAAGGCGGATATTGGCAAAGGTACCCCTTGCCATCACCTCATCATTGCCACGACGGCTACCGTAAGAATTGAAATCCTTGCGATCCACCCCATGCTCAAGCAGGTACTTTGCAGCAGGGCTGTCCTTGTGGATACTCCCTGCCGGAGAAATATGATCCGTAGTAATGCTGTCACCAAAGTTAAGCAAACAGTACGCATCCTTCACTCCATGAGGGCCTGGTGGGTCCATGGTCATGTCCTTGAAATATGGGGGTTCATGAATGTAGGTCGAGTTTGGATCCCAAGCATAAAGACTTGAAGAAGGGACCGATAGCAAATTCCACATAGGATTGCCCTTTGTGATAGCCTCATAGGTGCTCTTGAACATATCAGGCAGCACACTAGATTGAACCACCTATCGATAGCAAAAGTTTGCAATTGATCAGGGTCTAGCAGATAAATAATTTGGACACTGAAGTAACAATTCGGACATAGAAGTAACAGTATCATAACAAATCTCCCAAACCATCTACCTCTGCAATTTCTTCACTACTAGGCCAGATATCCTTGAAGTATACACTTTTGCCATCCTTTCCAGTTCCAATTGGCTCCTTGTTGAAGTCAATGTCAACCTGCAAAAGATAAGTCCTGAAGAACTAATGGTTCAGCCTGTGCTGCATGCATCACTAATATTTAGTTATTTCTTTTTGTTGCTGTCTTCTTCTTTTTTTTTTTTTAATAGGCAAGGGTTTCTATTTCTTTTATTACGGGGAGCGGGAGGGAGCTGCTAGGGTTTGAACCCCAGACCACAAGCTTGGCTGTACAAAGCCCTGACCACTACGGCAGGCCAATTGCTCGGCTTTCTTCTTCTTTCTTTCTTTTTCTTTTTTTGGGTCTGTTTGTTGTCCTCCTTTTTTTCTTCTTTTTTTTTTTGTTGGGTGGTTGAGGGTAGGTCAACTTGAGTTGACCGAGCCAAAAGATAGTACTTGAAAAGCATGTCACATCCCTATCAGAAGAAAGAACCGAGCCAAAAGATAGTACATGAAAAGCATGTCACATCCCTATCAGAAGAAAGAACTCTTTGGATTTGCATTTATAGGGCTTCTACAAAAAGCTATTGGCCACTTAGATAGCTAAAAGCCTAAAATTGTAGCAGTCTATGCCATAACATCTATTTTAACCTCTCCTGGTCTTTTTATCTACTTAATAGACAAAGCTTGGCTCAGTAGGACAACAATTGACTAAGAAATAAAAGCACCCATGGATTCCAAAACTGGATAGTTTGACAAAGCCCTGCTTAGTTTACTATCCTTGGTAATGTCAGGAAGTAAAACACAGCGCAAGAAGTTATATGAGGAACTTTACTAAAATTTTACATACCGTGCCAGCAAGTGCATAAGCTACAACTAAGGGAGGTGAAGCGAGATAGTTTGCTCTTGTGAGTGGATGAACACGGCCTTCAAAGTTACGGTTTCCAGAAAGCACAGCAGCTGCAATAATATCTGTAGAAGAAATGACAAATGCATCAGAGAAAAAGAACCAGAAACATAAGGAACGATTATAGCCACTGGCAAGATGCAAAGTAAGTTAAAACTCTAAAGTATAGAGATATTTACAACTACTTTTCTGAAACAATGTCAACAGTTAGTTTTGTTACAAAACCAAGAACCCTGTGTGAGTAGAATACTGAAAGGGCTTAAAGCAGGAAAAAAATATAATACCACAAACTTTCAAGAAAAAATGCATTGCACATTGTTGGTTTTTCTATTTGGAAATGTCTCTCATGGATTGACCCGTAGGTTTTAATTATCCATAGCATACTTGAAGCAAATGTCATCCTTCATTTATTTTATTTCCTGGACACAGTAGTGTTTTTTATATGAAGTATTTCATACCCACTCCAAATCTAAGTACCCTGAAAAGTTATTTTCATTTTCCCTTTCTCTTTTGGTGAATAAAGTAAACTGACGAAAGGTGATAAGTGGGTGCAAACAATGTACACAACTTCGAGACTGCAGACCACTAAAAGCCATTCATAACATCTAATGTAATTATTGTTTTACTATAACTACTAGTGAGTAGACATTATCTTTGCCCAGTAATTCACTAGGAAGAATGAACGAACTGTCTTGGGACTAAAGCAGCATGGATGAAGTTTATAATCACTTCAGAGATTTGTACCACAAGAAAAAAACTTCAAGAAACTTGCAATCAAACATTTATAAGATCACCAAGCTTCCTGGGTAGAAACTTTGACGGTCATGCAAAAATTTCATAGGATAAGCATAGGGGGATGGAACTCTTATGCTTGCTGAAGGTATAACCATGTTATGAATACCATGCTGGTGAGCAATTTGTTTCCTATACAAGAATGGAACATACCAACCCCATTATACCAGTCCGTTTCTATTACATTGCTCGTAAGAAGCATTATTTTCACCAATTGATTGTCAAAACATCCATCAAACAAAATACTTTAAGATAACATAAAATTTATTCAAGGTTAATGCGCAATTAAATTATTCTCACACACTCATCATGAAAAAATAAAAGGTAATCAATATTTATGTCATAACATTTGGACTTCTAATTACATTGTAGCAGTTTGCCTTCAGTAATAACCTTGTACAATTACTAATTGTCAAGTTATATGTATGATATGTAATGGTTATTTTACAAGTAGTTTCTACCAATTACATAATGAAAAATATAAATACAAATGAATGTATACTCCCGCTTGTTAATTTATATGTCATAGTGATCATATTATTAAATATAGTTTCTTATTCTAGATAACTCTGAACTGGGTTCAGAAGAGACCCACTTTTTAAAATATAGTAAGACATGCGGCAGTCCCATTGCATGTGTGAAGATGTCGTCCGAATGAAAAATCAGTCCCGTTGTGGGTGCCCAGTTCAACTCCCCTTTTTTATACATATGGTCCAGTCCCATTGTGCTATTTTTCCACAGAACCTCCCCTATAGTATCATCACCGCAGTAGTGTTTAACCACCAAGTTCAGGATAGATTGGTGTGATTCCTCTACGCCTAAGACACCAGAATATCGAACCATGAACGAAGAAGAAAGCCATGAGAGAAAAGCATATTGGCTAGTGATTGTGAGGCCCCAACTCTTGACTGGAGGGGACACCAAAGGCTTCTGCCCTTCCATCCCTTGGATGGATAGAGAGGGAGGGCAGAGCTTTGAACATGCAAAGATGATGTCTGAATGAAAAATACGTATCTTATTACGACATAACACCTAGAACACCCAGTACTATAGTTGGCGTGTCCCATAACAATTTAAAACAGGCAGGTTGACCGAGAAAAGTCCAGAAAATGGACAGGAATAAAAAGTAAGGGGATTTTTACCCTTTGCTTGCCAAAATGGTACTTTTGGGCCATACAGCTGTTATCCAGTGGACCAGTATTTACTCAACTTTGTGTATAATAACCAATATTCAGTAAATAATAAGAGTCCAAAATGAGAAGTCACCTCTCAGGATGGCCAAACTAGCCCAATAACTACATTATAACAAGTATTACAATTCACTGAAATACAATAACCAGGGGAAATGGTATCATGGCCTATTAGCAACTTAAGAACACTACAAAACAGACACCAGGTTCCACGGCTCATTGCTGGAAGAAAAAAATGAGGAGAACGCTTGCCGGAGGGAAGAGAGAGAGAGAGAAGGAGGGGGGATGTTTGTTTAAGAGATAAGGTGAAGCCCAAAACAAAGTGTGAATGAAGGTTATAAACACAATGGCCAACAATTCAAGGATATCAGAGATATGGTCCCACATGCCTGGGCAGAAAGATTCTTGTATGTACCAGGTCAAGCCTTTGACAAAAGTCCATTAACGGTGGTTTCACTTCAGCTACTTAACTATAATAATGCCTCCCAGAGGTTCAGACTTGAATTTGCTAACTACAAGGTAAATTCATTGTATCATTATGGACAATTATCTACAACAGTCAATGAAGATTGCCCAAAATTTACAATTCTCCCTAGATATTTATGCTACAGACCTAATAATCTCACCATCTGCAGACTTCTCTGATTTAATGAATTTGGTAGCACCAAAATAAATGAAGTATACAATGTTATAGTTACCCTTGTCACTTTGAAATGTAGAAGCATAAACAAGAATCATACCATTATCTGAAATTGCAGAAGCAACTGATTCATCAAGGTCCCCAGAATTCCCAATACATGTCGTGCAGCCACAACCAACAATATGAAAGCCCTGCTGGTTCAAGTACTTTTGAAGGCCACTACAGACACCTAAGCCATAGCAAAAGTCAGTACCTGATATTAACACTGTAGACATTCAAAAGTTTATATGAACCAAATAATATCTTTGAAAAATTGTATCAAGTACCTCTGCAGCAAATATTTCGTGACAACTCCAGAACCAGTGGCTAGGCTTGTTTTTATCCATGGTTTAATCTGTCGATATTCACATTTAAGACGCTCATCGTACACAAAGATAGATCTTTTGTTTACAGGTAAGGTTAAGGTGTAGATAATTACCCCTTTTTTCTCTGTATCTAATGGGTCAATATATACTTAAACATGCATTTCCACAGGCTCCAAGGTAAGGAACACAGTGCATTTCGAAAAGCCAATACCAACCTCCAAGCCCAGTTCACAAGCTTTCTTTGCAACAAGACCAGCTCCAAGCATGACGCTAGGGTTCGATGTGTTTGTGCAACTTGTGATGGCAGCTATGACCACACTACCGCGCTTGAGCTCAGCAGGCTGTCCATGGAATGAAAATTTTGCAACTTTCCCCTGTTCCTCCTTGGGTACACCAAAGCCCTGAATGAACATGAAATGTTACAAAATTAGAAAAAAAAAAAAAAAAAAAGCTAATGGACCTCACACTGCAAATGGACCACAAATTTAACTGATATAATCCTCTTCACACGCTGCACAATTAATCCAACTGCCAGTTTTACAAACTTATAGATTCAACAGATAAAGACCAAAAGAATGAAATGTGATAAAGTTCATATCAGATAGTGAAATGATGCTATGATCATGTGTCGCATTCAAAGAAAAGCACTAAAGCAGCAAGTGATGTCACCAGTACCTAAATCTGGAAAACCAAATTATTGCAAATCCCAGCTATGGTTGGTTGCATCTTACCTTGAATCCAACTTTGTTATCAAGACAAGAATGCCAGTCAGCCTTCATGTCTTTTAGGGGAACTTGATCATGAGGTCTGTTAAAAATAATGAAGTATCCTTATGAGCAATGTGAACTACAAAGCATTTGGCGCCAAGCTGAAAATAAATCATTACCTTTTTGGTCCAGAAATAGAGGGTTCTACATCTGCCAGGTCCAACTCCAAATATGATGAGTATACTCTCTTTTGTTGAGGATGGATATTGAAATCATCCCATCAGCCTTGGATCTAAAAGTGCCAAGATAAAATGCAAACATGGAGGAAAATAACAAAAAAAAAAAGGAAAGAAAAATATTTTCTACCTCATTGTAATCAACAAACATGTTGTTTGCACGCAAATAAGCTTCAATCATTGCCACCTAATAATTATTTTAGCAATACCAGTCAGAAAAATATATAGGAAATCCATCAACCAAATATCACTCAACAAACAATAAAGGAAACAAAAAGAAAACGCACAGTCTCATCGCTCCTTCCAGTTAATTTAAGGTATTGTAATGTGACATGATCTACGGGGAAGAAACCCATGGTTGCTCCATACTCAGGGGACATATTTGCAATAGTGGCCCTATTGGCCAATGATAATTCGCCCATGCCCTCACCTATACCCACAGTAGAAAAGAAATAAGATGCATATACGTTACCAAAATAGATGTGAAACCAAACTTCCTGACACAACATAGAAACTGAATTTACCATAAAACTCAATGAACTTGCCAACAACACCATGCTTCCTCAACATTTGGGTAACAGTTAAAACCACATCAGTTGCTGTGACACCATTGTGCAATTTTCCTAATAATTTGAACCCAACAACACCAGGCAAAACCATGCTCATTGGCCGTCAAATTGCAGAGTACAACATTAGAGGGATTATGGGGCAGATAATATATAAAGATAAAACTGCTACAGTCTATAGCCTACAGATATTATGCATGCCTATCTACCTACGAGTAAGTGCAAACTCTGCAACTCTGTAAGCGCAGGTGCAAACGTCATGGACAGGTAAATGTTTTTTGATAACATGAACCGTAATTGATGAATTAATTCAATCCATCATAAGAAAATTTTCATATAACATAGATAATCTCTGCTTCAAAGATTACAATGTTACTGCCTCAGCTAATATATAGGCACAATGCCGCCAGCAAGTAAGCAGCAAAGACGCATATCAGACAAGACAAAAGCAAACATAGATACACAGAACTAATAAGATGACACAATACTACTGTGAAGTTTAACATATTCAAAGAGTTCCCAAAGGAAAGCAGAAAACAAAGGTTTGGCACATAACTTGGTACACATGAATGGCATTCTAGATACAAATTTGTGTATGCTAAGCAAGGTATTTCGACATCCAAATATGCACACTAATACTTTGCTCTGTGAGTTGCTATTCTTCATGCCAGCATCTACTTACCAACAATGACATGAACAACCAACTGTTCACCATTCTCTTAGGCTATTCTCAAAAACAACATAGAGCTACCTAGATTCAAATGAAAAACCATATGAAAATTACATTTTAATCTCAAAATACCTGGCCAAGCATTGTTGCCTCCGCTTCTATTCCTCCAACTCCCCAGCCAGCAACTCCTAACCCATCAATCATGGTTGTATGGGAATCAGTTCCAACCACACTATCTGGGTAAAGAATGCCATCTGTGTTGAAAACAACCCGTCCAAGGTATTCAAGATTAACCTGAAAATCACCAGTGTGACTTGCCAAATGCCAAAATCTATCAAATAGTATGAAAGAAAAGGAGAAAAAGATAAAGGCTGTATTTTTCTTATTTTTGACCATGATTTACAAAAGGCAATACTCCTGAGGACCAAAAGGCTCACAATGAGTTAAAACTGCAAACCTCATGTCTTAAGCCTGTCTTATCTTTTGGGTGTAGACTGTAGACCAAGGCTGGCTCATGCCTTAGGCGATTGAGGTGGTTGCCTAAGGCTCCCAATTTTTTAGGGCCCCTACTTTTTAAATATTGTATATCATAGTTATAGTCTAAAATAACTTTTACATATTTTCTTTTGTAAAAGGCCCCTCATCCCAAAAAAAAAAAAAAACCTAAAATCAAAATTAGATTTAAAAAATCAATTTAATAAAAAAGTAAACTCATGTCTAATTATCACTTTTTCCAATATAAGGAAGTAGTGAGATGTGAAGTGCTTAAGTTGCTTGATGCGAGTATCATCTACCTCATTGCCAACACCAAATAGGTTAGTCCAACCCAAGTTGTCCCAAAAAAATCGGGAGTCACGGTGGTAAAAAAGAGAATGATGAACTAGTGCCCACTATATTCCAAACCGGGTGGCGCATGTGCATCGATTACCGTAGGTTGAATGCCGTGACTAGGAAGGACCATTTTACACTCTCATTTCAAGACCAAGTTCTTAAGAGAGTGGCGAGGAGAGCTTTCTATTGCTTTCTTGATGGCTACTAGGGATACAATCAAATTGAGATTTCCCTAGAAGACCAAGAAAAAACCACTTTTAATTATCCTTTTGGTACCTATGCATATAGGAGAATGCCCTTTGGCTTCTGTAATGCACTGACCACGTTTCAAAAGTGCATGATGAGTATTTTTAGTGACATGGTGGAAAGATTCTTGAAAATTTTCATGGACGATTTCTCGATCTATGAGGATTCTTATGATTTGTGCCTAGTGCATTTAGAAAAAGTGCTTGAAAGGTGTGAGGAGAGCAATCTTGTACTCAACTGGGAGAAGTGTCACTTTATGGTGACACACGGCATCGTCTTAGGCCACATTGTCTCTTCTAAAGGAATAGAGGTAGATGGGTCAAAAGTTAAACTCATCCAAAAATTGCCAACCCCGAGGACTATCAAAGATGTAAGATTCTTTTTAGGGCACACCGGTTTTTACCTAAGATTCATTCATTCTTTTAGTGCCATTGCCAAACCCTTGTGCAATTTATTGTCACAAGATGTCCAATTTGAGCGGATATCGAAATGTCAAGAAGCTTTTGAAAAGCTTAAGGGTTTGTTGACCACTACACCGATCATGCAAGCTCCCGATTGGTCTTTACCATTCAAAAAAAATTGCTTGACCGCTCTTTCTTATCAGCTTGTTTTAACTAACAAGTGCATAAGTGTGCAATGTAGCAATTAACTAGATGAGACCGAGGTTATATCCACAGGGAGCTAAATTTAGAAAATAAGTTCGGTGACAAAAACTTAAGAGAAATTTATTTGGAAAGAATTTGGTTCACAATAAATGTGAAATTGTCTTTGAAAAATGAATGGCTGTGAATGGAATTCAAATGACAATGCTTAAAATTACAAGAGAAATAAAAGTCTAGCCCCAAATCAATTCCCATGGTGGTATATTGGTGGTTCGTTAAAGATATTTAAGATAACTCAACCCAACATCAACAATGATGATATTGGGTTGGAAAATATTACAACAAAGTCTAAAGAAATGAAATATTGATTCTTACTTAGAAATGAAAAAATAGTTTCAAACTAGACAAGATATTGAATCAAGCAATCTCTATATCCTAAGGTTTGTGCATAGAAATTCAAGATTATAACATTACCTAAATGATTTCTGAAAATTCTTAACAATAATCAATCATCCCTGTACAAAGTGAGAAGATAAAGCATTGAGATGTATTAATACCTCAAAAAGATCACATCAACCACCATCATCCTCGATTTTGAAACAAGAAAGAGATTAGCCAATAACCATTATGAAGAAGAACACTCGCATTAATATGAAATAAGAGATTTTTAACAATGAAGAACCAAAATCAGTAAAAGAAAACACAATACAAGCTGCCCAGATATTTGCATAAATCTATCTTCTAACTTTGGACAAAATTTTGACCCTCCTCCCTTCCTTTTTTTAGAGATAGCTATTAGACACTTATTTATAAAGCTTTTTGTCTACTTTCCAACCTAACAAAGAACAGCTCATCTGGACATTTTAGTCAAAAGTTATAGCCCATACACCAGAGGTGTGTCCAATAGATGGAGGGAAATTTTAGATTCTGCCAGACTTTTTAGCTGGCTGGTGGACTATTTTATTCCATCTTTTGGCCTGTTTTTCTTCTATTTTTGCCCCATAATAAAGAATTATTGTTCTCCACTTCTTTCCAGCCATGTGCATGCTCTCTTTTTTCAATAAGCTTCCTACAAATGAGCTGAAATAGGCCTTCAAACTTTGGGCTAAAGTTTGCAAACAACATGGGGCAAGTTTGGGTTTGAAGTGGATCATCTTTTAGCCTCTTCTTGAATTGAAATGGGGCAGATTTGGAGCACTTCTTTGAATAGGATGACTCGAGATTCGAATGAAGGAGAAATTTAAAGTGTTTGTCGATATTATCGCTGACAACCCTCACGAGACTACAACTCGTCCACTAAGGCCACTTAGGGGTTTAAAAGATTATTGCATATCCTAAATGCAATCGTGAATCCTACGAAAGTAGATTTAAATAAAGTAGATTATAATTATATTTGTTTTGCTTTGCTCGAGGACAAGCAAAATCTTAGTTAGGGGGTGTGATTGTGCATCAAAAGTGTCATTAAATCCCTAGTTTTTCATATGTATTTATTCATTTATATTTTGTTTCGAATAATAGTTTGGTGTGCCTTTTGGTAATGAAGTTTGGTTTAATATTTTGATAGATTTCTGAAGCTTAATGATGTATTTGGGAGATCTTTGAGGCCGATATTTGGAGCAAAGAATTGAAGTAAAATTGAGTCAAAGATTGAAGCAAATTTTAATTCAAAAAAGTGCCCAAATCTGCCCCATTTCAATCCAAGAAGAGGCTAAAAGATGATCCACTTCAAGCCTAAACTTGCTCCATGTTGTCTGCAAACTTCAGCCCAAAGTTTGAAGACCCATTTCAGCTCATTTATAGGAAGCTTGTTGGAAAAAGAGAGCATGCACATGGCTAGAAAGAAGTGGAGGACAATAATTCTTTATTATAAGGCAAAAAGAGAAGAAAAACAGACCAAAAGATGAAACAAAATAGTCCACCAGCCAGCTAAAAAGTATGGCAGAATTTGAAATTTCTCTCCCTGTGCTAGATACACCTCTGGTGTATAAGCTATAATTTTTGACTAAAATATCCAAATGAGATGTTCTTTATGGTATTGGAAAGTAGACGAAAAGCTGTATAAATAAGTGTCTAATAGCTATCTCTAAAAAAAGGAAAGAAGGAGGGTCAAAATTTCGTCCAAAGTTAGAAGGCAGATTTGTACAAAAATTTGGGCAGCTTGTATTGTGCTTTCTTTAGCTGATTTTGGTTCTTCATTGTTCAAATTCTCTTATTTCATTTTGATGCAATTGTTCTTCTTCATAATGGTTGTTGACTAATCTCTTTCTTGATTCAAAATCAAGGATGATAGTGGTTGAGTGATCTTTTTGAGATACTAATGCATCTCAATGCTTTATTTTCTCACTTTGTACATGGATGATTGATTATTGTTAAGAATTTTTAGAAATCATTTACGTAATGTTATAATCTTGAATTTCTATGCACAAACCTTAGTTTTGGTATAGAGATTGCTTGATTCAATGTCTTGTCTAGTTTGAAACTATTTTTTCATTTCTA
Organism: Euryodendron excelsum; assembly: GCA_033060915.1. Classification (NCBI taxonomy): domain Eukaryota; kingdom Viridiplantae; phylum Streptophyta; class Magnoliopsida; order Ericales; family Pentaphylacaceae; genus Euryodendron; species Euryodendron excelsum. The sequence goes on along the minus strand of CM065386.1, from coordinate 3,149,954 downwards.
AGTAAGAATCAATCTTTCATTTATTTGGACTTTGTTGTAGTATTTTCTGACCCAATATGACCATTGTTGATGTTGGGTTGAATTATCTTAAATATCTTTAAGGAACCACCAATATACCACCATGAAAATTGATTTAGGGCAAAGACTTTTATTTCTCTTATAATTTTAAGCATTGTCATTTGAATTCCATTCACAGCCATTCATCTTTCAAAGAAAATTTTACATTCATTGTGAACCAAATTCTTTCCAAATAAATTTCTCTTAAGTTTTTGTCACCGAACTTATTTTCTAAATTTAACTCTTTATGGATATGACCTCGATCTCACCGAGTTAATTGCTACATCGCACACTAGTGCACTTGCGAGTTAAAACAAGCCAATAAGAAAAGGCGGTCAAGCACATATCAAACACGTGTCCCGTGAGTCCGAGGAGAATCTGTATCCATCATGGATACAACACCCTCTTAGAAGTGTTCTTGCTTCCTAGGCCATTAGTATTTGCCTTAAGAACATTATAACATCTAACCATAAGAATACCATGATGCAATTAATGATGCCAAGTTTTACGTGGTGGACAATACCAGAACCGGGAGGAACGACAAGCATGTTAGAGAAAGCAGTTGAACCCCACTTAAGAAAAGCAAACCTCTCCTTGTTTCTTTGAAATTCAAGCTCCATATTTGCCTGAACTGCATTTTCATTTCTTGCTACATCAACTTGAACTGAATGATCAATGACAAGATCCACAGGAACCTGGACACAATCTATCTCTTAGAACAGATGATGTGAAACACGGCAAAGAATATGATAACAATGCCACCGTAGGCATCTGTGAAACACGGCAAAGGATATGATAACAATGCCACCATAGGGTGTGAAATAAAATGTTCTGTTTATGACATATTGCATAAAGTATTGGGAGTTGACTGCCAAAATAAGGCACTACTCTTTCAGACAGGTAAACACCCGTTCAGAAAAAATGCACATGCTTACTGCAAATGATAAAACCATATGCATCATGAAACAGAAAGGTTTCTAGAAGTCTGGATACACTGCTGACAAAATGCATTACCATCCAGCTACACATTAAAAATAACATTCAAATAATCGAAAAATCATTTACCAAGGGATTGATCTTGTTAGAGTCACCGCCAAGATTGTTCATAGCATCCCGCATACAAGCAAGGTCAACCACAGCCGGAACTCCAGTAAAATCCTAACGGACAGTCAAAAGCTTTAGAAATGAATCAATGCCATAAAAAAACTAAGTCATCACCAAGCTGATGCTATTAACCTGTAAGAGAACACGGGCAGGCTTAAAGGGAATTTCAACTTGCTTTGGTGAAGTATTCTCCCAATCAATGATCTTCTCCACATCCGCCATACTAACTTGGAAATTGTCACAATTCCGTATTGCAGATTCCAAAAGTATCCTGATAGAGTAGGGAAGTGTGTCTGTAATGTACCAAAAAATAAAAGGAGAAGTGATTTCTAAGTGAAAGATACCAACAAAAAAAAAATACTACAAAATCATGAATAAAACCAGTGAGCCTCAGCAAAGAACAATATCATCATCCATAATTATTCTGCGCATGCATAAGCATTATCTGATATAGACACTTTCGAGGGAAATATCTCATAGTGACAACGTTAAAAGACCAAGGAAATAAGTTTTCCAAAAGGAAAAACACTGAGTTTCAATTCTCAAATGTCATAAATAATTACTGTGCAGAATTTGTTGTCCTATTTTTTGGCTTAACCGCTTAAGTCATATCTGATAAAGCCACTGAAGAGGGAAAATGTCCCATAACAAAACACTCATTGACCAAAGAAATAAGTTTTCCACAATGAAGTTAGATAATGATTAAAAATTTATTTCTGTATTATAAAAATCCAGAACATTAACAGCTGGATTGGAACTTGGGGGAAGGGAGGGAAGGGAAGCAAAAGAGAAACCGAAGGAAAAATATTTTTCCCTTCCTTATTTGATTTTGTAAAGAAAGAGGAAGGAAAGGAGAGAGAGAGAGAGAATGTATTTTTTTCCCTCTTTTTTCTTTCCCTTTCCATACTTTTTTCCCTTCCATTTCTCTCTTACGTAGAATCAAAAAAGGGAAGAGAATTTTAAGATTTTCCCTTCCCTTCCTTCCCGCCCCTCCCCTCCCCCAGGTTCCAAATAGGCTGTAACATATCTTTAAAAACTAAAATTATATTCAATAAACAGATGAAGTATAGACTATAGTCAGAGCACATGCGATGAATAGCAACCAAAATAAGTGTAGAATTTGTAAAGACATACCAATCCTTGGATCATTTAGAGCTGATAAGCTGTAGAATTTTCCAAACTCTCCACCTCCAGGCTTGGGAAGACTCGTAAATATTCCCTTGAAAGGATTTTCAGAAGCTGAATGGAACAATAAAAGATAAGTTACAATTTGAGCCCCAATATTGATAAATAACCATGTCTTAAACGATAACCTACCAACTCCTCCATTGCAGAACAAAAAAAAAATGAACTTATCCAAAGAAAAATAAGAACTAATATGGTACAACAAATCATGACAGTATGTTCCTCATTGGGGAAAACTGACAGATGAGAGGGATTGTTGAACGGATCAACCTCTTTCGATGGCTTTTCTTTGAATATTTTTCTTCAACAACTAGTTAAATGGCATGCCATGGATTCTGAAATATTATTCGCTTGAACCTATTATGCCACCAAATATAGTCCCCTGCCCCGGAAACAAATGAAGGTTCTGTAATGATTGAATGAAAGTTGCAGGTTCATTCCTACACTTTTATGTGCAATGAACGACTTTGAACATGCCCACCAAAACATGTCACCATGATACCATCATCTACGAAAAGTGAAATTATAAAACCCATCACTAAATTTTAAAATTATTCAAGAATTCAAAATAAACAAACCAACCCTCAATCCATTGACCAACAAAGACTACACAAATCAATGTGACAAGTTCAGTTACGCCCCTTAAAATATCATGAAAACGCCTAAAACCATTTAATCAGACTCATCCATTTGAACATCACGTATTGGCAAGTCGTCTAAAAACAAGAAGTTAAGAAATAATATAGAACAGACGAAAAACAAACTACCAGTAAAGACTGAATTACACCATACAAGCTAAAAAGACTGGTAGAAGTCTAGTTGTCAGTAAAGCAACAAGACAGTAGAAATCAAGCAACAATGCAAAATCATTCAACAATTCAAGTGAAAAGAACCAAAATATACCCATAGTAGCGATCTTTCGCTCGAACCGTTCGATCACAGGAGCGGCAGTTCTTATTTGAGCCCTAAGACTGGCCGGCGACCGCCAGTCAACACCGTGACTCCAGCGGGGTACGGAAGACCGGAGAGGTCGGAAAGCAGAGGAAAAAATAAGCAGACGGTAGTTGATCAAAGAAGGCGAAGACCGACGGAAAGAAAGTGAAGATCTAGATAGAGAAGGCGAGAGTGAAGTTCTGGAGAGAGAGGATGAGACGGAAAAGAGAGAGGACGAGAACCGAACCCCAGCAGCCCTGAGAAGTGCAGAGGGTGACGGTAGTGAAGAAGATGCTATATACATCACGATTTTATACTTTCACAAACATGTCCCCATCGATATTTGCAACTGAAAGCACCCGTGATAAAGAGCGAGCTATATTCGGATACATTCAAAATTTCAAAATTGGGGAGTTGTGCTATGATCCTCCGCACGTATAGTAGTATAATTAAAAGTTTGCCTAATGAGTAATCATGACCATTGATGGATTATAGGGAACATCAGTGGTGAAAACCAATCTACAAATAAAAATTTGACAAATTAATTTCAAATAAACTTTAATTAAGTTGAAGTCAAGTAGCTTAGCTTTCTATATAATCTTATCAAGCTAAGTTTAAAAAATTAATAAATTTTTAAATGTTTAAAACTTTACTCATTTATATAATAAATTAATTTTAAATCAGTAACCACGAGTCAAATTTGAGTAGCTTGGATGTATTTTACAGTCCTATGCTTATTTGGAGAGTAAAAAATGGATGATGCCTAGATTATTAGCAAATGTGTAGTAAAATGTGCTTTATCTTACAATGGAAGAAACAAAGTTGTATATATATAGTATGATACAGTTAATTATAGAAAAAGGAATGCTAAATGCTATAGCAGTAATCATTTGTTTTCTATAATATTTTCAAATGATTCAACTATTAACCATGAGTTTTGCCGTCATTTTATATATATTTTTACATAATTCACACATTCTTTGAATGAGCTATGTTGCATTTCATTATTATGAGTTATGCCATGAAACTTGTAAGAAAAACTCATTTATTATATATAAGAGGTTGTAAATAGAACTCAATTTGTTTCTACAACACAAGTAGTTAGCCTTGGGCTCCATTTAAGACTCCAAATTTGGAGGAAAAGAAAAACAAATGATAACAAGATATTGTTTTTCATTGTTTGGTATGTTGGAAAATTGCAATAAACAAAAGATATAAAAGAAAAAGAGAGGAATTTTATATATTTAACACAACCCATTATATACATATATATATAATATTTTTCTGGTTTGATATGTGAAAAAATTTATGAGAGGAGGAGATAAAAAATTTTAAATGTACCTTTTTTCTTTATTTCTTGATTTGTCTTATTTTTTATTTTTTTCCTCACACCGTTCTCATGAGATCTAAACTTTAAAGGCTTAACGTTTTGCAAGGATGGACTCATTTTGACTGTAATATCCAGTATACACAATCATACCGACAGTTGTATCGAAAAGTCTGATACAACCGGTAGCACTGAAAACTTTTCCATCCGAATCCGTGTCTGATGTCTCACACACTCTCGATTAACGTGGAGGCTACCAGAAAACAAGCACAGCGAAAAAAGGTCCCACGTGGCACATGGCAGCATCGTCGCTGAGGATGACTGAATACTAGAATAATCTATTTAGGAGTTGGTGACCCCCAAGAACTCCAGTCTCCCACGCGTGTAACCACGCTCCTCAACAAAATGCATGAAGGATTTTTAAGGGAAAATCTTTTATTCGGCCATCTCGTTCAACATGAGAATAATTTTTCCATCAACTCCAATACACGACCACTATATATTTGGACCGTAGATTTGTTGGAGAGAAAAAAAACAAAAAAAAAAGTAAGAAAACGAAATAGACCCATTTTTAATCAATTGGGCTAAAAAAAATGAGAATAAAATAAATAAATATCTGTCAAAAATACCAATTTTTGTTAGATTATACGAAAAAAATAAATATGTATAACTATTTTATTTTTCGTTTCTTTTTGCTTGAAAAGTCCAAAATTCAAACATAGAGACCAAAAAATACTGAATCACATGTACAAAATACAATAGCCTCCCTTTCTAGTAAAGTATAAATTCCATAAAAATTTCACCTTACCACGAAAATTACACGTTTAAGTCAAAATTTTCTCACAGAACTTCAAAGAAACAGGTGATAAAGAATGTGATCGTATGTGTGCCACAACAATGAGCTTCATGTGAGAGTTGTCAAGTACCATCGATGAGTTGAATCTGATCAATTGGATAGGAGTTCAAAACAAAGAGCATTATGCCGCAGACTGTGAGGACCAATGTTGATGAATTCCCTTTTAACATGCGATAATAATCAGGTTGGTGGTTGCCATGTTCCTGGTCTGAAGGATTGGCCAGATCCTATTGGCTCTGAAGATCTGAAAACAACATTGTGGAAACATTGTTTAGCCACTTTTGATGATCAGAGCTCTTTGCAAGTGAAATTACCACAAACTCACTTTGAATATAAATATTTTCTACAAATATTTAGAATTTGAATTCAAGAAAGGGCATGTACTATATACATAGTATGTGTGTGCAAGTTTCTACAGATTTGCAAATTGACATGCCAACATGCTTATACAAACATATCCTAACAAGTAAGAACTAAAACCAGTGGACTTACTCTGGCTGCTGTTTAGGTTGAAGTGGGACTTTTTTATCGGTCTCTGATTCTTTGGAGATCCTATAAGCATATTAAAATACCAAAGGAGTCAGTAAAATACCACTGTGAGTCTGAACGACTTGAGAAAAAGTTTCTCACAAATGCATCAACAAGAAATCAAAAAGAAAAAGGGAAAGGGACTTGGGGCAGATCTGAAGGATGGGCAGGGAAGAAAATAATTAAAAATGAGTGTGGGGGAATCTAGGTAAAAAAAAAAAGGAGAAGAAGAAGAAAAGAAAGAACCAAGTCCAGCTTAAGATACCACATAAATAAAATGATGAATTAAAAATTAATAGTTGAAAGAGAACAAATCACTTACCCTTCTCACAAATACGATAAACTTTTAAAAACCTTACATGAATAACAAACTACAAGTACATTAATGGCTCTAAACCTAAGCAGTTTAACCTGATTTTTTCACATTTAAAAACTTAGCTGTCTCACCTCATGGCATCCACTGCACCAGGTGTTTCTCCAACTCTGTCACCTAAAACAACAAAAATGGTGATACATAGCTGATGCTAGAGTGATTAGGTAGTTATTCTATGGAAAATTGAACCATAAACTGAAAAATGAAATTTAAAATATTTATTGCTATAAGAGAAAGGGAGAAGGTGCAAGACTCATTTAAAGTTTATAACTAAATCAATCTCTTGTGTTCTGCTAGTTAAACTCTAGGAAGTATGATAGCTTTTGATGCTCTACAGTATACATAGGCAGACTGTTTTAAATTGCTTCAGATTGTTTGATCTGAGAAACTAGTTCAGTCCAGCTCATGCCACATATCAAAGGGATGTGTCTCTTCCAACTGAGATCTAACAATTTTTTCTTTGGTTATAATCACATAAATTTTACTAGTTATAACAAAGTAAACTAATCGAACACAAAATAAACCTGCTTCAAATGGGTGGTTTTATAGTAACTAAATAAAATACACATCATATACCAATTTACCAAACAGTACGCATGTATCCACTAATAGCAAGTTCACTTAATATGACACACCAACTTCTAGAGAACATAGCAATGTGAAAAATTCTAACCCAATAGTTACAAGAGTGTAACAATCAATTCAGTCTTATACCGTAACAAACTGTTCTCATGCTAACATAATAATTGATTCAGTCAGAAGGGATGGCAAACCAAACCAGACACTAGTCCCTAGTTCCAGTACTGAAATATGCTGGGCAATGATTCGTTCTACTCTTATAAACACACAAAGTTTGAGAAATTAGGCTGAAGGTGTTCAAGAATTTACTACTTCTAGTTCCAAGCTCGGGGTGGCATTAGGCTACAGCTTTAACACTACTCTGAACAGTGAACTATGTTGTATACTTGTGCACATAATGCCATGGACATGTTTATCCATTTGTCAGGATATGAATAGAGGAGCAACCAAATATTGGCTAGTAGTCATATGATAGGTAATGCTTAAATCACAAATTCCATTAAGTTTTAATCCATCCTCAACTATGCACTTCTGTTTGTAAGAATGTGGTACCTTCTGAAGCAGCCGGAAACTGCTGAATGAAACTTTTCAAGTCTGGACCTCCAACTTTACCTATGCATAAAATCTAATCAATAATTACAGTAGTTACAGTTATAATACAACACATAAATTTCTTTAAGCAAGCAGGTTACCAGTGCTGGTGGCCATGTGACTACTGCCTTCTTTGGCTCTCCTTTCCTCTTCTTCCTTCTTGAGGACTTCGAAATAAAATGAATGTTGGATTAGTTCTTTATTAAAAGCTAGGAAGAAATTAGCCAAGCAGTCAAATATGAAGGGCAGAGAACAATTTCCCTCCAAATCTTAAATAAATATAAAAGAATAAACTAGAACCAACTAGCTTCCACCTTCTTTGCATTGAGAATTTTATAAAATAGCTATATCACCGTTAAAATGCTACCCTTTTGGAAGGTTACAGGCATCAGACAATAGGCTCCAAAAGGGTTAATATATGGCCTTGTTAAACAAAGCAGTTAGAGATTACTGCATTATAACATAACAAAGAGACAGAAATGGAGCATTAGTGACAAAAACATTTGTACATATGTATCCACTTCTTAAGGGTGCATTAGTTGCCAAGGGAATCAATCCCAGCATAAGATTCACATTACAAGGATCTAGATTAAAAAAAAACAAAACAATCAGTTTTGTCAATAAAATTTAACTAGCTAGTTAAATTTATTAGGGGCCAGGATCATGTGATCAGAAGAATTTAGAGTGCAACTAGCAACTGCTACCAAGATGAGCTTTTAGGGTTTTCAACGAAATTTGTTAAGTTGACGACCTAGTAACCAGATAAGAGATGCCTATGGACATTATTTTTCTAGCAAGGTGCAATCAGCAACCTACTCATGTCCTTATTTACTTATTCTGATTTCTGATTGATACTTCCATAAGTCATCATTTCAAGATTGCACTTAGCTGAGAAAGTTCTTCTGTGAACTACAAACCCATTAGATACAAGGTTAGGGAAAAGTATGAAAAACCATTAGCTGGAAAGTATGAGATGCAACAAATCATCAATGAGAAGTTCAAAGGGATAATGCTAATGACACATACGAGCAACATTAAGTCTAACACGTTCACGCCTTGCCTCCAGCTCCATCATTTCCTGAGGATGGAATCAGAAAAATTTTCAAACAACAGTAGTTTAAGCAAGAGCTAGTTCTTAAGGAAAATAAGCATCCAATGCAGCACGTAACCCATACTGCTATGTCAAAGTGCAGTGTACTCATCGTTAGAAGTTTGTGCATGGACCAAAAGTAGTTTAAATAAGCTGGCCAAAGCCACCAAGTCCTTATAAACAAAGAAAGGAGCAGCGAAGTCAATTCAATCCTTGAGATTACTTATAGTTCAAATTAACTGGTTAAGAAATAGAAAAGAAAATTAAAGACACCATAATAATATTATATCAATAATCAAATAACTGAAGAAAAAAAAAGTCCCCTGTCCTTCGGAAAAAGAGATTATTTGATGCTAATCCCTAATGTACATTGAAACTTCAGTAACAAAAGGTCTGAGGTACCATGAACTCATAATTCAGCTACTTGGTTTCACAGTGAGTCAGTCCAATCTCATCGAATGAGGGGATTTTCAGGAGACAGGAGCATTAGGATGTGTTTGGCCAAGAATTTGTAATGAGCTGAGGAAGTGAAAACTAGTGAAATTATGAAGACGAAAACCAGTTAAGTAAAAAATTATGTCCTCATTACAGCAGATTTCAGTGAATTGGCAGTTGAGCTCGTGAAGACAGTGGTAATGCCAATGCCAAAATGGGGGCGGTGGTGATCATTTTAGTAAGGGGTGACTGGAGTGGGGCTGACAGTTGCAAGGGTATAGTACAACTCAACATATAATTCCAGAAGAGAAAATTTGTGGAAATACTTTTGTGGGAAGCGATATTCCTGCCCTTTAATTCCTATGATAATTGTTTATAATTCATTTCCACCTTTAATATTTTGCATCCTGACTGTTCAAAACCACATTTATGGTATGACTTTGAATATTTTCCAATGTTAAGCTCCCACAATACAAGAAAATGCATCCAACTGAATAATATTGTCAATCAACTTTTAGAACAATATGGAAACAAAATTTGCAAAAAGTACAATTTACAAAAAAATACTGGACAGAAGTAGGTCAATAATGATGATAATTACCAGTTCAAACTCATAGTTTTGTTTCAAAAAGCTACCTTAACCAGGGTGGTTGGGGACACACACACACACACAAACGGAAAAATAATTAATTCTATTTCCAGAACTCACAAACTACAAGTAAATACATAAATGGCGCAAAATTTGAGTCTAGATAATTTCAGTCCAGATCTTGACTAGTAGTCTACTACAGTTTGATCATAAGCTATGACACGCATGCACAAAAATAGAGAGTAGATAGACAATTCTTAGGATCCTATCTAACATGAGCAATTCACAAAATACCGATTCATATCTCTGGCAGTAACATTGTGGGCAAAATGAAATTCTTTTCATGTACACATTTTGTGCTGGCGCACACACGAACACACACATATTGAGGGATGGGTTGACTGAAAACTGATTGACAATTAGTTTCTATTTACCTCTGGTGTAGGAGCTTTTTTCCGCTGCCCATTCAGCCAACATATCCATTCAACTACAATGGCCAAATTCAGCTCAGAGATTAATTTTAAAGTATGGGATAAGGGCACAAATCCTCAAGCAATGGTAATTACAACTATAGAATGCATCTGTATCATGTGCAGATTAAAAGAGAGCTCACAAGAGTCCATAGTATGGGAGCCCTTGACAACCTTCTCCTTTCCAATACACTTTACCATTTGTAATAAGTGCTGCCTATGGATCTGTCACAATGTAAACTGGAAATTAAAGGAAATTGTGTTTATCACAAAAGTTCACCTGGAACGGATGTTGGATCCTGCTCTCCTTTGAATACCACCCATCTTTTCTCTTTCACTGGTAATTTTAAGATCAGATCAAAATGGAGAATTATTGTAATGAACCATACAGTACAATATTGTATCATGCTTCATCTACTAACAAAAAAGCCACAAATTTTTCGTAGTACACCACATGGACTTCATCACAGAACAGATTATAATCAGTCACATCAAATTCAATGTGATCATCAAGGGAAATGATGTAGGATTTAATTCTTGAATTTGCTCCCCACCTCCCAAAAAAATAAAAATAAAAAACAAAAGGAAAAAGGAAAAAATATATGTTCTCTTGCTAAAACAGGCAGAGTCATATACTTGCAGCATAACTTCCCTAGCAATCTCAATATGCTGCTTCCAATGATTGCAAATTTTACTTTGTACTGAACTAGAAAATTGTCCATCTAAAGTACAATCAATAAAATAAACATTTCCCCACAGCTGAAAAATTACATTGTTTCAAGAAACGATTCTCATTTAGTGTTAATGTTCGCTGGAACTAGAATATTAGCATGAAGAGCCACGAATTCCATATTATCCCCAAAACCATGTATGAGTAAACATTCAATTCCACAAAGTCAATTCCACATTTCAATAAAGTTGCTCTCCTAAATCGTTCAAGTCTCATCGTCATCTTCACAAACCCACCCAATTAAGTACGATTACTGCCCAAGGAGATAGCTAACAGCGTAGCACTAAACGAATAAACCTACAATCAGAATACAAGGTCAAGTTGACTAATTTAATGCTCAACATCATCGTTTCCTCAATTTTCGCAGCTCAAACAAAAGCATCAATGAATAGATTCAGGGTATAGAAATAATGTCAGGAGGAAGAGAGACCCACTTACTGACGCCATCGAGCTCTTCTTTTCTGGTGAAGTATCGATTCCCTGCTTTGTCCACACCAGCCACTGTTCGGTTGCTGAACAACCCCGCAATCTTCGCCCATAGCTTCGACATGTCTTCTCAGCTACCCTCTCTCTATACTTATATCTATTGAATATTCAACTGGGGCACGTCTTCATCATGGAACAACGATCAGATGTTCTAGCCGAATCGACAAATGGGTAAATCGTTTGTATTCCGAGAAGAGGGAAGAGATGGGCATCTTACACTTTGCAGGTTTTACAGGGAAAAAACCTGGGGTATTTTCGGTCCTAACGGTTGGACCGGCTGGTGAATATCCGGTTCGGTTCAATCTGAGTCAATATCAAAATGTTTTGGGAAAATTTTCCAAATTTTCGGCCCGAACTACCAAATCCTGTAAGTCCAGTGGAAATGATATTCATTTTTCATGTGGTGGAGTTTAGAAACAAACGTTAAGATCAACTTTTTATTAGTTTAGCTCAATTTTATAAGTTTAGCTCAAACTCAATTTCATAAAATTAAATGCACTTGAAGTCGGTATAAAAAATTAAATTACCTGAGTTCAGCTTATTGGATATTGCCTTAAAAATAAACATTTCAAGTTTGATTGCATTTTCAAGTTCGTTAAATTTTTAAACCGAGTATAAATAACTAACTTCTAGGCTCAACTCAACTTATTTAGCCTTAGAGTAGAGTAAAAGGTTTAGTGACTACAAATTATGTTTTATGTACCTCTTACGTGAGTTGAATTTAAGATTTAAGCTAAAAAAATAGTATAACTGGGAAACATAATAAAAATTTAAGGTAAGAGTCCATCTTACCTTCAAGTTGTAATTAATGCACGTTTGATGAATAATGCAATAGAATTAGTTGTTCTCATTTCATTACTTAGTTGAGTTATTATGAATTTTTAGATTTTCAAGTAAAAAATTTAAAAATCAAATAATGACCTTAAAATTTTAAATAAAGTCTAGATCAACTCTCTGGGGTAATAATTAAAAATTGTATTACCTCTATTTACTTATTTTTAAAAGAAGAAAACAATTCAAAATGATAATTGTACTTCATTACTCTGCTACAACAACAATATTTTCACCATAATCAATTTAAAAAAAAAAAAATGATTGACACGCTCCTAACAAGAAATTGGCAAATTGTGAATCATGAATGATTGAATTGTAATTTTTAGAATAGTGATTGTAAGTTTGCAACTGAATCATAATTTCAAATTTAACACCATGGCATATGGAGAAATAACTAATATGGATCAAAATTGTATTATCACCAAGACAAAAAAATAAAAATGAAAGGGAAAAAAAAATTGTTAACGACTTAACCCTACTCCAGGCGGTCCTCTTTCCTGTCGTTTTCTCAGTGACCAAACGGGAGCAAAATCAAATTTCGGTTGGTATCCTACTATCCTAGTCTATTTTCAACGGGACCGCAACCGTACTAATAAACACCGGCGCTTGGAAACCCTCGCCGGCAACGGTAAACCCGTCACTTTTACGTTCTCAGTGGACCGTGGTCTACGGTAAAGACTAATCAAAATCGCCTCTCAGATCAAAGCTTCGTTAAACCCTCAATGCTAACGGTCAAATTTTGTGGTCGTCGACGTTATATCTTACTCACTGTTTCCACAGTTTGATCTCCACGAGAACAAATCAAAACCATATCTTGCTCTAAATTATCAATGAGGGTGTCTTCAAAGACTTCGACTCAGCATATGTCTTGACTCCATTTTCAATCTCCACCCAACCCATCTTGAATACTTGGCTATATATCATCCCCAGAAAGTCAATCTCAAGCAGTCCCTTTGATTCGATTTGATTGAACTGCGAGAGCGAATCGATATTGTGAAAAGCACCCAGAAAATCAACCGAATTCATAAAACTCGTCGCGGCTGCGAAGGCCCAGCAAGCACAAGAAGCAAGGATGGCTGAAACCCTTGTTGAATTCTGGAACAACATGAATGAGCAGCTTCACTTAGAAACCGTAGAAGTTTCTTTAACAAGTGTTAGACCTGTCAGGGGGATCCCATGAGGACTGAGAGAGGAAATTTCTTCTAGTTTGCAGTTTTGAACAAGGCCTAGTTCAGATTCTGGATCCAATGATGCCTATGTATTTGAATAGGCAGATCATGACGGACGGCAGTGTCCGCCGGCCAGTTTGTTCTGATCTTGGACAAGGCCCAGTCGGACGTGTTAGAAGTAATGGTGATTTGAAGAGCAAATTGAGAGTTAAATTCAATTCACAGTCAGGAGGGAGTGCAGCTTGGTGGTGCTCTGTTTCATGAAAGCAATATTATTTGATAATATCAAGATTGAGTAGTGATATTATTTGGAATGGTTTAGGGGATTTGAAGTAACATAAACACTGTACCTGATGGCTTCTATACATAGAAAGTTGATAGATGTGCAGAAAGACAATCCTTTGATGATTTGATCAACAATTCTCAAATAGGCAAGCAAGAACAGTAGTTCATGGAATCACCTGCATCCAGAGAGAGCTTCTGCTGTAAGGACTGTCATGTACAATAATATAACTTGCATAGGTCATGAATTATCTTGTTCCATGGAGGTATAATTCTTCTTTGTGCAAATTCATTAAACAAAAATGGTTGTCATGCTATTTAGTTGTGTTAACTTTTTTCGCTATTCCTCCCTACGGGATTGGTTGACAAGCTTTACTGATAGAAGGGATTTGATGGAAATTAAGGATTCTTTGATATTAAGCTAAAAGTTGAACTTAGAAATGGTTCTGGAAAATTCACAAAACCGTTGCTTGACAAGCTTTACTGATAGAAGGGATTTGATGGATTCTTTGATATTAAGCTAAAAGTTGAACTTACAAATGGTTCTGGAAAACTCACAAAACCGTTGCTCATGCTGCAAAAAAAAAAAAAAAAAAGAGGACAGGATATCTTGCTGATACGAATTCTATATGTCTCAACTATGGAGCATAAAAAAAACATCAAGGAGGTTCTTTCATGAGCATTAGGGTGTTTTTTTCATGTTCATTCATCATGTATAATGCCAAGAAAGAAAAAAAAAAAGAAAAAAAGGCATGCCAATGTCACAACCTTAAAGGTGAATGCTTCATTAACAGTATGAGAGCCCTTGTTTTCAACATTTTGTTTCTTGTTGGTAATGCATACTAAAAGGAATTCATTCACTTCTTTTTTCTTAATTTCTTTCTTTCTTCTTTTTTCTTCTTTTGGTTGATTATCACAGCGATTTATTTGTCGCCTTCTTTATGTGTAGTTGCTGCAAGTGCATGAGCAAGGATGTGCCATGAATGGCTCATGAACCTCTACATATCACGTAAGTAAAGGTTTGTACAATCAAAGTTATTTTCTTATGCGCGTGATTTAGTGAACGAAGTTGACATAGCAACAGCAGCCATTAGAGCATGTGAAGTCCCTAATCCTTCACAAAAACCATGCCATTAGTGCCTTTCAAACACTATACAACTCCACATATGGGAAATTTTTGTTCTCTAGTCTCTCCTTTGAATCTTTTGATGTGACATTTTTTTTTTGGCTACATGCGTTAGATTGGCAGCCATTGTAGGACCAAACTGTATGCTTGATGGCTGCTGCTTTTATGGTTGCAAACTGGAGGCTATAGTCGAAGTGAAGGAATCTAGTGGAGTGAATGAATCTAGCGATCCTGTCAATATATAGAAAGTTTTGGAAGATTAACTCTCTAAGATTCTGTTTATTTTTCATTAAGTAATTTTAGAGTTTGATGATTTTTGTACTGTGTTTGTCTCAACCTGTGCCAGGGTACAGCCAAATACATTGAATGACGGCTTCCCAAATGCTTCATGTGGGTCATCGGTCACACTGACGGACGGCTAGCTTCTTCCAGCCGAAGGTTCACTTTCAACGGGGTAATCTTGTCTTATCGCCTGTCTATCATTACCATCTTAGAAACTTTTTTATTGCTCTTCAAAAATGCTTTAACAAAATTCAAAATTGTCATTTAGTAAGAACTCCTCCACCCAACTAATTTTTTCCATTTTCTATTGTATGTTTATTGATATGAATATTTTAACTGAAGAGAAGCATCAATATGTCAATGTTGACATTCTTGTTTTCTTGACAACAAAGGTTTAATGTTTTCATGTATTGGTGATTCGATGTATTTGGAGCTTACGATATATATTGAAGGAATTAATGGAAGGTCAGTGATGTCATTGCAAACCTAAAGAATGGAAGCAAATGCTTCTCTCTTGTGCATGAAATCAAAATATATGGGCAGATATATATATAATTTATATATCAGTTCATAGAACTAAATTTGTAGTAGAATGGTAAGTTCCTAACCCCTTCTCCCGTTTAAAAAATAAAAAAGTATTTGGGAGTGTGAACATTTCGTAAGCAGGAGAAAGGTTAAAGATGAAAACAAGGTTTAACTTGATATAATAATATTAACTATGCCCAAATTACACGTGCATTTCACCATGGCCGACACTAGTGGGATTAAAAAAGAACCCTGCTGATTAAGTAAAATTGACTAGGAAAAAAATGTTAATCTTGAGAAGGAACCAGGAAAGTGTATAGTATACTGATTGAACTCTTTCCTTTATTTTTTTAAAGGAAAATGACATCAATCCCACTGCTAAAAGATTATAAAACAAGAATTCAACACCCATAGTCCCATTCTCAAAATTAGTGGACTTTGAAATCAAGAAAGTGCACAGCAATTCAGCATCTCTTATTCCTTCTCGCTAGTTCGTTTCTCTACCCCTACCACCATTTAAATCTTTTCCTTCCTTCTGAGTTCCAGAAATGGAGAGAAAGTCTTAAAAGAGTTTCTATCTCTGTTTCTCTTGGGATTAATCTGCACAGAAAATTCGGTTAGATGGATCATAATCTTTTTCGGGAAACCAGTAAACCAGATATTACTCTGTTACTGAGCTTTCCTTATCAGAAGTCTGGCAATCCTGGGAAAAGAAGTAAAATTCTCGCAGACCCATGATTTAGTTGATTTCTAGGACAAATTCCAGATCTGTCTTACTCTTGCTGTTGCTGTTAGAGTACCTCTCTCTTTCTGTCGGGTTTATAAATTCTCCAAAAACCCACAATCAGTGAAGCCCTTCAAACACTATTAGTCAGAAAGTAAGGATCAGATATGAATTAGTAACACCCTGGGCTCCTCTTTAATCCTCCCTCTGTCTCTCTCTGTTTCAAGACTGTCAACTTCTTAACGATTTACAGATTTTCCTTTCGGAAATCTAAGCAAGCCGTAACTTTTGAAGCCTCGCAATCCAGGAAAAGGTAGATACTTGCGTTGTTAGATACGTCTTTCATATTTACAATTTTAGGGAAAGAAAGATACAAATTTTTTCTTTTTCTTCTTTTTTTTGCTTCTTTAACTGGTTTGATTTGTGGATTTTTTTTCCTTCAGTGCAATCTCCATGGAGGGTAGGAATGGTTTGTACAATCAAGGTAGCAGTGGTTGGAGATCCTTGAGGAATGAAGAATTTCAGGAAGAAGATGTTTGGGCTGTTGTCAAGGAAAGAAAAGATTTTACTTCCCAGGTTGGTTCATCTGAGTCCTCTACCATTTCTCTGAGGAGGCTCCCCACCGCTGCCAGAATGATCCCAAGAGCTAATAACAATGGCACCGAAGAACCCAAAATAGTTCAGCAATCAGCACCTGTTAACATACCTGACTGGTCAAAGATATACGGGAAGACCTCAAAAAAGGCCTCCAAGAATGTTTCATGGCTTGATGATGGTGATGGTGGTGATGGGGTCATGGAGGGTAGTTGGGATAGTGATGAAGATAATGGTGATGACTCAGATGGCAATATGATACCCCCACATGAATGGATTGCAAGGAAGCTTGCAAGGAGTCATATATCTACTTTCTCTGTCTGTGAAGGGGCTGGGAGGACTCTCAAAGGGAGAGATCTCAGTAGGGTGAGGAATGCTGTATTATCCAAAACTGGTTTCCTTGAATGAAATGCCCATCATCATCTTATGGTCAAATGGGTTCCCCATGCAATCATGGTGGTAGAGGTAGTGATTATTGTCATGCTATGTATATATGGGTTGTTGTCTTTTTCTTTCTCCTTCTTCTTGTTGTTGTTGGACAGTATGATTGGTGAAGAGATCTCTTCGGGTCTCTGAGATTGTCTTGTGGATTCTGTGTTTTCTGGGAGGGAAAGCTCCATTTTAGTGTAAATTGGCATTCAATAAGCCTCATTTATTCATGGGGCTTTTATTTCCTTCGGTGTATATTGCAGTCTTCAAATTTCAATATGGCTGGAGATTTATTCATAGCACCTGCAGGAATGGATGGTCTCCAAAAGACATGTTTCAAATATGATCAAAGGAAACATGTTCGCAAGCCATATATATATGTATATATATATGTTATGACGAGGAACTTCACAAGGCAGGGCCTTTGTTCTTACTATAATTCAAAATAAACCCCGAGTGACAGCCTTGGCAGTGTACTGCCCAACCACACATCGCCATGTAAGTCATGGGATTCGAAGCATCTCTTTTTTCGTCTTCTTTAATGTCTAAACAAATAAGAGGACATCGAAATCTCTGAAAGAAGGACTATTATACAATTGCCGGCCATTGGATTTTGGAATGTTTAACTGTTAAGAATGGCATTCCCTAAATTAAGGTGTCAACCAATTCCAGAACATGTGATTGGAGCATATATATATATATATACATATAATTCATTACATTCTCTAAAATAATCGAAAAACCCTATACTATTTGATTACTGAATTTTTTTTCAAACCGCTGGACTACTGGCGGATATATCAAAACAATTTCATTTCTTTCTCTTGTGAGAGTTTTGTATAACAATGACGATTACAAGAATAACAAAGAGGCTGCTGACTATTTTTCAATAAATATAACAGTAATAGTACTATCCCTCACTATAAGTTAACAATAAAAACAAATGAGAGACGGCAAAGGAAGAAGAAAGCAGAACTCGTTTGGCTAGTGGAATTGCAAAATTATGGAGATAAGAGAGAATGGAGAATGACATGCCACCAAACTCCATGGCTTTTTTCTAGAGAGTTATTAGTGCTTTTTCCAATTCCTATAAGCATTGTTTTGTTTGCAATATCAAATTCAAGAGCTTAGACAAAAGTCACTAGAGAACAACTACCCTTTTGCTTTCCCTGCTTTTGTCTATGTTCAATTTTAAGTTCTACTATTAAGAAGAGTTCCCAACTGGCAAGCTTGGCATTAAGTGCTTTTTCTAGTTGTGCCTAATCTTGTATTAGTGTTTTCAAATCATGACAGGCATCTGGGGCTGTCAAATTGCCGAAGCTACGGGGCCTCCTGATTTATGCCTGGCCACATGTCTAAAGGGCTTGGTGGTGGGTTCGGGTTGTGGGTCATAAAAAATAAGTGTAATTACATTTTTTATCCGAATTTATTTACAAAATGAATAGAATTTTAATAAATTTGGTAAGTGATAAAAATATTTTTATGAATGATAACTCTTTATTTTGACATAAAATGATAAACTTATATTTTAATGTTTCATTTTGTAAAGATGAAATGATAAAAAATATTTTTGTGACATAATCACAATTAATTCTAATTTTTGTTATCTATTTTATAGTTAAGTCCAAACCACATAAGAGCTGTGTAGTCACTTTTAAATTACGTGAGTCATGTAATTTTTGTTCAAATTATATAAAAATAAAATGTAATTACTCCTAAAAACATAATTGCTCAAGCTACTGATTGGTCTGGTGCAATCCGTGTTGTCTCTTTTTTTTTTGTTTTTTCCGGCTTTTCAGAGTGCTCATGTATGTCATCATCCATTGAGCTGCTCAATTGTACAGAGTTTTTGTTTGTCAAATTTTTATGATTAATTTAATATTACCATTCAAATATGAGTAATATTATATAAATAAAAAAATTATATAAAATTTATCACCAGAATAATGTGATTGGATAAGAGTCATTCATTTTAAAATAAAATACCATTATGATAATTCTTAATTATAATAAGACAACTGCCACATAACTTTTATGAAATTTTCTATATAAATTTTATGAACTAATAGCATTTTCTTTCAAATATACTATGTTTTTAGGTAAAACAAGAAGTCACGACAAATTTAGGAAAAATAAACAAATAATTTGCAAGACATCACAACAAGGTACTTCTACATTTCACCCTCAGCTTTTGGACAAGAAGTTGAAAAAACAAAAATCACATGTCCTGCCGTCACATCTTTCTTTTGTACATATACAAACTTCCAAATGCCCTACCCCTATATGCATGAATATATATACATACATATAGAGAGAAGGTACATTCTACATTTCAACCCTCACAACTGATAGCCTGTTTGAAACCTAAGAAAAAAAAAGTACCATTTATTATTATTTTTCTGTTTAATTTTAAAAAAATAAAAAAAAGTGAAGAAAAAGAAAAGAAAGAAAGAGAAACTGATTACAAATTTTTTCTCTTTTTTCTCTTTATTTTTTATTAATTTTCTCTTTTCTCCTCTTTTCTTCCTCTTCCCTTATTTTTCCCAACTTTCAAACAGGCTGTTAGACATTGCAAAGGTTGGCCTCAACAAGGCTATAAATGGACTCAACCTTTCTACTACCATTAAAACTTTCCAACTCTTTAAGGGCCAATACTCTCAACCTCTCTACCATTTCCGTCAAACCCTTCTCATTACTTCCCAGAATCCCCTGCATCATGCCTACATAAAGTCCATATTTTCTCAACTTCTCTATCTCCTCCTCACTTCCACCTCCCAATATGGCCCCACATGCGGCCCCACACGCGTGTAGCTCACCTTCCTTCTTCTTGCACACGTGTTCGATCCACCCGTCATCACGTGACACCTCACAGTTGGATTGAGTGCCTTGAATCTTCTTGTACTGGCCATCAACGATCCCCTGTGAGCCAATGGCACGTGTGATCTCAATGACGACCCGTAAAACCCGATCTGAATTGTTTTGGGCCGGGTCAACTGAACGGGCCAGTAACTCAAACCCAAATGGTACAATACCATCGCCAGTGAGAAGCTCTATGTTTGGGTTGTAGGTGTGACAGATCATGGGCTTAGGAATGGGCCTGTCTGTCAGAGGAAGGTTCTCGTGGGCATAGGCAGCCGAATGCATGAGGTGCAGTGCAGAAGCTGCAACCATGGCTTGGTCCCGGTGGCCGCCAACCAGCTCGCAAGCCGCGATACATAAAGCCGGTGCCATGGTTCTTGGCGCGGCGAAGACTAGGTGGTGCATGGGCTCAAAGACGGTGACCAGCGGCCGGACGGGGATGGCCTTCTTGAGATGGGCCTCAACCTCAGCTTCTATGGAGACCCAGTAAGATTGACTGAAGGCCATAGTGACCATCATGAGTCTGTTTGATGATGATGAAGGACGGCATGGTTTTGATTTAGAGAGAGAGGGGAAGCTTGATTTGCCATTGAAGTGGGAGAGAGCTCTTGCCATTTGCTGGAAGAAAAATGGGGGTTGAGATACAAAAACGTAAGGGGGGAGGGGCTCAGCACACTATATATAAAAGGAGGTACGTGAAATTATTGGGTTTGGTGGTGCATGAGCACGTGAGCAATCTACTGGTGCGCTTGCCTATGCAGCAATGGCGGAGACAAAGGAGGTCATGGAGGCCCCTACCCACCCAAATTATTGCAAATCTCTGAAACGCAAGTCGTGGAAACTGTGGGATGTATATATATATATATATTTATAGAAAATCATATTTTCTATGTAATAATGTGATAGTGGTATTATCAAAATTATGAGCTAAAATATTACATATTTTGATTTTAGATTAAAAGGTTCAAAATAATCATATCATAAAATTTTTATTTGTATAACATAACTATGTATAAAAGCATGGCCCCCCTCAAATTTACTTGTGAGTGAAGAAAAAAGTAGTTTTTATTTTATTTTATAAATATAGTATAGATTCCTTAAGAAATAAATTCCTCTAATATTATTGGTTTTTGTGAAATTTTTTTTTGGAAGATGAATAAAAATCAATATTCAAATAAGCACAAACTACTAGGTGCTTATTGTATTATGAGCCTGTTTGATACAATTTTTTACCTAATTTTTTTAAACTTATAAGCAAAAAATACAAGTTTTTTTTTAACTCTTTCGTTTTTATTTTTTTGCTTTTTTGTTTACGTTTAGTTAAAGCAAAGCCAAAAAAGCAAAAAAAAAGTTAAATTTTTTAGGTTTTTTTGTTTGTAAGCTTAAAAAAAGCTTGGCAAAAAAACTTACCAAACGGGGCCTATATATGTTTATCGTGAAATCTATATAAGCTAACTTCGATATATATGAAATATTTCAAATTTTGAAAATTGTTTGTGATGTAAAATTTCATAACATTTTGATAGAAAAATTAATACAATTATTTATCCTAAATATTTTTCTTATGCTATGTTTCAAACATAAATTTATCAAAAAAAAAAAATGAGAAAAAAGAGAATAAAATGAAAGAGTATTTTTATTTTCATTTCTATTACATTTTTTTCTTTTTCTATCACATAATTCTCGATTCAAACACAGCCTAAGCATTGCTCAAAACAAAATTTATGGTTCTACTCGCATATGCTGGCTGCCTCCTTTGTTCCCTTCACTTTGATGTTGAGAGACTCTAGTCTTATTATGGTCTTGTTCACTATAAATAAACAAATAAGAAAATAAATAACCTATTAGGCCATTGCCATGGATTCATTGTGATTGAAGTGAAACCTTAGATCCTGCAAAAATAACAAAGATAATGTGAAAAGAACACGCCAATTTTGTAATTATTATTTATTAGATGGTGCTCTCATTCTTAAAAAAAAAAAAAAAAAGAAAATTGGAATCTTTCATGATACTCCCTCTCATTTTATTTTTGTGGGCTCCAATCGGGAATAAAGAAATAAAAGGTGGGCTTAGTGTCAAAATGGTTATGGTTGGAAGAGCCCACCATTGCCTTTAACACGTTAATGGCAGGTCCAGCCAGCTGGGCAACACCAGCAGAGTCTGGGCCCGACAACATTTAAGTAGTCAAACTGCGTATTCACGTGCTCTTGCACGTACGTTTCATCCTCCATTTGCATGAATTTGGACTCTAGCAGACAGTGAGCAATGGGCTTTCCGAAATTTCCATTTCCAATGTATTTTCTTTGCTCAACCTGCAAATCAAGAAATATATGTAAGTACAAATATATATCAACAAATATTGAATATCGGTTATTGTCTCTATATATATATATATATATCCCACTATTCAGATCTTGTGTTCTTTCATGCACTTCTTATTCATTGATAGTTTTGTTTGAAACGTGTTTTTTTCTCATATCACATATAATTAGAATTTATTGGCCTAAGCCTGATTTGTTTGAGACTGGCTCACAAGTTTAAACACATTTTTAAATTTGTTAATTTTTTTAGCTCAATTCGAATTTAGCTTGATAATGTAAATCAACATTTTGATATTGTATAAAAAATTCAACATGATTAGATCTCGTTTGAGATTGACTTCAAAGAAAAATACGTTTTTTAAACTCATTAATTTTTCAAACCAATTCTTGAATTGGGTGGCTTATGTCCTTCCAAGGTCCTAACAAGTTGCAACTAAGAAATCTAAATATTTTTTTGCTATAGGGTATCTAGGTTTTTTATCGACTCTTCCCCTAAGCTCATGGAAGGCTATTGTCCACACGAATAAAAAAAACTTCATGCATGAATGTGATTAGTCAGAGGAGATGTAAAAAGAGATCAAACTAAAACTTAATTTTTAACATGAAGACAAATCAACCATTCCACCACCCAAATCTGCAGTTAGTTTTAGTGGTACAACATGCAACCATTGTTGTGAGACCCATTTGTGTAGGGCAAGTTTGCTTTCATACTCCCTTTCGGTAACAAAACATGCTAATAGCCAATAAAGATAAAGCCAATCATATTGGTATAATGGGCCTATCCATTAATGCATGCTTTGACTCAATCTAGCTTATTATTTCAATGGAGGCTCTTTACATCTATAGAACATGGTAGGTCCAATTAGCCATGTGTCTTCATGGCACTTGCAGCTTTTGGTTGCTCAAAGTAAATATAGGAAGTCAGAAAAAAGGAGGTGTTGTTGTGGGCTTGATAAAACATAATTAACTGATTGAGTTAAAAGCACACAAAAAGCAGATTAATTTAAAGAGTTCTAATCACTTGATTTTGTATGTTTAGTGGAAATGATTTTCAGAAGATTCTATCCGTTTCAACAATCTTGAAAATTTTGAAAATGGCCTGTTCTGTATCGTTTTTGAAGACTTTGAAAACAGAAAATTAAGAACCATACACAAAAATGCTTTTGGCTCTGAATTATTTTTGAAAACTATTTTCAAGAAAACCACATTCAGAAACTCAAAAAATAAAAACAAGAATGGTGATTGGGATTTGCATCCTTCTACAGCCCAAGGGAAATGCTTTATATATATACTGCTATTAAAAATGGACTTCCTGGTTAAGTGGTTGGCTCTGCACAAACAGAAACAGTAATTGTCCAGAGGTACATTTCAAAATAGGGCAAATATAATAAGTACACCTATAAAGAAAAACCGCAGCGATCAACATTCTAAACATAAGATTTCAAGTTTAATTTCTCATGACATCTAATTATAGCTAATCGTTAATCATATAATTCAATTATATGGGCACTACAAAATCAAAACATACACCCAGCACTATTCACTTCAGAGCTCATATTATTGTAGAGATAAAAAATAAAAAAAAAAGAATTCCCCTCCAAATATGTTTGTAATGGTCCCTTAAAACGCACGAGGAGGGGGGTCATTGGATCTGATCAGCATGACCATCCATTGCAACAAATGTTTACATGCATGCATGGATCATGTTATGTTATCTCAATTTATCTTTTTTTAGTCAAATGAACGTATTTGAACTTTGAAGTTGCCTCCTGAACTAATAAAATTCTAGACTAGGCGAGTCACGTTCCTTGCACGTGCATCACGTGTACAGTACAACCCATTATTGCTGTTTGAGATTTAAGAGAGTTGGAATGATGATCCCCTTTCAACTTCCACGGACAACAGAGAGAAATCTCAACAGAAGAAGCTTTTACATAATCCTTTCATTAACAAATATATATATATAGTGAGAGTATTATATATGTCACTGCATTGTACGATGACAGCCAATGTATAATATTCCTTCCTTTAAGCAATCTTTTTTCAGATCATATGATGATTTCAACTTCCAATAATTACTATTAGTTTGGTGAATTATCCTAGTCATAAGAGGACATGATAAACCCATAAGCTTGGCTGTAAATTTTACTTACAATAAGAGCAATTTTAATACTATTAACTATTTTAAAGAGTCAAAATATAGTAAAATATTATTCTCTATTTTAAAAAGTCACTTTTAGATAGCAACTCTAACACTACTCTTTATCTTCACTAGCTATTCCAACTAACTATATTTACATTCAATAAAAAAAAAGATTATGAAGGTTTAATAAAAAAAATTTGAGCCAATATGGGTCTCCACTCCCAATTTTATTTTTTTATTTTCGAAGTGGAAGAAAAGAGGGACAAGGTCCTTTCCCAAGTTTTAGAAGGCATGTAAACTAATCCAAGGCATGTAATTTAAAGATTCACCATCAAAGGCATGTAAAAAAAAAAACAAAAAAGTAAGGAACAAATCTGACCATCATCGATTAAGAGCATAAACTAATCCATAGAGAAACTAATCCACAGAGCTGAAAAAATAATTCAAAAATTATGTACACAAATGCAAACTCATTAAAAAATTTAGAAAAACAAAACAGATAATAAAAATATTAAAACATGCCAATAGAACGAAAAATTATGTCTAGGTTTTCATTTCTCTCTATGATCAGCCACTCAAGCCAACATACAATAAATAAATAAAGAAAACCCTAAAACAAAACCAGCATAAACTAATTGAGAGATATGGTTGAGGGAGGGTTTTCTAATGCGAGGGAAAGGAAGGGGTTTTTGGGGGTGAGAGGAGAGGGCTTGTTGGAGGTCAGAGGAGAGAAGACGAGAGGGGAGGGGAGGATGGGGAATGGAGCGAGACTGAGTTCCATACCTGTGTTGTGCTGTGAAGAAATCATGCCATAGCTCTGCTTCATACTTGTATTATGCTGTGAAAAAATCATGCCCTGTGCACTACAAACAAAATCTAGAGAAAAGGGAGAGAACATGGCGCAAATGGGATGAAGAAGAGGTGACCGTTGATTTAGCGAGTGAAAAAGACTTGCTATATTTAGCGAGCAAAATAGGCTTTCGTCAAAATGAAGAGGTAGATAAAGAACCTATTAGAGCAAAATTTAGTGAGTTCGCTCGGTAAAATAGATAACAAATTGGTTTTATCAAGCGTGTTGGAGATGCTCTAAGCCTACAAATCGTTATCAATGATAAGAAATCGAGTTGTTTCAAGAACTCTGATTTGGGCAGAGGAGGCTTGATATTTTTTAACGTAAAGTACAAGGTTTTATATGATAATGATTTTTATGACTTTTCCTTAAAGATCGCATCAGAAGGAGTTCACATTAATCAGAATGTTTTGGACATGATAAAGCCTAAGCATTGATATAAAGAAACAACCTACAATCTATAAGAGTACTTATCAATAGACATCATTAATTAAACTATGGTGGTAATTAAATGTTGTGCTATAAGTAAATAGGTATGGAAAATTACTTAATACTAAATTAATGACATGTAAATCCAAGACATTGATAACAACACATGATTATATAATTCATACTTAGGCCCATTTGTTACAAATTTTTTGACTTTTCTTTTTTAGCTTATAAGTAAAAAAAAGTTAGATTTTTTTGTTTTTTTACTTTTATAAGCTAAAGATAAGCAAAAAAAAAACTAAAAAAAAATTTTTTTTTGCTCATAAGTTAAAAAAAATTAAACCAAAAAATCCTACCAAATGAGGTTTTAGGAGACAAAGTAATCATGATGTGTCAAACAAGAACCAAACCCTTTACAAAATTTTCCAACCTTACCCAAATGAAGAGAAAAAAATTCAACCACAATCTAGCCCATGATCAGTGGTAAGACCGATAAATTATTTCAAATCACCGCCACATGTGATTTTCACGTTAAATTTGACCTTTTTTTTTAAACTTAAATGAATAAATACCTATATCGCAATGGAAGTCAAATGATTGTGAAATAATTTTTTTAAAGCTCATAGAATAATTTCAAATGACCATTAAATGTGATTTTCAAAATGATTTTAGCATTCGTGGTCGGTTATACCTAGATGCACAAATACACATGCAATTGTCACATGCACGTGATCGTAATAATTTTTTGAATAAATTACATTTTTTTTCTTTGCAGTTTACACTGTTTTTCACTTTAGTTCCAGAAATTTCAATTCAGCAACCAACATCTCACACTTTAGATCATGCTACAATGAGGCCCTTTAAGTGGATGTCATCTAAATCTTTAACGACAAGATACCATGTGACGCGCACAAGCTGTCCCTCAGAAGACATAAATGAAAAGGATAAGGGACAAAGTGACACAACGTGTAAAATGCGAGGGAGAAAAATGTAATTAATCTTTTAAATAATAATTAAAGTCACTTGGCTGATCGTGCATGTGGGCGTCACGTAGTGTTTTTTGTCAAAAATTTAAACGGCATCTATTTAAAGGGTCACATTGTAGTATGACCCGAAGTGTAAAATTTTGACTGTCAAAATTAAAAATTCAAAGGCTAAAGTGGAACACGATGTAAACTGCGAGGGTAAAAAGTGTAATTAATCTCAAGTTTTTTTGTAATGCCACCTCGGAAGGGCATTTACGTCATTGGAGAAACATGCTTGCTAACTTGCACCAGGGACCGACAATTCGAACATGGGTTAGGTATGTTAAGGACGGTTTAGTAATTTAATATTTAATTGATCAGTGTCCCGTGTTGCAAGTAGTTCTAGTTGGTGGGTGACGTGGGTCTTCTCAAATTCTTCTACACACCACTTCCTCCTCCTCCTCCTCGTCTTCTTTGCCCCTCCAAATCAAATGCAGAAGTAGAACTCTCAACCATTAGATAGAGAGAGAGAGAGAGAGAGAGAGAATCGTAGAGGGATAAAGTCTTTGACAAAAGATAATATATAGATATATTTTGCTATAAAGTTGCTTCTCTGTTCTGGTATCTCTGTTCCTCTGCCTTAAATTTCGACATTCAGAGCTCCCTCAACATAAAGAGTGAGAGAGAGGATTAATATATAAAGCTAATTTGTGTTGTCGTATATCTTGTTCTCTGTAAAGTCGATTGGTTTTCTCTTGAGGGGACACGGTTCTTCGGATCTGTTTCTGAGTTTCTTGACCCGGGTTCTCAGTTTAGCTTAGCTCTGGATTGATTAAAGAAAAGAAAAGCACAATGTCTTGGAAGAGCAGAGGAGCTGAGTCAACTTCAAAGAGTGTATTCTCTCGAAAATTAACTCTTTTGCTGTGTATTGGATGCTTCTGTGCTGGAATGCTCTTCACTGACAGGTTATCCATGATCTTCTTTAAGTTAGTGAGTTCGATTTGTATGGCTGATATGTTCAATTTGATGAAGTGGGTATCAATTGTTTCATTGAAATTTTGGTTCTTTGTCTCGAATTTCCCAAGAAATCTTGTTTTTTTAAGCGATTTATAGATTTGGGTGTCGGTGGTTTTGTGAACTTTCATCACTGGTAATATTTGTAGCCGTAATAAGAATTTTGATATCTTGATGATGGCAAATCCTTATCATTTGTGATCTTTTCGATGTAGGTTTTGTTCTTTCGGGGTAATGTGAACGCTTGATACGTCTAACCATAGTTTCTAAGGACTTTTCATGCAATGTTGTATGGGTTATGGTTAGGTCATTCGTTGTATCTTTCTATCTCTTATGCATATAGCGGGTGCTGCTTTATGTCCATTTGAATCTAAAGATTGGGAAGGATGTGAAATTCTTGTTACAAATCTAGATTGGATAAATAAACTTTACTGGTTCAATGTCACTGTGATGCTTATGTTCGAAAATTACATTTTAGGAGGATATCTGCCATCATCATTTTTGAGAAGAACATTGTCATTGTCTTACTCCAACTTGCTTTCTGTGGGTGCAGTGATATTGCTATTTATGTGTTTGATTGCTCTAGCACCTTAAACCTTTTCTTTTTCTTTTCTATTCTTTTGTGTGGATACGTACTTTAATTCCCTATTTACTGATCATGGCAGCTTGAATGCTACATTTTTTTATGTCACGACGATAAGAACCCAAGCGACATGCCAATGCCCCATAGCAGTGAACACATCATTTGAATCTGTAACACATTGATTGTTTTCCAAACACCTATATGATTGAATCAATTTGGTCTACGTCTTTATGGACCTTTCCCAACTTTTTGTGGCTCTCTTTGGTCCAAGTAATCTGCACTTCGGGTTGCATCATCCTAATGTTGGAACATATGGAATTGCAAGCTCCTATTGAAATTTTTAGCATCTGTATGGAAAATAGATCTGAATTTGCTGCCTTATGACTAATACAGTATTGTTCCCGATTTCTTCATTTTGTTGCATAGAGGTACATCTTCTTGTATATGCATGTCATGATAATCAGGATGCTTTTGGCATTAGGATGTGGGCAGTGCCAGAAGCTAAAGGAATTCCTAGGAGAATGGGGATTGAAGATGAAAGGCTAAAGTTAGTCATGGAGGGATGTGATCCAAGAATAGTGAGTACTTCTATTAATTATGTAACTGAGAAGTTTGTCCCTGCTTCTCACATGGGATGGGTGACAACATATTGATATCAGAGAAATCATCTTTTTTTTTAAAAAAAAAATAATCCTAATTGTTGTTTTCATTGCTTTTCAATTTAGGGGTACTTGGAATTTTAACCTGATATGTTTTTTTTATGATTTTTTCGGAAGGATGAAAAGAAAGAGTCAAAGGACATATTAGGGGAAGTTTCAAAGACACATCATGCTATACAGTAAGCTAACTAGGGTTTATTGTAGCTGGAGTTCAGTGAGTTTGACAATACTTTGATATATCTTAGTGCAAAATTTGTGGCTATATATGATGTGCAGGACACTTGACAAAACTATTTCGAATTTGGAGATGGAATTAGCTGCTGCAAGGGCCGCCCAGGATTATATTCTTAGTGGTTCTCCCATTTCTGGAGACTTGAGGATTACAGAACCACCTAGAAAAAGAAAATATCTAATGGTCGTAGGAATTAACACTGCTTTTAGCAGCCGAAAGAGAAGAGACTCGGTCCGTGCTACTTGGATGCCACAAGGTTCATAAAATCCCTGTATTTTTTATTATTATTTTATTTTAGTTAATTCTGCTTCTGATAGCTTAAATTTGATTCATGACGTTTTTTTAAAAAAATATTCCATGAATATCAGGTGATAAACGAAAGAAACTTGAGGAAGAAAAGGGTATCATAATTCGATTTGTAATAGGTCACAGGTAGGTCATCGAGAAATTCAAAGATGATCTTAATTATGTACATCTATCTCTTATATTTAGTCATTCTTATGCTTTTCCCTAAGAACTTCAGTTGAATGAATGCTCTTTGCAATAGAAGGCTTGGTATCTGATAGTAGTTATCTTGCCATCTATGCTACTGCATGGATGTGGTCCACTATTTTAGTTGAATACTTTTTTTTATGATTTATTTTTTTGGTTGCATACAAGTTTCATTGGGAAAGAACAAAAGTTATTGAGATTGCATATTGATGTGGAAGGCCTGCAGCTCCACTGCTGCATTTCATAACTAATGACCCAAGCACCTTGTTTGCATCTGCAAGTACTCTAGGGAAGCAATCATATGAGTGAAGCAAATTAAGAAGCAGAGTTAGGTGTTTGCACCTTGTCGAATACTTACATAACTCTATTTTGCATTGTTCGTAGCCTGCATTTTGGCTGGATGGAGACAGGTGGAACATGATATGAACCAGTAAATAGAGCTATTAATAATTCTTACCATTTTTTCTAACCTGAAAATGTACTTGCTTTGCAATGACCAAAGTAGTTAAAAGACTATACAGTTCAACAAATTTGAGAAGAAAGAGAAAATTGACGAGTCATGGTTTGCATTCCCTGCAAAAATTAAAATACTTAGTCATAGCAAAAGTAGGATTAAATAATGAAAAATGTCCTCATTACAGGAAACTAATTTGCCTAAAGTTTTACGTACTTACCTTGTATAGAAGATTTTTGAAGCATTTTTTACAAGGCACAAGATAACTCTGTTGTTGTCTTTTCTTGCCTTTTTGTATGTTTTATGGTTGTATTGCCTAACGTCTTTCTGTATGTTTTGTCTGATTGTTTTATATTTGGGAGTTATATTTCTTGGTAACTCTTTTTTCTTTATTTTTGCACTTGTTCAGGATTGAAAACTTTCTTATTCACTTGTAATCTAAGGGGGATTACCACGTTACCTTCACCTTTTTTAGGATGATATTTCCTTCTTTGGTTTTTATTTTTTTTGGGGGTGGGGGTGGGGGTGGCCCTCTTTTGGGGAATGATTCTCCAGTAATTCTAGTAAAAGCCCTCTTGAAAATTCATATTAAGAAATTAGAACATTACCTATTTTGCTCGAATGGGGAAAGTAAATGCAAACTTTAGACTATCAATATTAATGACTAATGAATTTTTTTTTATGTGTGAACATCTACATTGTATAATTTCTATAGTGACTTATGATGGATTCAATCTAATTTCCCCCCTTCTTTCAAATTGACCATTTGGTCATCAGTGCTACGTCAGGTGGAATTCTTGATAGAGCTATTGAAGCAGAAGAAAAGAAGCACGGGGACTTGTTGAGGCTGGTACTGCTGTTCTGTCTTGTTTCTCTTTCATTTGCTTACTTACTGGATATTAGACACAATAACACCCATATATACCACCATACTACTGCTCACCATTTCTCACAGATGAGCATTCTTGCACACACCTACGCTCACATCCTGGTTGCGCAAACGCACATGTTGTTGCATACATTCTTTGCAGCTGTCCAGAAGAGAGCTTCAATGTATGGGTTCTAGCGCTTTGACATACACTGTAGCAGCATTGTCCTTTTATGTTAATCAAAGAAAGCAATTGATTGGCTCTAACCTGTTATCTAAATACAATGGGAGTAGGAACATGTTGAGGGGTACCTTGAACTGTCAGCCAAGACGAAGATATATTTTACTACAGCTGTTGCTTTGTGGGATGCGGATTTCTATGTCAAAGTTGATGATGATGTTCATGTAAATATAGGTAACGATGCAGATCTTCATTACATTCTCGCATAGTGGAATGTGGATTTTATCTGTATTTTATTCCTTATTTTAGGTATAATTGAGTAGAAATGGATTAAAATTTGAAGTTTATGAATTCCTTTAATTATTTGGTCTAGCAAAAAGGGCCTAAAACTTTACTTTTCTTGTTATGTAGTATATATGCATTCATTTCTTACAACATCAAATATTACTGACTATGGATGTACTGTGCTGCCTGCCCAATATTCACCCAAAAGATTATTCCACCGAATTACTAAGCTTGGATGTTAAAAATATTGTCTCTTAATATCAAAGCAACCTAATTTAAACTATGCGTCATGGTATAGTTTAGGATAGATATAATACATCTTCTCATTGATGATCTTGCACATGGGTTTGGTACGTTAGAGTTTTTGTGGTTTATTTTCTCATCTTTATTTTCAATTTTTTAATCACTCCTTATGTTGACTTCTTTTGCACGACTACAGCAACACTAGGAGCAACTTTAGTGAGGCATCGGTCAAAACCCCGGGTGTATATTGGATGCATGAAATCTGGTCCTGTCCTTGCTCACAAGTAAGCTAAGCTTATTGAAACAAATTCACAAAAGAATGTTGGGAAATTGCTCCTCCCCTCGTTTGCCCTCTCTACCTTTTCCTTAAATATTTTTCTTTCTGTAAATAGGGGAGTGAGATATCATGAACCTGAGCACTGGAAATTTGGTGAAGAGGGAAACAAGTATTTCCGTCATGCTACAGGGCAGCTGTACGCTATTTCGAAAGATTTGGCTACTTATATATCAATAAACCAGTAAGTAACCATTGGACTTGCGGCGAAATTTGACTTGTCTTTGTCTTTATTGATTTTCTCTAATATCTTCTTACTCTTTATTGTAATATCTTAGGCATTTGCTACACAAGTATGCTAATGAGGATGTATCCTTGGGATCTTGGTTTATCGGATTGGATGCGGAACATATAGACGACCGGAGATTATGTTGCGGAACTCCACCTGGTAATGATATATAGCCAAATGTCATTTTTTCCCGCTGAAATATTGAGTATTCCTATGACAGTTCTTGGATGGATCTAAATGGGAAACAATTATTCATTAACCAAATTTATGCCATGGACGTGGTAATTTTCCAGCATTTGTCCGGTCTGCCTACGTGCAAACATGTGTGGGATAGGGCAGGATTAGACTAATCCCAGACTTTATCTGGCGCAAAACAAATGCACGTAAGCCTCGGTTAGGTGGGACAGTTGGTCTGGGGACAAAGAATCTTAGGACTCTTAGTTCGGGGACTCTTTACCAGTTCACGGAACAAACAACAGCCTTGCAGGCATAATGAATCATGTCTCTGGCTGAACAATTCTTGTCAGCCATGCCATTTATAATTAGCTCTTCAATTTTGAATTTAACTAGGCAGCATGTTTTCTAGCGTAATCTAATGCTCTCTAGATATTGGCAATTGCATTGGTCATAGACCTGGATCAAATTTCAGACATACAGGTATAGGCAACCTGCGCATTATATTTCCACCTAACTGACCTACACTGCATCAAAAGCTTTCCCAACTGATCACATTTCTTTTTACGACTATATGAAACATACACAGTTATGCTTCTAACAGGTAGTTTGAGTCCAAGAGTCAACCTTAAGCAATAAGTAGACTTTTATCCTATGGTATCCTGCTTGAATCATACGACTAAACTTTGCTCACTCCTTGTTATCAAATTCTAGTCCTTAATTGCTTGATGTCTAGATCTCCTAGCACATCCTCAGGCCACCACTGAGAGGTTGCCTGCCAGCTGAACCATATGAATTGATCATGTGTACGAGGTTTGAATGAGAACAACTAGTATCAATGCCTATTGTATTGTCACCTCATTTATGACCATGTTATTGCTATGAAAAATGAAACGAGTAGAGGAGAAAAAACGGTGCATAAACTTTATAGAATCTGAAACTAATAGTTTGGGAATGCTAATTGTTACCACAGATTGCGAGTGGAAAGCTCAGGCAGGCAACATCTGTGTTGCTTCATTTGATTGGAGCTGCAGTGGGATTTGCAAGTCTGCTGAGAGGATCAAGGAGGTTCACCGACGGTGTGGGGAAGGCGAGAATGCTTTGTGGAGTGCAGTTTTCTGACAAGCAACTTGTCTTCCAACCTCTGGAGGAAAGCAAGTAGATACACGAGCTTGTAGCACTGTTATGAATATAGCTAGAGAATTGTATGTAACATCAAACTGTAAAATATGTGTAATAGAGAGAGAGAGAGAGAGAGAGAGAGAGAGAGAGAGAGAGAGAGAGAGAGAGAGAGAGAGAGAGAGAGAGAGAGAGAGGCTGCTGATGGGATTCTTCTCCATTTTAGCTGAGGAGAGAGAGCCTTACAGCAACAAAATAGAGGAGCAAGACTAGAGACCATTCTTTTGGATGCTGGGAGGGCCATATTGTTAGTTTGTATGGACCCAGAGTTTCATAATAAGTGCCCATCCTTGGGCTAGCATTTGCTGCCTTTTGCTTCAACATGTGAATTCTTTTTGAAACTTCGATTAGTTTCGTCTCCTTTTCATGATTGCAATTCAGATAGCGATAAAAGGTCCTTTATTTTTATGGTCTCTTTCCTTCAGACTGAAGCTACACTGCAAATCTAGATGCTCTTTCAATGACTTGCTTGGTTTTTCCTGGTGCCTTGACATCCTAGGCATCTTCCCACGCAAAGAGACAATGGCCTTGAGTTGAATTCACTCAAGCATCTGTGACTCTTGAAGGGGCACTTTTTACGGCTTTTTTTTTAAGACTGAAAATATGTTCTTCCGGCAAGATTTGGTGATTGGCGGTGGAATGGGGCACTTTTTACGGCTTTTTTTTTTTTTTGGAGCTTAGTGTCTTCATGGTGTAAAGTGAATCCAAAATTGATATGAGTTATTGCTTTCAAAATGTGCTCTTTACCGTATATATAGCTATATATGTATATATTCGATTCCTCTATGTCTCTATCTGCTAACTCCCATCTACCTCCCAAGCCCATAAAAGAAAATCAATTCAAGTGAATTGATTTGACAGAGACAAATGGGATTGCCTTCTGAGTTCTGGCCTTGAAATTTTCCTGATTGACTCAATGAAGTTTTAACTGAGAGGACTCAAATAGAGTTCTTTAAACCTCAACCAGGGGTTCTCACAAGAACCACACTTTGAATCAAGATATGCACTTAAAGTCAATGTTTCAAGGTTTAGGAGATAGAGCCATGTGGAATCAATCATGCTTCCTCTCTTCGACAACACCAGAGACCAACCAACCTTTAGCATGATTTCCTGCTCTGAAAAAGCAACAGCCCACTACTTCTCACTCTTCCCACTGCAAAGACTCCTTATAGGGTTTGATTTTGGATCCTCATAGCATTCTATTTCAATTCTGAGGATCATATAATATATATCTATCACCCACCTATCCATTTCCATTCAAACAACTTTCCCATATCTTCTCTGCCTCCTTTTCTTGTTGTCACATTGTAGCTGGGTTCTGTATTGCTTTCAAAGATGAGAACTCTGAATGATAACATACCCAAACTCAAACTCCTGGATTTTTCTCTTAGGATGCTTGTGATTCCTCTAAGTATTGCATCTATATGGTTAACAGTGACCAGCCAGCAGGACAACAGCAGCTATGGGAAGCTAGAGTTCAGCAATCTCCTGGGCCTCAAGTAAGAAATACCTCATGTTATGGTCTCAGGCTCTCTCTCCATATTGTTTAGTTGTAATGAAATGATTGAACTGTTTTTTTTTTTCACTTGCAGATATATGGTTTCGATCAGTGCCATTTCTGCTGGTTTTGCTCTTCTTGCTGCTATATCCCTTTGGGTCACATGTTTAGTAACTAAAGCATGGATTTTCTTTGTTTCTGACCAGGTTCTCTCTCTCTCTCTCTCTCTCTCTCTCTGCTTGATTGTAGATTTAGTCATTTTCTCCACCAAGTCCAAACTATATTATGAGGAAAAAGAAAGGGCAGTTGGTGGGTGAAGTTTGGTGTTCATGACAGAACTGTCCCACCAATCTCATACTTGGGATTATTGTAATAACTTTTTAAGAAAATTGTTAATGATTCCATTCATAAGAGTTTCATATTTTTCCCTCTAATATAATACTTCCTTTATGTGGGTGGTCTGGGCAGATTGTAGTTTATTTAATGGTCACATCAGGGGCTGCAGTCCTGGAGATTCTATACCTGGCTTCCAATGGAGATAAGAATGTCACATGGAGTGAAGCCTGCACTTCCTATGGAAGGTTCTGCATTAGATTGGAGATAGCTTTGGTTCTCCATGCCTTGGCTCTTTGCTGTTTCTTTGTATTAGCTGTGATCTCTGCTTATAGGGCTTTTAGCATTTTTGAGCCTCCTCTTCCTTCTAAAGAGGTTGAAGAACAAAG
This sequence comes from Euryodendron excelsum, assembly GCA_033060915.1. NCBI lineage: Eukaryota > Viridiplantae > Streptophyta > Magnoliopsida > Ericales > Pentaphylacaceae > Euryodendron > Euryodendron excelsum. Next base: position 3,113,942 of record CM065386.1, on the reverse strand, counting down.
AACTTAAACATTTATTCCTCTTTTTCCTCCTGTATGGCTGGGTGTTTGGATGGGGGTATTGTGATACTCTGTCATCTAACTGCCATGTGAACAATGTTTTAGTATGCAGATTTTTTTTTGAATTTATATGCAAAGAGGTCTATTTGGTCACTTATTGTTTGATCAAATAACATTTTGTAAGGAAAGTGTTGTCTCTGGTTCTTCTAATTTTTTTGTGTGTGTGTGTGTGTGTGTGTGAGAGAGAGAGAGAGAGAGAGAGAGAGATGTTATATGTGCCCTTCAGAATCCAACTCTGGGAGTGCCCTCCAAGTGATACACTGAAGCCATGACTACTACCCTAGTTACCACTTATCCCTAAGCTTAAGTGAATAGAAAAACTTCAGCACAGTTCTTTGGTGCAAGTGCTACAGGAAGCTATTAAAAGAGTGCCACACCCACATCTGCAATCCAAGAAAGGGAAGATGAGGGTCAATAATCATCCATGATATCAGAAAAACAAGCCCCAACAGTGCCCACAGATTAGTTGGGGCCATGCTGGAAGCCTGAAACTTTTAAAGGAATTTTTAGCATTTATGGCATTTGCAATGACTGAGGAGGCTCTACTGACTGACAGCATTTAAATGAAGGCCATCAGCTTTCAAACCCTTCTGCAGAAGAGGAGCACTTACTTCAATTTACTACTCCAGTACTAGTTGCAACTTATACTTCAAAATGACTTAGTAACCCCAGTGCCAAGCAAGGATTGTTAAAGTTGGTAGGGACTTTAATTACCCAGCTCGTGGTCACGGGTTTAGCCTTGTCCTTTTCATTTGCCTCCATTCTTTAGACTTGAATCCGGTATTTCCATTTCCCCCTTGCCTAGGCTAGTTATAGATATATATATATATGTAGTTCCTTGTAATCCTAAAAAAAAGGAGAGTAACCCCAGTGCCAAACTGCCAATTATTCAACTGTTCACCCATTTGATGAGATGGCAATGCCCTGTAAAAAAATATTGCCTTACAAGTAGAAACAAGGTGTGCTATGATATGAGACCTAAAACGCTCGTAGCCTTGTAGGCACAGGCCCTAAACGTGGGTCTCATTTACTTTCATCTAAAAGTAAGAAAATGAATTGGAAAATCGGATTTTCCATTTACTTTCGTTCAGAAATAAGAAAATAAATTGAGAAATCAAATTTCTGTTACTCATTTTATCATTTTATAATAGGGTAGCCCAAACTTCCATCTTGGTACCCCCACAGAGATTTTACCAATTAAGCCAGCTCACGTTATCACTAGCAAGACAATAATTGCATAGAGCCAGTGCTCTGCTTCCAGTTAATTAGTGGTGTGGCCTATATTCTAGGTTGAGATTACAATACTTGATTCGAGAATGATACACACACAAAATTTTTTGTACATAAAATTTCATCAGAATGATATGTCAGTAGTATTTTTGAAATTATGAGACACAAAGGTGGGTGTTTTATTTTGAAAATATAGAAACACAAAAGGTCACATTGCTCTGTATAAAAATTTTACAAAAAATTCTATTTGTATATATTATTACTCTGGCTGATTATATCACTGCACTTGAGCTTTGGCATTGGGGCCAGTTCAGAAAAAGTTGGACCTGATCGCTCAGGCCTGTTGGGCCTTTAAAGAGGGCTTTCACAGTTTTCAGTGGAATTTGTGTTGGGCCACCTGAGTAGTGATGAATGACTACGTGTCGCCAATCAGTTGGCTTTTAAACGGAGCGGAAAGCCCTCTATTGGTGCCCCAAAATAAAACCAAACGTCGCCGTAGTTTAAGTACTTTACTTGTCCTTGTCCTAATAAAACTTTGCCTTGGCAAAATAGAGTCCGCATACGCACCGTACGCGAACTTTATTTATTCGATAGAGGGCTATTGCTTGTGCATAAATCCACTCTCTCGATTTTTGTTTGGTAAATATTTTTCTTAGCTCGCTCTTTCCATCGTTCCATCTGTTTTTTCCTTTCTTTTTTCCCGGAAAAACCCTAATTTTATTTTGCGATTTCTTTTAATTTTGTGTACGTATTGCAGTTGGCATAATCGTTGTAGCATTCCGTGAACGCCATGGCCAAGTGCTCCTTCAAGTTGGAACACCCCCTCGGTCTTTCCCTCTCTCTCTTACTCTAGATTTTGCGTGTGATCTGATTTTGTTGAACCCTAGGTCTTGCAATTTGGTACTAGGGGTTGATTTATTGAATATCTATCATAATTTCTTGCTATATGTATGAATCGTAAGAAATTTATTTTTAATAACAATTATTTCTGGTCCTAATTTCCGTTTTTGATGGATTGGGTTTCGAGTTACCTAATTTGAGTTGATTTAAGTGATTTTTACGATATGGGTTTCTGGTGATTTGAGATTTTTTTTTGGGTAGTGGAGTGTTGCCTGATCTCTAGGAGATTGTGGTTGAATGCGGTTCAACCTTGAGAACTTATATTTGCTGAACGAAGTTTATTCGTTTGGGCTTTTCTTGTACGGTGTAAAAGCATTTTATGCTTGGATAATTTGTTCAGCAACGTGTCTGTAGTGAGTCCGTTGTATGTTTTCCCATCTTTTTGTGTTTTATGCGTTTTATGGGCAATTGATCTACTATTTGTAAGTATTTTTCACTCCTGGCTTGTTTTTGAGCCAAATTGTGCTGTGTTGTTCTTTGTATGTGTTCTGGTTCATTTACTTGAGAACAAGTTTTGTACTCTTCTGCTTTTGAAGCTGTTTGCATAAAATGTCATCATCTGTGGTCTGGATACCTTCACTTCAATGAACATATAATGTTAGACTAACCTCACCTTTGCAATGCACAAAAAATAAGAAATTAATATGTTGAAAAACAGTTGTTGGAACTTTGCTTAGATTAAGGGTGAAAGTTAAAATTACTTTGAGGAAATTAAAAAGTTCCTATTAGATTTGATTTATTTTGTTTATTGCAAACGTAATTATCATTTATACTTCTACTTCTAGTAGTTATTCCTTCTTTCTGCATGTCAGAAAATAAGTTCTTTAGTAGTGGATCACCCTGCTTGAAAGAGTTTGAATTATGAAAGTTAATGTGCTTTTAGCTTTTTGCAAACTCATATGCTTTATCTCTGGATATGTAAGAAATATGTGGGCTGATTTTGGAATACAAAGCAGAAATCGAGTTCAAATTCTCTTTCTTCTTCTTCTTCTTTCATTAAATGAATGGCATTGGATTCATGTCCAGGTTTGAGTCCAATATTGCCTGCATTAAACTTTCCTCTCCTGTGTCAAATGAGATTTCGTTGACATTAATAGTTAACACGGAAAAGAGTTGCAACATTTCCGCGCCAACAACACCCCCCCCCCCCCCCCCCCCCCCCCCCCTGCTGCACGCTCTCTCACCTAATGTTATGTAGCTGTGAAAATTGCATGAATACTTTTGAACATTTGACAAGAAGGGTATTTCTTTGATCATCCAATATGTGGGTTTAAAGCGTCAAAAATGACTGAAGTATTTTCTTTCAAACTTGGTTAATTTTCTTTCTCTTACTTAGCTTTTGTTTCAAATTTACTTTTCCACTTTTCAGAAAGGAGGCAGGCAGAAGCTTCTCGTATCAGGGAGAAGTATCCAGATAGAATTCCGGTATAAAAACTGTACTTTGTTCACCCGGAAAGTTGTCTTTCTATACCATGTTATGCATGTAAATGTACTTTCAAGTTTGTTCTTCGTTTTCTTCTACATAGGTTATCGTGGAGAAAGCTGAAAGAAGTGACATCCCTGACATTGACAAGAAGAAGTTAGTATAATTCTGCAATAATTGATCCTCCTTATGTTTAAGTTGGACACTACTAAGAGTGCTCATTATATACTTGACACTTTGATAAGTACTTTATCCTCTACTGCATTGCAGGGCACCAAAAGTCTAGGAGAAATTCTGGAATACATTTTGTTCTCCGACCAAATTTGAAAATAACAATTTTAAGTTGGCCATGTTATTTCGCTTAACTGGTATTGTTGCCAATTCTTTCTTTCTTCCCTATTGTGGTCTGCTTTCCTACGATTTCATCTCTCCCCTCTAACTTTGCACACATTGGCTTGATCTCTGATTCAAAGTTCAAACTCTTATGTGGGACTCTCTCTCTCTCCTACTCCCTTGTCCATGTGGCCTCTTCTTCTCTATCCTTCCCTTTCTCTTTTACTAGTGTTGTGAGGAGGAGTTACTCCAGTACAACAACCCCCTTGCTTGAGACATAATACAGATTTCAACTTATGCAATCTTGAGCTTATAGTTTAACTAAAAAAATCAGGAGGTTGTGCTAGATAATGTAACTTTAAACTAACTGCTTTTGGACTTTGACAAGAGTAACCAGTCTATGTGCTTGGTTTCAGTTTATCATGTGCTCATTCTGCCAAATAAGGTTCATTTCCTTTCATTTTTCTTCGTTACTTTTTTTTTTGCTGCGTTATTTAGTGGCTCACATCCCATATTCGAAGTTGTAAGTTCTTTTTGAAGAGCAATAACTTGTGGTGACTTTAGGGATCCCTGGAAACAAATAAATGGTCTTTGTACTTGTGGTGTCCTCCTCCTTGGCAGTCTGCAACTTCTCTCTCTCTCTACTTGAAAAATTGTGCTAATATCTCTTCTTTGAATGACATGCCAAGATTTTCTGAATGGCATATATCTTCTTTCATGCGGAAGAACTTGGAACTTGTAATTTTACAGCTGAAATTGTGCATAAAATGTTTAGTAGCTCCAAATTTGACGATGATATTTATAGAATGCCATTTCTTTAGAGCAGGAGAGGGGAAAAAAAAGGATGGTAAGAAGAGGGTGTAGGAGATGTTTCAAACAGGCAAATATTGGATTAAGCAGGAAGCATTTAGCTCTCTACTTAAAGAAGTTAGCCTTTTGCTATTTGATTATTGTTATGCTAAAACTTTTTGGATTCTTTGCTTGATCTAACATCTGTATAGCCTGCTTTATATCCATTGGATTCATTCTCTTGAATTGAAAAGATGATGACCTTGTTATTTTCCCCATATGACATAATGCTTTGTTCTATCCTATTTTCAACTTTGCCTTAAAGGTTGAACTGTATGCCATAATGCTTTATTTATTTTACTAAGGATTGAGTTTGCTTCAGCTTTATTGATTTGTTCTTGATGCCTTTGGAGTGTGCAATCTCACACAATTTCAAGACAGATTTTTAATCCATGGATACGTGAAATCGTCTTCCACTGACTGAATTTTTGCAGTGGTGTTTTGATGGTGTCTTAAAACTTCTGGATTGTAACATTCCCTCTGGGATATAATCAATGCTGTCTATTGCTTATCTGTAGATCAACTAAAGAATCCAGTTTTAAGAATGTCTCCAAGGAGACTCCCTGTGGAACACTTTTATAAAAAGGGAAAAAAAATCACAAACAAACCATGCATTATTTGGATGCTTTATTTGAAACTTCAGAATCTTTCCTGGTGATGATCTGCAAGACACACTTGTCTTCACCTTGCAACGAGCATTTGAAAGCCAATGATTAATTTCAGTAAATGATAAATGATGCACTCTAAAAGGAGCATCTAGGACTCCGCCCATGTGAGAGGGAGGATGGAGTGCCAAAGGCTCTTTTTTAGAGCCCCAATATCACCATCCTAAATATTCTCTATTACGGAAAAATTATATTTGTTGGAATCTACTACTACATTTTTTACATTATTCTTCCACATTTTGACAGAAATAGTCACACTTCTGAAAAGATGCATTAAAGATGGGTTAACATACTACTTGAAGTTAAGTTTTGCTGTAATGTTCTAACACCTAATCTATGCAGATATCTGGTTCCTGCTGATTTGACTGTCGGGCAGTTTGTCTATGTTGTCCGGAAGAGGATAAAGCTTAGTGCTGAGAAGGCTATCTTTATCTTTGTTAAGAACATTTTGCCACCCACTGGTGAGGAAAAATTTTCTGGTTATATTTGTCTTTGCCATTGTAGGCTTCTGAATTTAATGATTGCTTGTTAGTATTCATCTAGTTATGTTCCTTTTTGTATTCATGTTATCACAGCTGCCATGATGTCTGCAATTTATGAGGAAAACAAAGATGAGGATGGTTTCCTTTACATGACTTACAGTGGTGAGAACACATTCGGATCATTCTAAGTGCAGTCAAGCTGAAATTATGTAAATTAGACTTTATGGAAACCTGCTGAATTATGTAAATTCTCGGTCATCTATCGGGTGCTATCCTTTATTTTTATCTGGCTCTTTTGAGACGTATCCCTTTTCTACTTATCCAACAAAAAACACAGTATCCCCTTTCTACTATGGATGTTTGGGCACTCATGATTCGAATTGGTAAATATTTATATAGTGTGCTTAAGATGGCTGGTATGAAATGGAATGGTACCATATTGTTGATAATGCTCTGATTTCTGTTTTGATCCTTCGATCTTCAGATGATGGCAACTTCTGGTTTTATCCATATCTGTAATAACTGCTAGGTAATATTATGTTTTCCTGGAGTATATGGGAGGAACTTGGTCAATTCCCTCATTTCTCCATTCCTCCCAAGGTTGTGTGAGATGCTCATCAATTCCGTCTTGAAATCTTAGGTGCCTTGCACAAGTTAAATTTGTTATATTAATTGCCAGGAATACAAATCTGTTGAGGTTGGTTTGGCATAAACTCTGATGGAACAGTGGCAGAAAATTCAGGTGATGCTGCAACCTATGATTTTAATCAGGTTTGGTGTTCCTTTAGGGGAAACTAAAGTGAAGAACTTCACATGCTGTTATGGTGAGCAGGAAAGTATGTTAAAAATGGCTTCATTGAAATTGCTTATGGGTTTAGGATATTCTTAGCTTTGAATTGGTGGTTGTCCCTTTTGCTTTGCATATTGTAACGTTATTAGAGGGAAATGTTGATGGGTCATGTGTAATTTAGAAGCTCTGAATATAAAGCTTATGATGTTTACCAATTTGAACTTTTATTTTATGGAAAATTATCTTTATCGTAAAACCGTAAGGAAGAAAATAATTTTTTTTCTTCCATTTTTTCCCCGATAAAACTAGGCAAACTTCTCCATTCCTATTTGAGCTACCTTTGTTTATACACTTCAATTTGCCTCTGGTTTTTTTTATTTGCTATTTATTTGTGTGGATCTGAAAAAGATGGAGAAGATCATAATTCTATTTTTGTCCCCTGTAAATTTAACTTTTTCTTGCAGCTGGCAGGATATCGTTGATTGAAAAAAGAAAAAAAGTTAGAACTGTTGTCCTAATTAAGATATCTACAAGAACATTTACACTCTGTTTAGAGCTCAGATTTTAGGTGAGAAAAGAAAAATATGAAAAAAAATTAAATAAAATAAAAAGAGTAATTTTATTTTATGTTTTATCATTTTTTTTTTTTTTTAACTTTTTCAACTGAAAATTTGGATTCTAAACAAAGCACTAGAAAAATTGTTATCATAAAGACATTTACAAGAATATGTCCTGAATATTGCAAAGCAGTTAATTTTTCTCCTTTATTTTAGGTTCTACTATTAAATAACCTTGATTTTGAGATGAATGGTGCTCGGCTAACTCTTAACTCATATTTACGTCATCCAGGCTTGCAATTAAATAGCTTAGTATACCCAAAGCTTGGTCCTCTTTGGCCTACTGAAATAAATTAAAATGTGATCAGTATTTGACCAAGATGTTACCTTAAGAAAATTGCTCTGTATGTTCTTATTCAAACAGCACCGCGAAACTTTCAATTCGAAAAAAGAAATCCATAACATTCACGTTGTGTTTGAACCAAACATTTGATGAGAAAAAGGAAAATAGACAAGAATATAGAATTATAGGTTATGTTTGATTGTTAGAGAAAGTGAAAAGCAAAAATTAAAAAAAAAAAAATTAGAATCTCTGATTTTATTTATTTATTTATTTCTTTTTTTGTTTTTATTTTTTTGTTTCTATAAATTTAGTTCCAAAAATAGCATCAGGAGATGGAAAAAAAACGCAAGAATGTGCTATTAACTAGTTTGTTTTTTAATCTTTGTTTCTTTTGTGGTTTCACATGATACACACGTGTCATGCCCTAAACAGTTGTACATTAAGAAAATCTGAAGTTACTAATTACGAAGCTAACTTGTCAACGAAACGACGTCACCAAAGTGACCAAATATAGGAACTTCAATGGAACAAAACCAGATGTATCGGACCAACTTGATGAATAGAGTAATGTTATATATAATTTTATTTTTTAATTTTTTTTAAACAAAAATTTGTAAGATTTACATAATAAATTTATGTAGGACTCATTTATTTATATTTAAAAAAAAAAAAATTGAGAAAAAATTATATATAACATCCTCTGCATGAAAAACAACCCAATTAAAAGCAAAAAAGAGCACCCTCTTTGACCTCCTGCCCCAGAATAAAACCAACACAGAATCTCGAAAGAAATCAGAATTTGGGTTTAACCACCACCATTAATTTATTCTAGTCAAAATATTGGAATACGAGAGAAAGACCAGTGACAATTCACAACGGGGATGGGGCTCCTGTCCTGTTCAAACGATCTGTAATTCAATGCATAAGACTCAACACATTAGTAAAAGTCAAAATTAATGCTATATAAACTGTTATGTTGACATTCCATCAAAATATATCTTAATTTATTTTTAATTTAATTCAAAATTTTGGTGATGTGGCTCTCTCACATCCATTGATCTTTGGAAGTGGACCATCACAAATTGGTAGAACAATTGGTTTAAACATGAATAGCGTGTGGCTCTTGTCCACACTCAAAATCAAAAAATTGAAAATAGACCAAATATTAGATATCTCTAATTTTTTATCTCACTGCGCTATGTGTTAGTCACTAATATTAAAAGAAATTTTATTTAAACTCATAATTTTAGTTAATATTAAAAAAAATTAACAAAAGGAGAACATGAGTTTGAATTGGATAATAATATTATGAAAAATGCTATTCTTTTAAAATTTTTGTACAGAATTCTATATTAAATTGATGTAACGATGACAATTTTGTAATGAGCAAGTATCTTAATAGGTTTTTTATTTTAAAATAATAGGCCTATAACTTAGCCATATTATTTTGATAATAAATTCTGTATAAATTTTTTAATTGTATGTCATTATTTTAATATTATTTGTTAAATTTGAGTAACTTAACACACCGCGTAGTGAGATAAAGAGTCTAAATAATTCTGCGTATTAAAGTTTGAAGGACAGCCAAACCCTAAGTCATAGGCCACTCGCAATTGACCTCTCTGAATTGGCATCAACCGCTTTCACATACGGTAGGTGGAACCTTATTAAATATAATATATATATATATATATATCATCGTTCTCCTCTCATTCTTGAGAAAGAAATAGCTGTTTTTTTTTTTAATATTTCTTCAGCCAGGAGCTTTTGTTAAGAAGAAGGAGATATCTCTGAATGGCCTCGTTCTTCAATTTCTTGAGCTGCTTTTCTGAATCCTCGCAGTCCAGCAAATTTGTCTGCAATGGCGATGTCTGTGTATTGCGCAACAGGAAGAATTATCGCGGGAAACAATTGAAGACCAAGCGAAAGCAAAGCCTTCGGATTCCATTTGCGCTTCTTTCCCTGCGAAGGTCTTCTTAGAGTTGGGATGTTGTGTACATATATTCTATATGTATATAACATCACATGTCAATAATGGCTCGGATCAAGCTGTCTCCTTCCGATGAGAAGAATCGGTGAACTACAGGCAGAGTCAGATTCTTCATTTCAGCACTTTTTGTAATTTATTTTGAGTCGATAAAGAAAATGGTTCTGCAAAGAGCTTGGGAGAATCGATCCACGTTTGATTTTTCTTTGTTTTCTGTAAGAATTGTATTATCCGCAATTAGTAGACTGGTCGCTTAATCAGCTTTCTCTTACGTGCCCATTTGCCGAAGAAAATAATGAGGTTTGAAACACCAAAACAGGGAAAGATCTTGCTCTTTTGATCTTCCTGATTAGCTTTATAGAAATTTCTTTGAGCTATTAGGCTAGATAGGATCTTGTAAAAGGGTTTTGTAAATATTGCATATTTTTTTAAAATAAAGTATTAATTACCCAGAAACAAAAAACTGTTTACTTCTTTCCTGCTGCTAACTCTACGTTTAAAATCCAAATTTATTTAGTAAAAAAAATAATAAAACAAAATGAAAAAAAATAAAAAAATTTAAATTTTTTATTTACTTTTTATATTTTTTTACTCTTCATTTACTCTAACAACCAAATACATAATGTTACTTCATACTGTTTTTCTTTTCTTTTTTCCTCACCAAATTCTTAATCCAAAGTTCCAAACATGGCAAAAATGGCTACACTCAAAGAAAGGAAATTCAACCAAAAAACCATTTTTAGGATCAGAAAACTCTTCCATCACAGATGCATGAGAATACTTGCACAAGTCAGTGAATATAGCAAACAACAGAAATCTTAAAGTAATTACTCCTTATCCACCCGTAATTAATGTACAAGGAATCGAACGGGTTTCTTGTGTAATTCACTAGATTAAGAACTTGTAAACATGGGACTATTGATCTAAATACTAATTCATCTTCAGCTCAACTGATACAGTAACCTGAATATGCCGTTGCAAGTCTCACTATGCCGTTGCAAGTCTCACTAAGCCTCATCCAATGTAGAAGATAGAAAGAAGTAGCTAGTTTTATAATTATGAATGCCTAGCTCTCACGGAATCCCATCTGATGCCTCCTACGCTTCTGAGACATCCTTTCATAGCCAGATCAACGTTTAGAGCGTTTGGTCCAACACACGTGGAACTCTTCCCCGCTCACCACCCTTAAACACGAGCTGACAATACCTAGTTAAAATGCTCGGCTATCTTCTGTCCTATTTCTCCGAAAAAAATTGTGCAGTATCAGAGTTGCAAAGCTAGGTCTGGCTGCTGAGAGTCCACCAGGACTCCCGAAGACTGTTTCACTGGTGACCCTGTAGACTGGAAGCCAATATTCAAGTCTGGAGGAAGTGATTCCTGTTTCTGTCCCGGATGCCTTTGTGGATTTAGGCCCTGCCGAGGGGACTGCACCTGAAACCTAGACAAGTCAGCTGTTACTAACTGGGGGAAAACCATTTGTCTGTTTTGGAATTGAGCTTCGTTGCCCATTCGAACAGGTGGTGTCATAAAAGCCTGAAGCGGAAAGCTGTTCTTCACAGGCTGAAAATGCATCCCTGGAATGGGAAAATCACCCTGAAATCGCAAGACTTGAGGCTGGAGTTCCCTGGTGGGATTGTATAGTGAATCAGCAGATATCTGATTCTTCTGGGTGCTTGTATTTTCTGCGGCTGCTTTAGACCCTCCAGCCCCTACTGACATCCATGCTCGTGCAGCAGCGGCAGCAGCATTGCTTGAATCATCTCTTCTTGAGGATGAAACCATTGGCACAACTGATGGGTTGTCAACTGGGGAATGATTTAAAGATTTCTGCTGCTTTTGAGCATTTTCAGCCAACATTCTCATCAACTGGACAGGGTCACTAAGACCCTGCTCCTGTCCACGGGCAAGATAAGTTGCTGCTGTTGCCATTTGGTTAGGAATATCATCAGAGGATGAAGTAACCATTCTGTTTCTGTCCACACTACTACTCAAGACTTTTCCATTTGGTAATCCTCCTCCAACAAATCCGTTATTCTCTGGCAGCTTAAAAGGTATAGATTGCAAAAGATTCATGTTCCTTGAAATTGTCTCCATCGACCGTGAAGGTGGCACATCCGTACCATTTGGAATCTGCTTTTCTGCAACATAATCACCTGTGTTTTGGTTGGCTGAGGGTGGAGGACAATTCAATTCAACTTGCTTTATAACCTTTTTTCCTGGTTCAGTATTCCTGGATCGTGGGCTTTGCTGCTGATAATTCGCATTTGCAGTAGTAGTAGGTCTGCTTCCTCCAGAACGAAAGAGAGGCTGTTTCCCTTCCAAATTCACCCCTCTAACGAACTGCTCCTTAGCAGGAACTGGAGTGCTTGCACTAGGAGTGACTGTTGTTTTGGTTACAGCAGCACCAAACAAAGATGACTTCCCTTCCAACGGAGGGACAATAACAGGGTGCTCCTGGGCAGAAACTGGGGTCTTAGAAGTTTTAGAAGTTTTTTCATCTTTTCTTGCATCGGAAGAACAGTTCAACTTCTTCAGACAAGCAGGCTCTTTTTGGGAACAGTTATCCAGCAATAATACTGGTGTTGGAAGGGGCTCATAATCTCCAACCCACCCACGCCCAAATTTGAACCCAGGGGGTAGTGCCAATTCAATCCTCTTGGAGGCAACCTCCCAAGCAAAAGGTCCAAGTGTTGCAGCAAAACGAGCCAGGCTCCTGGCATAGGAGTGATCGGCATGAAGCCCGACCTGGTTCAGAAAAATGAGAAGTATATGAGTGAGAAGCCAAGTAACCAACGGGAAAGAGTAGTTTCTATGTCACATACAGCAACCAGCTGCTTGATTTCACCATCAAAGGTTGTAAATATTGACTCGGATCCGCACACTGGTGGATTGGAAATATTGTAAGTTGCACGACGATTGTCATCATGCAAGAAAGGTTTCCTCCCAAATCTAGATAAAAGACCCTTCCCTGCGATAGTAAAGCAAGCAGAGTAATGAGAAGGGAGCAACAGGATCATTGTAACATGAAGCTCTCAACACGATATTTGCAGATGATATACAAATCCATTAGCAAAATTTGATCCTCAGCCTGATCCAGACACAATCATTGCGAAAATATTGCATGCTTCAATCAGTTACATCATTTATTTGCTTATAACAAATCAGGATATGTTTGGGCAGCTGATCCAAGGCACGAGATCATTACAACCATGACTAAACATTTTCCAAAAAAATGCTCCTTAAATATCAATCTATGATAGTTGCAAACAGGTAGAGAACAAGCACTTCAATATCATACCTGATGACAAATCTTCTGCCTTAACCACATTGTTATCAATTAGAGAAGTGTTTCCCTCTACAGGTCCATTGACATTGCTAAGCCGCTCAAAACCACCAGCTTGGTTTACAACGTACCCACTTTGCAAATCCCCAGCTGTAGCAAGAGTGGCACCTGAGGAGAAATCAGAGCCAACAGGTTCCTGCACAGTCCGACTCATTGGCTTCTTTATTTGATGCTTAACCAAGGAGTTGGATATTGTGTTCTGTTCTGACTTGGGTTCTTTCTCAGAGCATTCAGCATCAAACCTTAACCTCTGAAATTTCTTTTTTGCCAGCTCTTGGATGGTGCGTGCCTTTTCCAAAATAGTTGTAAAATCAGATCAAGTAATTAATACACCAGAACGGGCAGAACAAAAGGAACCAAACAGAAGGAAAAGAAAAAAAGCCTCTACCTGTTTATAGTATATGGTATCTGGCGCATTGTATTGCATAGCATTTGTGCAAATTAGTAAAACATCGCTCTGCATTAAAAAAGAACAAACTTTACAAACCAATACCCAAAAAAAACAAAGGAAAGTCTTCCCTGCTTGAAGATAATTTATGGGGTGAACAAAGTTGACCTCATACATCAAGCTACTCAAGTTCACTGTTTACAACGACAAACACTAAAGTGACCCAGTATAACACCTGCCAATCCACATTGTTTGAACGGGAGAAGCCATTTATAACATGTAAGCATATGCAAAATCCTCCGATGTGAGAAATAAACAAATAGATAGATAAAGTGGCTGCATCGCACGATAACTGAATTCCTGGGAGGAAAGTCACAATATTTGAAGACATCATATTGATGCATACATATCTTATCCATTTAAAATTAACTTCCAATAATGCCCTCCAATGTTGGACTTTAGCATTTATACAAATCATATAATAAAGTAAGGGATTCATAGAAAAGTAACATTAACTCCATGCCTCAATTTTCAGAAATAGATTTGCTGTTGTTGGACAACCTAAAAGACAAAGGAAGCTAGCCTTTATGAATGAGAAAATATATTCTATAGAAGGAAGACAAGCATCTAAACTTTGCAAATTATTCCCCAAATTCTTATTTCACTCTGCACTTGCCTAGCAAGGAAGCCCAAAAATCTCCCTTGTGCCAACTACCAACCTCTCCACTATTAGTGTATATTAACTATTGCAAATGATTCTGTATCCAATGGTCTAATTGAAAATTTGTTCAATTGCTCTTCTAATTGTAGAATGGCGAACGGCAAATGACTTCCATTGTTATTAGCATGCGACATTTGACCATCAAATGCTATTTCTAATAATAAAAAAGATGCTATTTCAGAAAATGAATGGGGAGCAAAGGAGAAAAAAAAAAGAAAAAAAGAAGGGCTAGACAAATATGGCTGGACGAGATCCCTAAAAACAAACAAAAAGGCAATGGCAGAATACATTGTAAGAGGGAAAACATAAAAAGGTGCCAATGATCATGGAAAAGAAGTCCCTAGTCAGAAACTCCACATTTTCCACCCCAGATTATGAAGCAAGGATCAGTAATCCCACCACATAACCCCACAGCCATGAAACTTACCAAAAAATAAACCCACAGACGTGAAACAGCTTCAAGGAATTGGACAAGTCAAACCCACTGAGTTTCGGAATTTCTGTTTAGGTCTTATAGTTTTTTCAGTATTTATGCTAAGAAATAGTATATTGGGACCCCAAAAATATTTAACTTGACTCCCCAAAATTTAAGAATGTTTACCTCAGCCCCCAATAAAATTCCTAGTTCAGCCTCTAACCACAATATTAAGTACATATAGATATCTTCGAACTTCATGCCCATAATGGATGACGAAACCAAATCGAAGACCAATTAACATTGTTTGCAACATCAAAGACTTTTTACTGCAAGGAACAACAAAAACCAACTTCAAGTTCCTGCACAAGCAATAAAATCAGCTAAACAAGGTCCATATAGAACCACACCCGGACCACAAAACTGAGCATTGACCAAGCAAAGGTGATACTATGGATGAATTGTTGGTACCCACCTCAAATTGGTCCAATGTAGAATATGATCCATTTCCCAGCTTCTTCCTCACTGTGGCAAAGTCCATCGGATGCTCAATCACATCATGATAATCAGGAAGCTACAGGAAAACGACACATTACAAACTCTAATTCACAAGATGCCTTTCATTAACACACAACTTCATTAAAAGAGAATCGAGTACCTCTTCAGGATCAACCGGTTCAGCATAGACGCCATAAGTATCTTTCCTGACACATTCAACCAAATTTGAAATGAGAGAAACTCTTAGCTTCAGCGTAAGAAACACATCATTGATCAGAAGGGAGACACAAGAAAAGAATGAATCCCTACTTCTGAAGTTTGTCGAGAATCAACTCCAATGACTTCTTGTCAGGCAACGAAAACCCCAGTGGACGATCCAATGGTGTCCCTGATCAAACAAAAGCAAAATCAACAAACCCAAATCAAATTACATGATATAAGAGAGAGTTAATAACTTAATACCCACCCCATAACTCAAAACAATAAATGCACAAATCAAACCAAACAAACCTGGAACAGAGTCGGCCCACTTCGATCCTGCTTTTGCTCCTCTAACCTGTCATAATCAAAGAAACCTGAACCTTCAAAACCCAAATATCTAATTTCAAATAAATTGATGTATACACAAGCAAAAACTGCGTGCATTAGCGAACGATAGAGATAGAGATAGAGATAGAGACAGAGACAGAGAAGGGGAGGCAGACAGGGAGAGAGAGAAAGACTTGCATATTGCATGCTAGTGAGAGAAAAGAGGGTAGAGAGAGAAAGTTGGAGCGTGATCAGATTCCGTGGGCTATGGGGGAGTGAGGGTTAGTTTTGACAGTTGACCCAACCGTTAAAATCAATCTCCCGACAGAGATACACATAGGTAGAGAGAGTATTATAGAAGTCTGGACCAATTAGAAAAATCTCAGTGAGTTCAGCTGAGCTGGACACTCCCTCCCCTTTCTCTCTCCTCTCTGCGTTAAAGGCATAGAATGACCTCAACCTCACTCACGATTTCTCTCTCCTGTACATACATATACTTCAATCCTACTTCATATTCTCCTTCTAGTCTCATACTTGTAGTCAGATCCAAACCAATCGTACCTCTTCGTCATCATCGTCAATATCATTTTCATAGTCATCATCGTCAACATCGCCGGCGACTTCATCATCCCCATCGATTTTCCTCTTCTTCAATGGCTTATTGCCGTCGCCGTAGTCCGACGAAGAAGGCGAAGCTGCAGGCGCGTGGTCCACGCGCCGAGTTTGACTCGGTGCGGACTCACCACCACTTTCTTTGCTCTGAAGCTTCAATAGCAGCTTCAACTTCTTCTCTCTCCTCCGCTCGTCCTCCTCGTCGTCCTCATCGTCCTCCTCGATAAAGTCATCAAAATCGAAGGTGTACCTCACATTCCGGCGGCGCAGGCTCCGCCGAACGTCCCTCTCCTGCGCCGCTGATTCCGTCGGCTCCGCGTTGACGGCGCGGCGTGCAAGATCTGCCTTCGACGGTCGCCCCTTCTTCTTCCTCTTCACGATCTGACCCATCTTTTCGGTTCCGAGCCTCACTCCCTCTCTCTCTGTCCTCTTTCTCTCTCTATCTCTCTCCTCTTTCACTTCTTACTTCTCCAGTTTTTGGACTCGCTTTTGTGGACCGAGCCTGGATCCGAGCCTGAGGCTGAGCCTTGTGGGGCGTTCAGAACTTCAGAGAGTGAGAGAGACGGCGTTTGATACTGCCCCGTGTGCCCGAAGGCTTTGCGTATCGAGTAGTTTGCTGCCCGTGATTACCCCATGCCCCATTTTTTTAATTGTTTCTGGCTGATTTTTGTAGGAAGGTTTATGGCGCGTGCGATTCACCTTCCATGTTAGTGATGTGTTTAAGCCTTTTTATAAACAAAAACAGTAATCCGATTCGATTATTTTAGGGAAGTTACTGGCACCAGCAAACCAGCGCGGCACCAAAACTAGGCTGCTAGCAGCCGCCTGGATTCATGATGCGCACATGACGGAAATCTGATTGTTCGGTTCTCCCTATCAACGGGGACCACTCATTTATTCAGTCTGATACTTTATTCAAATTTTTAAAGAAAGCATTCTTGATAATTTTGGAAGAAATTGAAATTTTAATAAAATTTATATGAATTCATTTTGAGTGATTTTCAAATATAATTAAAATTGTCTTAGAAAAATGAATATAAGAATCCGAGTAAGGTACATAAGAAATTATTGAAAATTATTTAACAAAATTTGGAAGCCCTTCCGAATACGTTTCATTATAAATGGGACTTAAAATATTTAACAAAGTATATAACTTATCAATTTGAAAATATAATTCTAAGTAGTAATATCTTTATTATGTGTTTGGAACTCAATTTATCCAACAAAAAAAAATATGAGGAAAAAGAGAACAAAATGAGATATTTTAAATATTTATTTTTTTCCTTTTTATGTGTTTTTTTTTTTAATTTCTTTGACAAGTAAAAAATACAATGTAATTTTATATTTTTTTCTTTTTCTTTTTTGCTCACCCAATCTTTAATTCAAACATAACATAAGTAAAATTTAATTGAAAGCGTGACTTACTATATTAACAGTGGCTACACTACTAATTATTTGTTTGGTTCTAATTAATTATCAGTTGGTATATAGATTTAGAGGATTTAATGAAAATAAACTTAGTTAACACGGGCTTATAAATATACTTTATTTGCTTTCCATTTGAAGTTAGATATGGTTACCTGATAGTCATCAATTACTAATAAATGAAGGAAAGATTTTCAAAATTATTATAATTAAATACATGAAACTAAATATTGGTGCCATAACCTAGGTAAGATTATGGGTTTGTAGAGATTACTTGGTGAACCAACTGGGCTAGCCCAGTTCGACTTTTTCGCAGCGCAAGTTTTTCGCAAGATTTTTAACTTAGTAATCACTTGATTTGTATAAGGCGAAAAGACTACACAAATTTTAAGATTAATTGTGGACATCAAGTTAGCCCAAAAAAGAAAATAAAAAAGAGGATGACTTGGCGGAGATGACTCCTACTATTCATCACATTTGCTCTTTCACCCTTCATTAAATTGTTTTGGGGCTACCTTACCAAATTTAAACCCCACTGGTTGGAGGAATATTTAATGCAGTGTAGACACGTTATTTTGTTAATGTAATATCACAAATCAATTAAATCATGTAAAATGAACATATTAAAATTTTAATCACCTTATCACATCATAAGTTAGTAGGATAATTGAAGAAAATCACCCCTTAATTTTAAGTTATTGAATAAAAATACGTGCATTTGGCTTATTTGATTTAATAAAAATATTTAATCTTTTTTTTCTTTGCTTAGCAAAAAATATGAAAATAGACGATCAGCATAGTAACCCCTTTAGGTGTGACTATAGAGGTTTCTATTCATTGCGAAATGTTTGGTTTAAGCTATAGTGACCAATTTGGGAATGGCGAGCTCGTCACTACTGTCACATCAAAGTGCAACTGACATTTAGCCTATTCTTAACTGGATCTGGTTCACATAATTACTACGCAAGCAAGTTTAAATATGCAACTGTTGAGAGAAGAGCAGAGTTTTAAGCACAACTACTGAAACTAACTTAATTACCACCTTATCTGTAAAAAAAAAATTTAATCTTATCTAAATTGTTCAATGCTCCTTAAACACTACATCATTTTTGTTTCATCATTCTCATAATAGTAAAATTTTCATATTAAGTAAAATTAAATACCTCACCTAACAACTAAAAAACTCACTTTATATGAGTGAATAAATAAATAGACGTGATACTCCCAGAACAGTGAATAATTATTCAGAAAGTGCTTGTACAAGCCTGCGGACAAGTGGGAAAAAGTTCAAAACATCGTGAAGTATTATGCCAACCAGTTTGACTAAACTGACCACAAAAAATTTATTACCTTTTTGAATGTCATAGAGAGGATAGACCTGTCATTTCAATCTGCTCTCTGTCTCTCTTTTTTTATTATTATATCCTTTGCGGTGTGAACATCTTTTTGGTTCTAAAATTTCATCACAGCCGTCCAAAATAACACGATGGCAGATTTTCACGGCTGTGATAGACAGTAGATATAACTTTTATCTGGAAAGTATAATTACTAACAACTCATTTCGACTAATTTATAAATCATTAAAATATCTTTTTTGGTTTAAAAAAACTTATAAAATGAAAATGAAAATTAATTGAAAAAATTTAACAAAAGCGAAAAAAAGGTTACATAAATTGATTGAAACCAGTATCCCCTGAAATTCAGCTCCTGCCTCGTTCCAAAAAATTGGGACCCAGAAGGTCTGGGTCTTAGCAGGTGAGTGGGTCAGCGGGGTCCACAATCTGATAACAAATAGTCAAATGATACTAACCAATTATAGTTTGAATATTGACAAAGTGTGCCATATCACATGGTTCCCATCACCAGCCGTTCGATTGGCCACGTATAGGTAGGGGTTGGAGCCGAAAGTGCAATCAATCAAAATGAGGATTGCTAACATGATGTTTGGTTTAAACTATAGTCGTCGTTTTGTCCATCTGATCAAATGGCTCAGAAAACACGCAAGAAGTTAGTAACAGCTGTTGTTGTCGGTATTTGGTAGAGTCTGACACAGTCGAGCGCGGTGGGCCCCACACAAATACCGGCCTACCTACCACAATAATACAGAGAAAAAGCTCAAAAAAATAGAGAAATTATTAAGTGTTCTTGAAGTACCATGTCATTCTTATTCTATTATTCACATAGCAGTAGAATCTTTCTTGTTAGATGAGATCAATTAACAAGTGTGGAACTACCCTCATGTGAGTGAAAGCGTAAAGACATGTGGTGTTTTAAGAGCACCAAATGTGTTAGGAGTCTGGACATGATTTATGAAGTAATTTAATTTTTAATTTTGTTTTTGGTGAATTTTTTTAATTAAATTTTATTTATTTTATTGTTAATATTTTTTAAGTCATACACACCCATCATAAAATGAAAATTAATTTTTACTAAGATAAATTCACTAATGACCAAAAAACAATTTCAACTTAATGGTTTTTTCGTTTTTAATGGATTTTTCAATAAATAGATTTTTTTTATTGACAGTATGTATGAAGTAAAAGAACATAAAAATAAAAAACTTAAATTTTATTGAACAAACAAATTCATAAGCTGCTTTCTTGTTGTGTGTGTGTGTGTGTGTTTTTTTTTTTTTTTGGTTGGAGCAGAAGGGAGCTAATGAACTTTCTAGTTTTTACCACTAACCTTACGATGGCAGTAACTTTTGACAGTGATCCTGAAAATTTACTGGAGATGGAAGTGCTGAAGGATGTCTATAGGAAAGTTGTTAAAATCATTTACATAGCTTCAAGCTTGAAAGCAGAATTGTGAGAATTGTACAAAGGCCTGTTGTTAATCGAGGATTATCCTTTCAAGAATGTGCTCATTGAGTCTGATTCCACTACTGCAGTTGATCTGACTGATTAAGGGGATGAAGAGACATACACCACCTGATGAAACAAGATAACCTAAGAAGGCTAAGTTGCAATATATCTCACACTTTAAGCCAAAGAAATTGTTGTACTGATTTCTTAGCAAATCTTAGAGCTGTACCTAATCAGGAATTGATCAAGTTGGGTGTTGCTACTGTTGGGTTTGGTCATCTTCTTCAAGTAGATATGGCAGGGGTTTTCTTTCTTTGTTTTTTGTTATTTCTTTGCTGTTTCAATTCCTAAGTACCACAAAAAGAATACATATGATGATTTGGTGAATAAATTTTAACTATAAAATTCAATTAAATTTGATTGAAAGAATTGGTCAATGATGAGTTTTCTTTCATTTGAGCCAATTTGATATCAATACTTGTATATTGTGAACTCAGTTCAAAGCATTTCTTTAGATTTTTATTTGTGAGAAGAAGATACAGATAAGGCGGTTCTTTTATTACTTAAATGTACCAATGCAAGGGGAGGTCATGAGAAAAGCCATAAACTCAACCTCATGATAGGCTTACCTAATAGGTAAATGCTCAGCCACGGATGGGTCCCATATCAGTTGATGGGTTTCGGTGACACATGATGTGCCATTCATAAGCTGAAAAACTGACTCATAGCATAGCCGCGATTAAAGGTAGCGGTTTTTTACCTAATAATTAGAGACTATAGTGATTAAGGTCATTCAAATAGAATTATCACGTAAAAATTAGCCAAATTGGCCATAATAACAGAAACGATAAAAAAGGAAGAAGCAATTTTGCTATTAATATTATTATTATTATTCTTATTTTTGCATTTCACAAATAATTTAAGGCTTTTTGTATTGAAATACTATGCATTAACTTGATACTACCATCATGATATCATCGTTCATCACTTACTTAAGTTGTACTCTAGCTCTCGAATGTGCCAAACGACTTGCTTAGTTAATAATTCGTAGAGGGTAGGTACACGTAATGTGTGTGTAATTTTTAATTATTGTTGGAGATAATAGTCGTCATAGTAGATTGAATCATCGGAGATAATTTTATCAATATCAACAAATAAATAAGATAGACAAAATTTAAAATTTATAAATAATTACAGCTATTATCAAGATAACTGTCATTACCTAATTTCAAATATACAAATTAGAGTTTTTCGTTTATATATTAGAATAAATGTGTATTTTTGAATTTGTAATTCTTTTTTACAAAAAACGAAAGAAAGAAAAGAACATGAAAACAAAACTTCTACTGCCATGTGGACTACTTAGAGAACCGATTGTACTGGAGAATATTTAAACAAAGAATAAGCTCAAAAGACAACCTGTATACAAATGTCATGTAGGCCAAACTATAGGATTTTGTAAGGAGTTAAGAGAAAGACTGAAAGCGAAAGACATTGTCAACTCATAATAAGTTAAGGAACTATTGACTATTTTATCCAAATAAAATAAAAAAAATGCTCATGCTTCTCTGTCTTTAACTCCAAATTTAGCCGGCTTCTCTCTATCCTATGCTGTTTATCCTTTTTTTTTTTTTTTTGTTCGAATCCGAGTTCAATTAGTTTCATGGTGCATTCAGCTATTCTCACGAAATATTCAGTCGCTGCATTCAGCTATTCTCACGAAATATTCAGTCGCCGCATCATCGTGGGTAATGTTATACAAAAAAAAAAAAAATTCATATAAATGCTATTCAAGTCTTCGGTTGACTGTTCACTTGAATTCAAGTAGGGTCATCATCCAGATAAATTATGTAAACTTTATATGACATGAATAATAGAGAGCGTGAAGGGAAATCGAGTTTGAGACCTTATACTTAACATGAGAACAAGTCTGGCTACTGAGCCATCTTATTCACTATAAAACAAAAATACTATTATAATAATTTTTAATTTTAAAAATACTATTGTCACATTATTTTGTTAGAATTTTCTGTACAAAACTATAAATTTTTTAAAATAATAGCAGTTATTCATATTTTAGGTATGAGAGTTAGTCGTAAATTAAAAGTTGGCCTAGTAGAGAAGTTTCATAGAAATGCAGATTTCTTCAACGTGCTCGGTCGGCAACTCATTAAATGGAAGAGGCCGTCACTCATTCATGCAAACTTGTATCACCCTTCTCTCTATATATATATCGCGCTCAAACTATGCTTGTTTCGCATCTCCACTTTCAGGCTCTTCTGCATTTCTGTGCATTCGTTTTATCCTCCTTATTCAACTATTATTTGTTAGTTTTGCAACTTTCAAGATGGAAAACCATGCTTTATTGTTGGGTTTGATAGCTCAGGTGCTGCTCTCTTGCCTTTTCCTTTGAACCTAGTCCCTTGCAGGACTTCTGCATTGCAGACACAAAAAGCTCAGGTATTCCATTCGATCTTGCGAGCTTTTCTTTTCATTGCATAGTGTCATGATCCGCTTCTTCGCGCCCCATGACCACTCAAAAGAGTGCCAAACTTGTGTCCAAGGATTGTCCAAACCTTATCCAAGCATTGCCCAAACAGTGCCCAAACAATGACCAAGACAACTCCAAGGCATACCAAGAATGGCCCCAAGAAGCAACCGAGAGGGTAGCCAAGGAAGCAACGCGACAGCATCCAAGGCCGGCAGGTGTATCAAGCAACGGCGCGGGTGAAGGGCAGCCTAACCTCACTAGCGCCCAACCAAGAGCATCTAACCTCATTTTGGTGTGCCAGCGAGGCCCTGAATAACCTCACTTTGTGTGTGCCAAAGTGCAAGTTAGATGCTAGTAAGATAACCTCACCAAGGTCAGCCGCGAGCCCCCATTTAACCTCACTTTGGCCTGATCTTTGGTGTGACATAACTTTGAGCTCCCAAGTCCAAATTTAGCTAGGTTTTTTTCTATAGGACCCTCTTAGGATATAGTTTCATGGTTTTGAAGGGTTCTAATTATTGAGTTTTGTAAAATTTATAAGAGGCCATTATGACTTCTTGTGGGGGTGTCATGTTTTGTTGTATCAGTTTTGAAATGACTTAAAATGCTATATTAAAGGGGGGCATGCTCCTACCACCCTCTACCTTACAACTTCTTAGATGGCGTGAGGCATGTCTTGTACATAATGTGAGCTATGTAATAATACTTTTATCAATGAAAATATGTTTATTACTTCTACCCATTCTCTAATGGAGGTTGCTTGACGGTTGGCCATTAACGCTCAATTCTAGCTTCCAAATAAGATGATTCGGGTTTGGCTGGCTTGTCAGACGAACTTGACAAGCGCCGCACGGGCCACATTTGTGACTGCCAAGCTCACAAAATGTCGGACCGTGACACATAGCATGCTTGCCACCCAACAATGGGTTTGGTTACAATTTTGTTTCTGTTTTGGTCTTTTTGTCCTCTCGGAAACAAAAAATCATTGAAATTATTATCGCATCGTTTTTCATTTGGTCTCAGAAACTCAAAATCTATATTTTTCTTAATTTTTAAAATTGAGGTGTTTTCTAAAAAATTTGTCCAAAAACAAGCTTTGGAACAAGTTTACCAAATGGAGTCTCTACCATGTACCAAAAAAAAATGGAGTCTCTAGCAAAATAATTTTCAGAACCATGCCAAACACAATTTCGACTAATTTTAAAAAACAAAAACAAAAATCAGAAACGAAACATAACTAGACAGTTCCCCTCATACTGAATGTAGCTCCGCATGGTGGTTTGATACCATTAAACTTGGCGGCACATCTGCAGAATGGATAATGTTGATACATTTTCAACTGCTCAAAGTTTTAAAATGAGCACTATAGGTCTATTTGGTAGGATTTATTTAAAATTTTTTGACTTGGCTATTTTGGTTATAACCAAAAAAGTCAATTTTTTTAGTTTTTTTTTTACTTTGTTATTAGTCTTAGCTTATGAAAGCATAAAAATTAAAAAAAAATTAGATTTTTTATTTATAGGCTAAAAGAAAAAATAAAAAAAACTAAAAAAATTGGGCCCACTAGGCGCATTTCATGTACTTATTATTGGCCATTGTTTTGTCTTTGTTTAAGTGGTTCATCTGCGCAGTTAGAGTGAATGGCTTGGCATGCAAAGATCGCAACCTCGCTCAAGCCTCCGATTTCTCCTTTGGCGGGCTCCACATTGCAGGCAATACATCAAACCAAGTTGCCTCAAGGGTCACCCCAGTCACAGTCGCCCAAATTCCAGGGCTCAACACCCTTGGCATCTCGATGGTGCGCATTGACTACGCATTGTGGGGCATCAACCCTCCTCACTCACACCCACGAGCCACTGAAATCTTGATGGTTCTTGAAGGCACCCTCCATGTTGGATTTGTCACCTCCAACCCTGAGAATCGTCTCATTAGCAAAGTCCTTCAGAAGGGTGATGTGTTTGTGTTCCCAGTGGGACTTATTCACTTCCAAAGAAATGTTGGGTACGGAAATGCTGTCGCCATTGCTGCGCTGACCAGCCAAAACCCTGGTGTCATCACCGTCGCTAATGTTGTTTTCAAATCGAACCCACCAATTTCCGGCGATGTTCTTGCCAAGGCCTTCCAAATTGATAAGAGCATAGTTGAAGCAATTCAGTCGCGCATTTAGATATGCTGAAAGATGGATCGAGACGAGCAAGAAACTCCATTAAACGTATTGTTTATGTGTGATTTTTAGAAAATTCCATGCATTTGTGGGTGATTTATATATAGTCTTGTTGGATTTAGATTACCATTTAATTATTTGTTGTATTTGCAAGTGCGCAGAAAAACTTATTGATATTCTATTTTGTATTTCTGTTATAATTCATGTTCTTCTCTCTTTCAAATGCATGTATATTGCAATAATTTAGAAGATTGCTATATTATTAACTCACTAACTATTTATATTGGAATATTATTCTTTCTTCTCTTTTTTCTTTTCTTTTTTATGTTTTTTTCATTTTGCGTCTTCTTTGTTGATTCCAGTGCAGATTTGATATGTAAGGTTCTGATTCTTTTTTGTAGTTGTCAATCAGCCTAGGACATGAAAAAATGATTAGACTGAGGCTTCAATAACTTGAGTTCAAGTTTGGTCCAAGCCCACTGTTATTTTCACAGAAAAGGTTGGTGAGTAGAACTTGAATAAAACTGCATGCTTTTCAATTCCAATGTATCCAAAAAAATAAAAATAAAAAATAAAACTGTATGCTTTATGCAAGTCCAGAAACATTCTTTGCCAGATTGTTTTTGGTTCATCAAGTTAGTAACAAACTGTGCAACATTGAACCAAATGGAGTAGGAAATCTTGAGATCGCACTTTGGCATACTTTCTTTCTTTCTTTTTTTGGTTAAAATCTATCTTTTGACAGATAGACAACGCAATTCACATTGGCTAAAATCATGCTTGATTGATCATGTACAGCTTTAGAATAGGAATCATCAATCCTTGATTGTATCCTTGATTGATGTTCTTTCCCTTCATGTATTAGTCACATATTTTCCATTACACTCTATTATTATAAATACAATACACAGCAACCCTTTTGGGTGGGCTTATTCATTGAATTGCATGGTATCAGAGCAGCAGCGTCCATGCTGAATTTCGATCCCTTTTTTCCTTTCTCTTCTGTCAAGCTGCTGCTATGGCCTCCTTCGCCTCTTCTAATTCTTCTACTTCCATTGCATCATCATCTGTTTTAAGAATTATTCCTAACGTCCCATCCTTTCACAATATCACTCATCTCGTCTTTGTCAAGCTTAACCGTTCAAACTACCTTCTTTGGAAAAACCAACTTGTCCCGATTCTTCGCAGTCAAGATCTTAACAAATATGTTGATGGCTCTTGTCCTGCTCCTCCTCAATACCTTGATTCATCTTCTGATGAGTCTTCAAATCCTCCACCTTTCAATCCTGATTATATTACATGGGATCATATTGATCAAATGTTACTCAGTTGGCTTAATGTCACTCTCACTGAGGATGTTCTCTCTCAAGTAGTTGGTGTGACGACATCACGAAAAGTATGGCTTGCCCTAGGGCAAGCATTCTTTACATCTACAACTGCTCGCATTCTTAATCTGCGGTTTTAACTTCAAACTGTCAAGAACGGCAACCTCTCTGTTCCAGATTTTCTTCAACGCATCAAAAGCATTGTTGATGCCTTAGCTGCGTCTCAACAGCCCATATCTGATGCTAATCTTGTGCTTCATACGCTTTTTGGCCTTGATCCAGCATACGAGTCCTTTTGCAGTGCTATCACAGTTCGTGCTCATCCAGTTTCCTTTCTTGAACTCTAGTCCCTTCTACTCAATCATGAACTTCGTCTTGAACAAAACTCTCTTGCTACTCAAACCACTGTCAATACAACAACATTTCTTGCTCATTCTAATCGTAGGCATGGGCGTGGCCACGGGCGCAACCACACAGGAAATCGATCAGCCTTTAGAGGTCGTAGTCACTCCAACAATCACTCTCACTCATCTTCCTCTTCCCATAATAGCCCAGGCATTCTAGGCTCTGGCCCAACTAATGACCGACCAACTTGTCAAATATGCGAAAAGCGTGGCCATGCTGCTCTTTGATGTTATAGCCGCTTTGATCAAACCTTCCAACATGATGATTTTTCATCTGCCTTTGCTGCTATGAGTCTCCTTTCATCAGATCAGCAATGGTTTCCAGACATTGGAGTCCTCAACCATATGATAGCTGACCTTACTTCTCTTTTAGCTCACCAGGCATATGAAGGAACAGACACTGTTTGTGTTGGTAATAGTTCTCAACTTCCAATTACTTGTACTAATAATGTGACACTGCATACTTCTTATTCCTCTTTGCCTCTACACAATGTTCTCCAAGTTCCTTCTATTACTAAAAATCTCATTTGTGTGGCTCAACTGACAAAGGATCTGGATTGCTTATTTATTTTTTTCTTTAAATAGCTTTCTTATAAAGGATCGCAAGTTGGGGAGTGTACTCTGTGCAGGGCCAAGTGAAAATGGTCTCTATCTAATCTCCATCTTGCAATCAAAGATTTCTACTCCTCAAGCTTTCTTTGGTGCTCTTGCAAGTGGAGACGTGTGGCATATGTGGCTTGGACACCCTCACTTAGAGTTACTTCGCTCTTTAGCATCAAATAAAGCTTTAGCTATTAGTGGATCTATTCTAAATAAGAGGTTTTGTCCATATTGTTTAGCCGGTCGAATGTCCAAATTACCATTTTTCTCATCATCTAGTAAAGTTAATATTGTTGTGGATGTGTTACATTCTGACTTATGGGGTCCTGTTCCAATTACCTCTAATGATGGTTATCGCTATTATTTGATCCTTGTTGATGAGTTCTCACGCTTCACCTGGTTTTACCCTTTATATAAGAAAAGTGAGGCCTTGTCATGTTTTAATAATTTCAAGCGTTTGGTGGAAAATGTACTCTCTTCTTGCATCAAGTGTTTACAAGTTGATGGTGGCAGTGAGTACAATAGTTTAGCATTTTCTAAGTACTTAAACATTCATGGGATTCTCCATCACATTTCTTGCCCTTCCATCCCATAACAAAATGCAATTGATGAACAGAGGAATCGTCATGTTGTCGAAATGGGTATCTCTTTACTTGATCAAGCCAAAATGTACAAAAAAAAACTAGGTTGAAGCTTTCTCAACTAGTGTTTATATCATTAACTGTTTACCATCTAAAGTTTTGGAGGGTTGCTCACCATATGAGGTTCTATTTGGCCACTGTCCTGATTATAACCTTTTCTGCACTTTTGGTTGTGCATGTTACCCATATCTCACTCCCTTTAATTCCTATAAGATTGAGTCTCGGACATGGCAATGCATTTTCATTGGTTATGGGACCAACCAAAAAGGTTATAAGTGCCTTGATCCAACCTCTGGCCATATATATGTCTAGATATGTGGTTTTTGATAAGACCTTTTTTTTCCTTTTGTAAGAATGGATGCCACTCTGACAGCACCCACTTCAACACCAGTTCTTCTTCACTGGATGTTCCCTGAAGGACACCCCCCCTCCCCCTCTTTACTGCTGCAACTCATATTGCTCCTAATATCTCACTGTTGTTATCAAATTCCCCTCATACCACCTCCAATGCATTAAATTTCTCTCAGCCTAGCTCTCCTCCACCTCTTGAACCTACCACTGCCCAACCTTCTCCTCCTCCACCTACACCAACAAATATTTATCCTATGCTTACCTGCCTAAAACATGGTATTTGAAAACCCAAAATCTTGCTAACTACCAAACATCCTCTTCCTATCTCTTTTGACTATATATTAACCTCTATGCTTCCTCCTAATCCCACCTCATATACTGCTGCTGCAAAAGAGCCACATTGGTGCCACACAATGGATGAATAATATGAACAATGAAATCTGGTCTCTTGTCCCACAATTGGCCACGGTGAATGTTCTTGGCTACAAATGGGTTTTTCGGACCAAAAGGAAATTTGACGGCTCGGTTGAACGCTACAAAGCTTGCCTTGCAGCAAAAGGCTTCCATCAAAGGTTGGATGTAGATTTTGATGACACGTTCAGCCCGGTTATCAAAACGCCAACTGTCACACCCCATAACCCAGCCTATACGGATTTAGGGTACATGACCGGCCAGTAGCAAGGCTACCCAAGGCCGCATTACATAAATTGGTTGATCACCTGTGCATAATCATTTATAATAATGCATAATTGTGAAAAAAAGAACTTTTAATAACTTAAAAACATAATCCGTGTCATATATGGTAGAGCTGTGTCTAATCTCAAAGATAACATACATAAGGACCAAATCGAGGTCCACAAAAGTTATAGCAATATATCATTACAAAACATTGGGTCCAGTCCTCAAATATTATACAAAACATAGGCCCGTGGGCCGTAGCTCAAATCCACATATGACCTCGCTCTAGGGCCTCCCGGATTGGCTACTTGAAAATCATTTGAAAAAACGTAAGCTAATGCTTAGTGAATAACAATGATGCATGAGCGAGAAAATATCATGGACTAGCAATTATATCTAACGTACAAGGATCGATAATCAATTATGCATAAGTAAATGAGCTTTTGAATGTTTAAAGCGTAAGCTTGGAACTCATAAGTAACGTAAACATTATTTGAAACGTTTCAACATTTCAAAACATAGTACCATGAGAAGAGCTGCAACATAACATTATTTTTGATATAACGTTTCATAGCTTGTCGTAAAACATGTGAACATATTATCGTTCTCGATTCAAAGCATAAGTGTGCTACAACTCGGCATATGAGCTAGGCTCCATAGTAACCATATAGGTCACGCTAAGGCTCTTTAGGCCAGGGACGTCTCCGAACATAGATAGTTTATTTCCCGTCTCTTATCGTAGGACTATCGGGCTAGATTAAGGTCTTGCCACGAGAAGACCCGAGTTGGCACCATACATTGAAAACTTAGCATCTTTTTCATTTAAACATCATAGTCCATGGCTTTCATTCATAACATAAGTATAACTTGCATACTTTTGAAATATGACATTTGTAATTGAACATAACATTTATGCATTGAAATGTATAGAAAGCATTCATGATATAAAGGTGAGCTTAAAACATTTAGAAAATACTAGAGTTTTACTTATGGCATATCCTTACTCACCTTTCTCCAATTGGACGGGTGACAAATAAGGTATTCCTACACAAATGCATGTAGAAGCAAAGAAATATCAATACAAAACTCTAAGGCAAAGCAATAACACGTAAGTCAAGACTCAGCACGTAAACCATTCGACCCTAACTCAACAACACCTCATTCTCACAACAGGAGAGCGAGGTTAAACTCTAGGACAAAGCCCCGATGTAAAATAAGAACATGAAGTTGAGATTTGAACATGAAAGCTGAAATGTCAACTCCTTCATCGAGTCCCAACCCCCTATCAATGATGAATTCCCACCCAAGGCTAGTTGCATTTGAAAATAGGCTTAAAGGCCTTTATTTTGATAGGTCATGGCCCAAAAACACATTTCGAGTGAAGAAGTTATGCTTCATGGAAGGTGGACTAAAATTTTGGAAAACAATGTTGTTGGCATGGATTTTGAGTCAACTTTAAACCTTTATATCTCCCAATATATAAAGAATTAAAAAAAAAACTTTATATGGGTACAAAGGTCTATGAATCTAGTTTCTAATGCTTCAAACGGTGCATCAATTCAAGTTTTCTAGAGAAAGTTATGCCCGTTTTACTAAACAGTGCCTGAGCTGACAGGGAGTTCGAATGCCCAATCAGGAGTTCGAACGCCTAAGCAAAAAAACAGGGAGTTCGAACGCCCAAATGGGAGTTCGAACTTCAAGAAAAAAATCTAAAAAAAACCTTCTCTGAGGGTTCGAACTCCCCCCGAGGGAGTTCGAACGCTCAAGCTTATTTCCCCATAGTTCGAACTCCATATTGGGAGTTCGAACGCCCTGTCCTGGGCAATCCTCGAATTTTAACCAAAACTCCTCCAAACACTACCAAATCTTTCCAATACTCTTAGGGCTCAAAGATTAGCCCATAAAGATGGTAATAACTAAAAATGGGAGAGAAAGAACAATTAAATCAAAGGAATTTAGAGTTGAATTCAAAACCCTAACATTTTTCATATTTGGGGATTCTTCAAACCACCACCTCCAATCCTCCAATATTGAGCCATAAGCTCTCAAATTCAAGAAATTGGGACTCAAGGAGTCCCTCAAAACAAACCCAACTCATATATATGCATATATACAAAGACCCAACAAGATCACACAAGATAGATACATATATATATATATATGTGTGTGTGTGTGTGTGTGTGTGTGTGTGTGCAATTGTAGAGAGAGAAAAATGAAACCTTACCTTCTTCAAGCTTGGTGAAGTCTTCAATGACTTCAATTCTCTTCCTTCAAGCCTTTCTTCCCTCAATCTTCCATTCCTTCTTCCCTTTTTCTCTTTCTCCCTCTCTTAACCGAATAGTGGGTGTGTGTATATGTATGTGTGTGTGTATTTTGTGTGTTATAAGAAGACACACATGGGAAATAATCCCATGTGTCTCACACCTCCTACATAAATTACAATACAACCCCTCATTGGTCATTTTTTTTACTCAAAAGAATGAATAATTAACACTAAAAATTACATGCACTACAAATTCTCATTAATATAATTAGATAGAGGTTTGGGATATCACACCAACCTTTTGTTTGATTTTTTTGCTTGCTTGCGCGTTTGATTGGCCGCTCCAACAGTTTGATGTTCGTAATGCCTTTCTTCATGGCACTCTTAATGAAGATGTCTATATGGCACAACCTGTGGGCCTCTCAGCAGACCCATCATATTGGGATCGGCTCACCTCTAGACCTTAATATTCAGAATCCTCCAAACTTTTTATCTCACTACGCCACGTGTTACTCGCTTAGATCCAACGGATGATATTATCTTATTTAAACTCACGATTTTACTTAACGTTAAAAAAAACTAACAAAAAGAGAACATGAGTTTGAATCAGATAACAACATTATCCGTTGGATCTAAGTGAGTAACACGTGTCATAGTAAGATAAGGGGTCTAGTGGATTTTAGATATTAAAGTCTGAAGGGGAGTTGAATCCCATCATGTTTGTTCGCTTGCACAAAGCTCTTTTTATCGGTTTAGCTATGCTTTACAGGAACTTGGTTTTTCCAGTAGTAAATGTGACTCCTCATTGTTCATTCGGTACACTTCCAATGGTTCAATATTCTTACTTCTTTACGTCAATGACGTTGTTATTATAGGAAGTGATTGATCTAGCATCTCCTCCATAATCAGCCATCTTGCTGCCAACTTTGACATGAAGGATCTTGGTTCCCTTCATTTTTAACTTAGTATGGAAGTCTCTCGTACTCAATCGTCCATCAATCTATCTCAAAAGAAGTATACCATAGATCTTCTTGAGAGAACTGATATGCTTGGTGCCAAACCAATGTCTACTCCCATTGCAAGTGGCAGCAAACTTTCTCATACTGATGGTGCACCTTACTCTGATCCCCAGTTTTATTGCCAAATTATTGGATCACTTCAATATTTGACCATCACTCGCCCGACATCTCCTATGCTGTAAATCAAGTCTGCCTCTTCATGCAAAATCTAACAACTGTGCATTTTGAAGCTGTGAAACGAATTCTTCGATATGTCAAAGGCACTCTTCACTTTGGTTTTCATTTTCAACCCATAGTAAATTTCGAACTTACAGCATATTCTAATGCGGATAGGGTGGGCTCCAAGGACAATCGTCGTTCCACTTTAGGTTACTGCTTGTTCCTTGGACCAAATCTCATAACATGGTGCTCCAAAAAGCAATCTACAATTGCATGATCCAGCATTGAGGCAGAATATCGGGCTTTAGCAACCTGTACAGTTGATCTTTATTGGCTTCAATATCTTCTTCGTGACTTGCAAATTCAACTCCCACGGCCTCCAATTTTATTTTGTGACAACATTAGTGCAATCTATCTTGTTGCTAATCCTGTCATGCATGATCGAACCAAACACATTGAAGTTGACTATCATTTTGTCCGTGAATGAGTTGCTCGAGGTGCATTTACTGTCTGCTATATTTCCACACATCATCAAGTGGCTGATACCTTCACCAAAAGCCTTGTTGAGAAACGTTTTGCCTGGGCTTGTTCCAATCTCAATGTGGTGCCCACCCCACCTGAGATTGAGGGAGGGTGATAGACAATGCAATTCACATTGGCTAAAATCATACATGATTGATCATGTACAGGTTTAGAATAGGAATCATCAATCCTTGATTGATGTTCTTTCCCTTCATGAATTAGTCACATGTTTTCTATTGCACTGTGTTATTATAAATACATTACACATCAACCCTTTTGTGTGTGCTTATTCATTGAATTACATTGACCATTATAAGTACATTACCAACCGGTTCCTTTCATCGTCCTTAATTTCTGATTTTGCCTTACAAGGATTATGATCGAGAGCCAGAGATCCTCAAGTATTTAGATCCTTTCGAAGTGTTGGTACTCAATTCGGAATTGCAAATTGTATCTCATACGGGACGTACAGAATATAGCTACAAGATTTTACTGAAACAGCTTCTGGAAGAAGCAAATTTATTAGGTGTAAACAAGGCTTTTAACGATTGATATTTCACAATGAGGGTGCAGTGCTGACTGCTGAGAGTTGGGTGGCCAGAATTGTCCATAGAGTGAAAGAATGCTCCAGATCTTCTAAATGAACTCAGTTAATTAATCCTGTATATTGAGTTTATAGACACCATTGTGGTGTAACTTCCATTAATTCCTGAGAATTACCCTAGAATAAGGATAATCAGTGCTTAAGCCGGACACCGGCCAATTTCATCACTACTACCTGCGACTTTTGTTTGCGTACCACATGATCCTATAAGTTGGGCCTTATAGCCATGAAGATATATAATTATGTGCCATGGGCTGGTCCCTCTAAAACTCGGGCTGGGAATCTCTAGTTCTACCATAGTTCTGAATCTTATAATATATCGTTTTTATTATTATTATTATTATTTATTTTTGATAATTCAGAGCAACCACTTTGACTCGGCACAACATCGGAAAAAGCAACTCAAACTGAAGTAGAAGTGGAACCCCTTTAGTAACCCACCAACAGAGCTAATGTAGCTGGCAAGGCTCGAACTCGGAACGCACACATACACTACATCTGCCCCCTCCACACTTACTAACTGCGCTGCACCCTGGGGTATATACTGTTTTTATTATTGGCATGGTGTAGTTTGGTTTTTCACTTTATTTATATATTATATTTATCAATACGCTTGAGATTTGCAAAACAAAGAAAAAGAAAAATGGTTCATATATTTAGTCAACCGTCGTGTTCTTGGATTCATCTAGAGGTTCTGAATTGGTCTATGAAAATGCCCACTATAGATAGAATCCGAATTATTTCGTTGACGAATAATTGAAGATTAGAACCCTTGCCGACGTTCAAATTGCTGAATTTCTTTGTAATTATCCAAATGTTGGACCTCTGAAACGGACATATCGATCATTAAGGCCCCAAAGAATGAAGACAGACAGGAAAACGAAAGTGTAATAAATTAACCTAAAGCTTTTCACACCCATCATCATATGGTGCGTTGGAGGACTTGGAACCCACACAGTTTCTGCCTTTCTAGTGCTAGCAACCAGCTATGATATCGTTAGATGGCCATGGACCACAAACCTTATTATGGTCGGTCTTGCCAGTAATTTAAAGACACTGCACTGTAATTAAGCTGATTGGAAAAAGATACAGTGAATAATCGCCAACTAAACTCTAACAGCCTGCTTGGAACTCGGCAAAGGGAAAAGAAGGGAAGTTACTTTTCTATTCCTTTCTTATTTGACTTTGTAAAGAAAATGAAAGAAAAATAGAAGGAAAGCACAGAGAGTTTTTGATTTCCTCTTATTTTTCTTTCCCTTTCTCTCTTAACGTTTCGTTTAGAATTTGAATTTTTAGTAGAAAAAAAAATATAAAGAAAAAGATAACAAAATGAAAGAGTATTTTTGTTATCTTTTTTCTCACATTTTTTTTCTTTATTTTTTTTAACCTAAAATTTGGGTTTTAAACGAAGTGTAAGTAAAATCAAACAGGGAAAATGAAAATTTTAAAAAATTTTCTTTTCCTCACCTAAGTTCCAAACATGCTCTAGAGACCCAAAATAACAAGAAGTAGGAGATGAGTAGTCATGCCTTGCGGGGACTGCAACTAAGTTTTTAATTATTCTCTCTGTTGTCTCAGGCTATATATGAAGCTGAAGTAGCAACTTTACCAGCTAAAGAGTAATTAAATATTGAAGACAATTGCGATTAAAATTGAGTACAAAACACAGGCCCGCTAGTGCAGCCACACCTTGGAATATGTGGTACATTCTATCATTTTTAAAAGAAAAAATTATGTAGTTTAATTAATTTAATCAGGAACATGCATAGAAAAGCTGGCGAAACAGTGCAATTGAGTGGGTTGAGTGTGGGACGGTGCACTAATTGCCGTGCTGACCTTAACGTAAAAGCTTGATAGAAAAATCGAAGGTACATGATCCCATTCATCACTCCTTTCGTGGGGTTGGGCCCCACTTTGAAATCCCTAACCTTTGAATGCACACCTGAGACTTATTTAAACTGTTTATGAGGTAATTTGTTTTGTTTTTAGTGTTGTCATTAAAAGAAATCTTTGATCACTAAGAGGGTGCACAAGGGGTTAGAATTCTTTTTGGGTTGCACCGGCAATGCCAAATACAAGAGTCCAGATAGAGGAATAAGGCTTAAATTGAATTGACAAGAGTACAAAGCTTAGTTCTAATCCACACACGTATATCTATATCTTTGTATATATATATCCATGAAAAAAGGACTATTGAAAAAAGTTGTAGAATTGGATCGTCTATGATGACTATACAATTATAAAATGTGAAAAGGGCAAGGCACACATGATCCACAACAAAGTAGACGTCCGCCTTTCACACTTAAGAGACCATACTTCAGGCGGTCATTTATTAGCTCCTTTTTTCGCCCTTTAAAACCCATCTTCCATCCACGCACCCACTCATACTCCAAATTTAGAGAGAGAGAGAGAGGGGAGAGAGAGAGAGGGAGAGTTAGTGTACTGGCGATCCATGGCTTCGACACTAATGACTTTCTTGTTCCTCTCTCTCTTAGTATTCGGCTTCTTCACTTTCTGTGAAGCTCAGAAGGTACCTGCCATGTACGTGTTCGGTGACTCCTTAGTAGATGTGGGCAACAACAATCACCTGAAGCTCTCCCTCGCCAAAGCTGATTTTCCTCACAACGGCGTCGACTATCCCGGCAAAAAACCAACCGGAAGATTCAGTAACGGCAAAAACTCTGCAGATTTTCTAGGTAAGAAATTAATCATATATTATTTTCAACAGAGAACTCTGCTTTCACTTTACTAAAGCTGAGTTGCAAATTCATATTTACATGTGTAAATATGAACAATACAATTTCTTTCAAGTTTGATAGGGCCCATAAAAATTCCAAACGCTTACTTTTCTAGCTTTCACCATGCTTTTGTGGTTATTCACTCTTGTTTTGGATGTAGCTGTTTATAGGTTTTTGACTTTAACTTTTGGATGTAACCTTATACTTTGGGTCGTATTTGGACTTTTTGGCAGCTGAGAAAGCGGGTTTAGTGACTTCGCCGCCACCATATCTTTCCCTTGTATCTAACAAGAGCAATGCATTTCCGATCACCGGCGTTAGCTTTGCCTCCGGAGGTGCTGGAATCTTTAATGGCACAGACCAACGCTTTGTAAGTGAAAAAAATTATATTTATATGACTCTGTTCTATTCCTCCAACTTTAGCAATAGTACCCTAGATCCTATGCAACCCAGGATTTTTTTATGGGTAATAAATTAATCTTGAAAAACAAATTTTCATCTCTTGATATAATCATTACATTTTAAGTTTTTAATATACAAAAATTTAAATAGTTTATTAAATTAAGGCCTTAAATATCATGAGATAGGATTTTAAATTGTGGGTGCATATATATTATATATACATATTATTATAGTGGTGCTATGGCAACCTCCCCTTATAGCCTAGTTATGCCACTGATTCTATGAAGTACCTTGTGTTTTTAAAACGCGTTTTACCTAGCCATAATCAAGGGGGAAAAAAGTACTTTATGTGTAATATACAAGAAAAAGAGAGGAACAAAAAGTAGTCAATATTACTTTATTTCGTCCTTTGCCTGTAGCAATTCGCCCAACAAAAAAGGCTGCTCAAGTTAATATCCATTGGGCCTTGCCCAACTAAAGGCCTGCTCAAGTTATTGGGTTGGGCGTAGGGTATAAGTATATCGGGTTGGGCTTGTGATAGAGAATAGGAATAGGGTTGAAAAATTAAAAAAAGGGGAATGCGGTGAGCGTGGATCGAACACGCGACCTTCAGATCTTCAGTCTGACGCTCTCCCAACTGAGCTATCCCCGCTCTGTTGCTCACTTTCTCTGTCTCTATATTTGTTGCAGGTACAATCGATTCCTTTGTCCAAACAAGTTGACTACTACTCGACTGTTGTGTACAAAGACCTGGTACGACAACTAGGATCAGCTGGTACCCAACAGCATCTATCAAAATCCCTCTTCACCGTTGTGATTGGAAACAACGACTTGCTTGGCTACTTCAAATCCGGGTCCGACCTCCCTCAGAAAAGCACACCACAGCAGTATGTTGATCTAATGGTTCTCACTCTGAAAGAAGTGTTGAAGGTAACAATCACTTAAACTTTGATAACTATGATTAATTCGTAATTTCATGCAATCCCACCACAGTGACTGTTAAATTCTTGGTGATAAATCTTTGGCTATTAGTAATTTAGTACCTGTCGAAATGCCGCGCTTGACCATGGATTAAATTTTTTTCACGGGATGGGACATAGGTAATAAGGAATTCCCAAAAGTTAATTCCGAAATTGGAGCTCAAAATTTGACCTCCAATTCCAAAACCTGACTGCTTATCCTATCCCACCTCTTCTGTTATAATTTAATGGATGCATATGAGATAAAATGCATCCTAACCTTTTTTTATACAATGATGCGAGATAAGACGAGACATAGATAGGTAGTACAATTCCAAGTCTAATCTCACAAAACAAAAGACACGTGCAATTCATATAACTCTCAAAATTGTTATGAGTTGCACATTAACAATTGTTGTGGGGCTGCAGCGCATGCATAATTTTGGTGCTCGTAAATATGTGGTTGCTGGGGTCGCAACTGTGGGGTGCTGTCCGTCCCAGAGGAATCAGAACAAAACTGAAGAATGCAATGAGGAAGCAAACTACTGGTCGGTCAAGTACAACGAAGGCCTCAAGTCAATGTTGCAGGGACTCAAATCAGAGCTCAATGGCATGGCCTACTCCTACGTCGACATCTACAGTGTCTTCGTTCGCTTCAATCAGGCACCAGCCACCTACGGTAAAACATGAATCATATAACTGGATTTTAATACTATTTCTATAACTCAGATTAACCATAATCTTTGATTTGTTTCAGGATTTACTGAGGTTAAATCTGCATGCTGTGGGTTGGGAAACCTAAAAGCCCAAGTTCCTTGCGTGCCCGTTTCGACCTACTGCTCCAACAGAACTGACCACATCTTCTGGGATCTCTACCATCCCACAGAGGCGGCGGCTCGCATTTTTGTCAACACCGTTTTCGATGGTTCGCTACCTTATGCAGTCCCGATGAATGTCAAGCAGCTAATTGCTGCATAAACTCAGTAGTGTAAACGAGTTTATACATGCGAATTGCGTTCTTGTAAATCAAAGAGGATACGCTCTACTTGGAGCCGTCCTTCGTGCCCTTAGGCATTGAAAGGAATATCAAATTCATTGAAAATTATGTTTAATATGTAATGTTAGCCCTATGTGTCACCGTAATATAGATTCTTGCAGTTATAGTGACATCCCAAATTAAAATATTGAGAGTTTTTGAATCTCAATTTATTTAGTAATTTATGATTTATACTTATGATTTTTTTAAATTAAGTATGAGTAAAAATTAAAAAGTGACTTATATTTATCATGATTATTTAAAAAAATATTTTTTTAAAACTAACTTAGAGCTTGTAAACAGGTCATTCAAACACTCCCATTATGTGATCAAATTGAGCTACGACTTTTGTTTTGTCGACTACTTCAATATTTCTATTTTGTGCTTGGACCTTGAATTGAGAGAGAGAGAGAGATTTTGGTCCGTTATGGGACTAATGTTCTTGCTTGACGTGATGATTGTGATTGGCCTCCCACGTCCACACGCTTCTAGGATATATAGCCGTTTGCTGGCAGTTAGCAAGGCAATGTGATCTTGGTTCTTGCTTTACCAGCAGCCATAAACACAAACTATTTAGCTGGTTTCGCAGCTCTCCCTAAAACTACACTGGCCAACTTCTTTATTTTAGTGGTGTTTATTGTAAAAACAAAACAAGTTATTTTAGGTAATTTTTTTTTTGGCTTGAACTCAGCCTGGTAAGTTAATAAGTGCTTTTAAAAAATTAAGCTATTCAAGTTGGGCAATATAATTTGATATTAGTCTAAAAGATCAAAGAAGTAAAACTTAAACATAATTTTTTAAAATTTATTAATTTTATAAGCCTTACATAAAGAACTTTCACGGTTCTTTGTAGAAGACATTGTGAATACTGTTTCTTGAACCATTATGGGCTGTCCCATAAGTCATTTTCAAAGGGACCATTGCGGTCCGTGGTCCATCTTCAATGTGCGCTGCAAAATTTGAGCCTAAAGCCCCTTTCACAATTACATTGTTGGTGACACACAAACATTCCCCAGTTTCTAATAACAAGGGTTCTCGTTTGGTAACTGTAATTCTCATTCTAAACATAAAATCTTAAGTCCGGTCTCTTTCTAATTTTTATGTTCACTATGGTTAGTCATTATACATGTAATGCATAAAATTTACATACTCCTGTATATAGTAAATTTGCACAAACTCGAAAGGATAATCATTAGAAGGCTTAAATACTCTCTAGCAAGAAAAAAAAACAAAAAAACAAAAATCTCTTTCATGCTCACTGAACAAAACACTAAACAAGAAGCAAGACAGGAGAAAGAAGATGCCATTAGGCATTCGAGTTAGGTGCTTAGAAAACCCTTTTTTTGCAAATAGCACCTTACCAGCATTTGATAGCTTAGCCATTTATATTTAGGTGTTAATTATAGCTAGACTAACGTACACGTATGATTTTGGAAACCGAAAACGAAACTACAATTAAAAATTGACAAGTTAGTGAGTATTATGTCACAAACGCGTTGACCATAATAAAATAATTTATTACATGGTATATAATTTTCATTTTTTCCAAGGATAATCTGTTATATATAAAATTAAGTATAATGAATATGCTATTCTTGCATAAAAAGTTTAGAGAAAATTCAATCCAATATCGTGAAGATGACTTTTTTGTAATTAGGTGTGATCATGGTGGATGTTACACATGGATAAGTAATGGGGTTTGAATCATTGCATTCATGCTGTAATATCTTCAATTGTTAGTGGGTCTAATACCCAAGTTAAAACTATATGTAATTATTTTTAATTAATGCAGAATCTATTACTTGACGCATATGATTAGGTTGAAAGTAAACAAATGTAAGATGATTGAACCTTAAATTCTTGAAGATAATGACCTGATTTGTTATCAATTTTGACATCAATGATAAGTTCATATCAAAACTTAAGAAAACACACTTTGTTGAAAGAAAAGAAGAGACAGAAAGAGAGAGCTTAATTTCAAAATTTTCTTCTCTTTTATCTTATTTTTTTCTTTCATTTTTTTTCCCTCTCCTTCCTTTCCCCAACTTTCAAACAGAGGAAAATTGGCATTAATAAATAATAATTAATGTATGACATAAGGGAAGACAAGAAAATGAGGAGGAGCTCATGTAACCATTTGTGGACTTGTCATTTAAAAGTCTAATTACGCATGCAAATCTAATTCATTAGCGTATCATTAAAACTTTGTACCATTATCATAATTTTAAAATTTAATAAAATTAAAGATAAAATTTACTAAAATCATATCATATGCAACAATAGATGATGACCAATATTTTTTTTTTCTCTTATCCAACTACTAGATTGTTTTAGCAAAAACGAAATGACATAATATCTTTTAAGTGAGGAACCGCTAAAAAAAATAAAAACTTTTAACAATAAAAGGGCAGTTCATACTTTATTTAAATAAATTTTTTTTTTGGCTATTGATGAATTGTTTAATATAAATAACTTGAGTTGAATAATATCAAATAATACAGTTGCTACTCATATGTATTTTATTATGATTCAAGGAGGCTGAAGTCAGGACAGACAGGGAGTCAAGGCTCAAATTGAGTGATAAGTTATTCGTGCTTCCTATCACCGCTCGTATATACACTTTACAGTAGAGATCTATCAAATACCTTAAATAAATTATAATAGAAGTAGTACATAAAATCATGATAATAGAAATAGTAATACCTTCATATTGAACTTAATTTTTCTAATTTTCATTTAGAATAAAATGATATATATAAAAATAAAAAAAACAAAGAAAAGAAAAGGTGCACGGATATTCAAATTTCAAGTCCAGGATCGAACTTCCATTTCTGCATATAAGCCTACAAAACAATACAGCATTTGCTCCTCTGTCCCTCACTGGGCTCCCTTGGTCTTCCCTCAGTTCCCTGCGTGCGAACATGCCCTCGATTTCGTCCCTGAAATCGCGACTTGGTTTCAGTTAGCATACGCACAAACCTCCCCGCGCAGGAAATGGAGGCGTCGTCCATTGTATCCAAAGCGAGGACCGCCTTTCATTCTGCGGCAGCTAAAGCGGAGAGAGTCTTCACGGATATTAGAAAATCTGATTCGTTAACCAATCGAGGTACCACCATAAATAAATTTTTATTTTTATCAATTTCTATACCAATCACATACTTTCTTTCTTTTTTTTTTATTTATTTTTTTCGTTGCTATTTACTATATTTAGATTTTGAAATTATTGGCATCTTTTCTGATAATTTTGAGTTATTCATGTCAAAGGAAATGTCGAAATCGATTCAATCGGAGAAGAGTCTAATAAACAATCCCCTAAGAACTCAAATTCCGATTCTCCAAACAACGGCGGCGAGTCAAAGGTAAATATGTCATTCCGTTTTCCTAATTTAATTTAATTTTGATTTCAGACTTTGATGTTTGATCAGTGGAAAATGTAGGATGATCAACTCTCATGGTTGATTGCTTTTTAGAGGTGTGATTCTTGTTTGCATAGAAAAGCCGAAGAAAATAATAGTAAAGAAAAGAAAAGAAAAGGAAAGAACATTAGAATTACGATTTGATCTTGTTCTGGATTCAAGTAAGCCTCTGCTGGAGTACCCAGAAAACTGACTTAATGGAAGTTGAAGAACACAAAACAGACT
Organism: Euryodendron excelsum; assembly: GCA_033060915.1. NCBI lineage: Eukaryota > Viridiplantae > Streptophyta > Magnoliopsida > Ericales > Pentaphylacaceae > Euryodendron > Euryodendron excelsum. Next base: position 3,071,595 of record CM065386.1, on the reverse strand, counting down.
TCAATTTTTAATCTTCTGTTGGCTTTCTCAATTTGAAAATACTGCGTCAACTGATGTAAGTAGTTACAGAGGGCTCAGTTGTATGCAGATTTTGTTTCCTGAGGTCCAAAAAGAGAAAAAATATATTGTTCAGATTTTCAGTATTGTTTTATTTGTACGTGCACGCACATATATAGATATATTTTTTTGCATTAACCAAATGGAAAATAGTGGAAAACTTCTACTATTAATCTGATATAAGGTCACAAATTTTTGTAACTTCAAGCATGCAGTTATATGGAAGTTGGGATACATAGAATGATGAAAATCTCTATTCATTTCTAAATGCCTTTCACCCATTTTCAATTTACTTTCGATTAAATTGCTTCTTTTGTTGAGAAAATGATATCTCTTTATGTGCTTTGTTCAAATTTATTTAAATTTTTGTGACACAGATTCAAAATGAAGTAAAATACTTGACGAAGAAGCCAGCTCCAGTAAAGACAAAGCAGGATTGGCAGGAGAGATTGAAGAACATTAGAATAGGGAAAAAAGGAGTTGAAGATTTTGAGAAAGCTGAAAATTCAACCATGTCATTTGCAATTTTTGATGAAAACTTGTACCTTATGAGCATGAGAGATGGTTCTGAATCAAAGGTAAGATACCACCCTCCACACTCCACGTCTTCTGCTGCTTTTAGAAGATAAGAAAGGGTCAGAGAAACCGTTCTAGGAAACATGTTGAGAGTGAGCATGAACCTGAGCCTTTAGCTTCCTAGTGTGGGCCTTTAAGGCCATTGTCTAGGTCCCCTTGGGACTTTACACATTGGAATTGGAGATTTGGAACTTTCATCAAACATTAGAACATAAGAGTTGTTTCAGTGTAACCAGTCATTTTATGACTAAAACATTTGCAATCAGGCTGAATTTAACCACTGCTCCCCATGGTTTACAATTTTGAACAAATGTGGAGCCAGTGTACCAAATGGTACCTATATGGAAGTATAATGCAACTCATTTTATGATTTTTTTTTTTTTAATAAAAGAACTTTCAAGTGACTCATACAAGTAACTTCTGGCAACATGAGATTCATGGACGAATGGGATAGAGTCAGATTTATTATATTTTTTGGTAAAAAATAATGACAAATCAAATGAACAGAAACAAAGGCCCAGGAGGGTATGTTAAGTGCATTGATTATAGTGTATAATAGTGATGAATCCTCAATGATATTGGGGAAGAATTCGTGGAACAGTCCAAATAGTTGCTTCCCCAAACCTTCAAATCCACCAAATAGGTCTGAGCATGTTTCTTTTATGTGAAATGTTGTTCCAAAAGCTATTTCATAAGCTGCTTAAATAAGCTACACCCAAACAGGCTCTTAGAACTATTCAGTATGCTTTAGGTGGATTAACAGAATCAATCTGGCTGTCCTTAACAGTGTGAAGGGTTATAATTTTTGAATTAATAAAAATGCTTCTTGAAATTCTTCTTGTCTTTTTTGCTGAAAATGATACATTATTCTAAGATTTGATAAATTTTTCATGAATGAGATCAATATTTTTCAGGGTTCAGAAATAGGTTCCTCGCTCGAATGTTTGAGCAACACAAATATTATTCCTCCAGCATCTTTCCTGAAGCAATTGGCTATAGCTGTTGAGTAAGATTTTTTCTTGGTTGGCATTTTCACAGTTCTTTCCTTTTGTTTTAATTTTGTTGATTGTCATTCAGATTTGGTGCATTGCTATCATAGGAGATAAGAAACTTAGAAAAATTATTTTTTATTATCCATGTTGAACCATATAGTTTTGACTGAAATGATTATTTTTATTATTTATTTTGTACTTCAATATTTTCTGCTTCCTTTTTCCGGGATGTACAAAAAATGGTATGTCTACTATCTGGGACTTCATTTTTCATAAAAGTTGCTACAGAAGGATGCTTTGCCTATTTTTGATGTATCCTTTCATAATGTCTTTGTGTAAAGGATTGTAAAAGAACCATTTGCCTGTAAATGGTGTTTCCAAATCCTTTGCAATATATTGTGTTTATACTATTTTTTTCCCTTCTCAGTTTTTTTGGACACCTTCTCCAGGGCAGGAAAGAAGTTTAAGTCAATGAAAGATCTTCTAGCATCATCCAGAGATTCTTCACCTGTGAGGGAGAGGGCCTTCTCTGCGGTGAAGTCATTAGTGCTACGTGAAAAGGAAGAAAAGTTCACAGCTGAGTTTGGTGGTGATGAGAAAGTTCTTTCTCTGTTAAATTCACTGCTTGATGCAGGTATATGTTTAATTTGGTGACTTCAAAAAATGTATCTTTCCCCAAAATGAATATTGAATTGTCAATTTTTTCATTACCCCTTTATTATCTTTCACTTCCGTTGTAATATCTGCAAGATATTCACAGAAAGACAATTTCCTGGAAGGAAGATCGGCTTTGGTTCAGATACACCAACAAACATGACATGTTTGCCAAAGGATATTCATGGTGCTCCTCCAGAAAGCTTTGTTGTTGAACTTTCTGAAGTCATTGGAAGCTTTAAAACCCTACGGAAAATGGCATTATTGTGGTACAAGGTTGTTGCCGAAGTAAGTGTACTATTAAAACCAATATGAATGGTACATTACAATGGCAAGGCTGACCTATGTTCTAGTTAATGCTGCTTTTTCTAAAATTAATTAAATAAATGATTTATGTTAATTAAATTTACTCTTATCTTGAAGACATTGTTTTGCGTTCCCAACAATATAGGTTATCATCATTATTAAATTTATGAGTTTTGACATAGTTAATATGGCACAAGATGGACAGTTTTGATGCATGAAAACTGTTACTCAGTAAATTTCATTACGACATATCAATTATTCTATGTAGTAAAGTTGACATTTCAAATTAGCCTTAGGATCAAGCATTGATTTTATAAATGTGCATCACCACTCCAGAAAAACTCATGGAGTTGAACTTGATACTTATTGTTCATACAGTGGACACGTGTCTCCCCCATGGGTCCGAAATATGTCTGGTTTAAAATTTTTTTTTAAATAAAGACATTTTTGGAAGTGTGTCCAATAGTTGTTGGGAAGTGTCCGAGGAGTGTTGTGTCTGAAGCGTGTTAGGTTGTTGAGGAGTGTCCTTGTCTGTGTCAAACAAGGAACCTTCATGGAAGTGTCCTTGCATCTTTGCTTTTTACTCTTTTCTTTAATAATTTCTTTATTACTTTTGTTCAGTTTTCAACTAGTTTTCTAGTGCTTCTATGCTAAGAAGAATAGTTAAATAAGTCACTAGAGTATAAACCTTGAATTTCTTCATTAAGTGAGAAATGAAAATAAGATGACGAAAATAAAAGTTGACTTAGAATATTTGGCCTAGTTCATTAATAGGAGGATTGAAAACAAATTTTGTTAATATAGGGCCCCTAGACAACTGAACTTCATTGGGAAAGAAGCAATGAACTGAATGTTAACAAGGCCAAAAAAAAAAAAAAAAAAAGGAAAAAATTTGGAGTCTTCAACCAAAAAAAAAAAAATATGAAATCAAACATATCAAAAGATAAATAAGTCTACAGGGTTTGAATGGAAAAATGCGCAAAGATACTTTTTAGTCTTCATGGGCATACAAATTTTTTCTTCTAAAGTTTGAGAGTGAGGGACCTGTAAAACAAAATGTTTGAGAGTAAGGAACAGTAAGGCAAGTTATCATCTAATACAATTAACTTATGAACAGAGGGAGAATTTTAAAGATTTTAAGGGAAAAAGGGGTACATTTCATTTGTTCTGCGGAATGAAAAATTTCTGGCTTCATCGCTGGTGAGCTTGATGGTCTAGCATTACTCTTCAACTAATTCCCTAGATTTATTTATGCTAAGCATTCCTTTGTTTTTGAGTACCATAGATTCATACATAAGAAAATTCGGGGCATTTTCTGGAAGAGGGCCATACCCCTTCAGCTGTCCTCTCCTTGCACTTGAAAGACCTTTCTGCTGATTAGGCAGATGGCAGAGTGTCCATTAATGCATTCTATCTGTAATGATTAGTGTCTACCTGTTGGAGGAGTTAACTAGTAAAATCAATCTCACCTTTGTGCAAGCAAGTTATATTCATACTATTGTGGCATCCAACTTCCAATTTCACCTTGTATGCCATTCAAACAAATTTGTAAATGAAGAATATCTGAGTTCGACTACTTTAGTAGAAGCTAGTTGAGATATAATAAACCTTCATTTTGGTGCCGCTTGAAGGTCTTTCCTGATCTCTAAACAGTTTTGATTGGATTGAATCTTCTTCTGAGAACTGGCATAACCTCGTTTCATGTAGTTTATATAAAATATGTTAATATGAATTTTATCACTTTGATATGTCAAGACCAGACACACTATGCTACCTCGTCATTAATCTTGAACTGATGGGTGCTTTGTGAATCCTTTGACTTACAGCTTAGAAGACTTTGGTCTGAAAGGCAATATGTTCCTGGCATCCCTCCAGATGAGATTCCAGACTTAAATTCATGTCTTTTCTATCAGAAATTACAGGTTATGAACTGTTGTATTTCCAGAAAAAGGCGCCGCTTCATTGCCTTGGAGTCATTAGAATCTGTAATTAGGCAAGCAAGTTCAAAAGTTGAAGAATCAGCTGTTTCTGAGGGCACTGTTCTTGTGACCCCTGTTTTGTATGCTAGAATTAGCACTGGGGAACTTGTTCTCCGACTGGGCGCTGATGTACAATTTGACAATTTAACAATGCTGGAAACTGGCGAACCTGTTTATACCCCTGTTATGCAGGTTTGGCCAATCTATCAAGCTATAGTAATTGCGTTTATGAACTTCCTCCTGTTGTTCAGATCTATGTGTACATGTGTGTATGTAGGAAGAACCTTTGCTGACAGAAGACCTTATCAAAGAAACAGAGGAGCTTGTGCTACGAACAGGAAGGTCAGTGTATCGAGTTAATGCCATTTATGGTCTATTTTTCAGATACCAATAAAGCTGATAACTCAGTTTGTTTTTCTCTTTCATTGTCGCTTTTCATTTTCTATGGCTATTTACCTATCTCCAAATCTATCTACATTTTCAATATTCCTTCTCTTTTTTACTGGCCATGGCCACTTAAGTCAACCCATCAATTTTTTATCTCTTGAATGTCATATGTAAACTATGACTAGCATTTGAGCTTTCTCCTCTTCATATAAATAAAGCAGTTTACTTACACTAGAGATGTTTGCTTCAAGGGGATTTATATAGAGAGTAATATCATAGTGGAGATTTCTACCTTAAACTCCCACACGTACCTTTTAAAATTTCATACTCTTGTTAGATTTAGCTTTTATGATACCTTAGATATTGTTATATTTCCTGTGTAGATGATTTTGCACGTGGCATGTATCTGTGACTGCAATTCTGTTTTGTTTTTGTTGGTTGAAAGTTTATAAGAGACAAAAACATAGTAAAGGGCATTATTGTTTATCTTTTATTAATATGCACTCTCCGTTACTTTTATCTAGTTCAATATATCAACATTCCTCTTGAGGCAATCTTTGACAAATTGCTGATTTTTATATGTTCAGTTTTGGTGCTGGGTGTTCACAACTCCTCTCTGACATGCAGGCTTTTAAGGTGATGTTATAATGAAAATGTTTTTCTTTTTAATGCATAATGTAGAGGCCTATATACCTGGTACTGTGGTAAAGGTCATGGTATCTCCAATGCTCGTTGTAATTTCTTTTATCCTATTTTAGGCTGCAAACCCAGGTTGTATTTTGGAAGATTTTGTAAGGTGGCACTCCCCACCTGATTGGATGGAAATGGAGCCAAGTAGCAAGGCTGAAAACACCTTTAATGATGGTGATTTATTGTCTGCAAGAGGTCAACTGAGTAGTAGAATGCAGAAGGAAGGTTAATCCTCTTACTCCATCATCCTCTGTATAACAAAATTGTGTTCTGATCTTTCAAAAAGATGCTAAATACTTTGAGCAAAATGCAACTTTAGTTCGAATTCAAGGAGGGGATTGATAGAATATGTTATCTGAGGTTGTTTTGTTATCTTTGTCCAAGTCATGTTTATTGTTGCTTACATGTGGTTATTTCCAAGTAGGCATTGGTATTTTCTAATTGTTTGCCTTGGCGTGCGATTCTGTAAGCTCGCTGATTGAGCACCTAGTTAGTAGTGCAGTAGTAGGTTAGCTATGCTTGCTGTGCTTGTGGAGAGCCTAACACAACTTTTACCAAGTAGCCACTCAGCTATTCTAGGTCATTAGGATAACCAAGTGTTTAAAACTAACAGTAATGTAATCACTATTTTGATATTAAAGAGATTTCCAATCATGATTGCTCCAGAGAAAGTAGTCTCTCTCTCTCTCTCTCTCTCTCTCTCTCTCTCTCTCTCTTCATATTACTATATATAGATGTATAATTTTCATGCGGTGGTAGTACTGATTTTTTGTGATAGATTGTGGACATTTTGCATAAGGCCATGATGGCATTTCCTTCAACATAAATGATTTTGGTCAGTGAAAATTATTTTTAGGGCTTTTAGGGTGGTTGCCTAAATGTCTTGGTCCTTCTGTATAGATTCTTCTCACATATTGGTTAAATGTCATGTATCAAAAAACACATATCCATATGTATGTTTGTTCAACTTTAATATTTTTCATTGCACTTCATTCTTGATTTGATAAGTATTGCTTCCATTTCTTTTGTCCTTTCTCCTTTTGCTTCAACTCCTTTTGGTGAAAATCAGTTAATCTCCTCAATAAGTGACATGGAAATCCTAGACAAGGTTTCCAGATATTTCCAGGGTTCTGATACGTAAGTAATAGTTTTTGCCATTGAAGTTTGCCTTTTCCTAATGCAAGGTATTTGTAGTTCACCTTCGAATTTTTTAATAGTTCAGAGCTTTCTAGTTTTAATAAGTTTTTACATAATATTGCAAGGGCTATTTTCTGTAGAATCTCCACTGCAGTGAATACAGTGGCAAATTGTATGAAGAGAGACGGCTAATGAAACCTTTTGAAAAACTTTTTGATCTTGCTATAAAACTACCAGTCCAATGTATCAGTGTCTTTGTAACAGGATTGAAGAGATGTTCTGAAGTCGTTACTGGTCTTTCTTTTCTTCTCGTGGTGGGGAAATTGTCAGTTTGAAAGATAGACGTTTTGTTTCATAACTGGTGCAACTTTTAAATGGAGAACGATTGAAGTCAAAATTTGTCTGTATGTCATGTAACGTCTACTTAGCAAATTGTAACCTAAGCTTATCTCTTTTATCTTATAATCATAACTCAGCAGTCAGTATTATGCTATGGGTACACGCTTTTATAAGTACTTTTGCCTAAAATTTGTATGCTTTCACATCATAGATTTACTCTTCTAAATGGGTGCTCTGTGATGTCTAGGTAATTTGTGGCGTGAGTTGTGGGAGACAGCGAAGCCAGTACCAGCTGTTAAACAAGCACCCCTCTTTGATGAGGACTTGGCTGTGTAAGTTGCTAGATTTTAGTTAATGTCATTAAATTTGAATTTCAATTAAAATTGCTGTGTGAAAAGGATGCATGGTGCTTTCCCCTGCAGGGAAGGCATTCTAAGTGACTTGGAGGATATTCCACCTTCTGAGCTTTTTCAACAATTGTTTGTTTCTCTTGTAAGTCATCTACTGGGTCTCGTCATGCATGATTATTTCTTTTCCTATCTTTTTTTTTTTTTTAAATTTTTTGTAGAGAAAATAAATTTCAGTTTTTTGATGCTCTGTGGCCAATGAACATTGATCATCCTACATATACATGTGAAAATGCTATTGTCGAAGTGATAGTTGTCATTAAGCATAATTCTATGGGATTAGCAAATAATTTGCATCTTAGCAAATAATAAGATCTGTGGATCCGTTTTTATATCAGCCTTCATCAGAAATCTGGGCAAGTTGACTTCATGCTATTCGTGTAGTACACTTTTTACCATCTTTTTCTTTTGTATATACGTATATATTACCATCTTTTTCTTTTATATATATATATATATATATTTCTTGGATTAGTAAGTCTTTAGTGTCAGAGCTATGTTGTGAGGTGGCTTAGCCTTAGTGAAGAGCAAATCAACTTGAGAGGGAGGGTGACCAATGAATCCCAATTTGAAACCTAGGGGATCGAAATCTTTGCAATGAGGTTGAATAGACATATATAGTTGATGTGGCACATTTGGGAAGCTTGCCACAGCTAACTTTTGGGCTTCTTGTTAAAAGTTTGCGAATTAAAAGAAAAAAAAAAAAGAATCATGTGACTCACTTGCCCCTGTCATGGTAGGCTGAAGATTTGGCCAGGCTCTTGCCATGGGAGGAGTATGCAGCCACCTTGATATACCATCCCTCTAGCCAGCAGGCAAACATACATATTTTACTGCATGCACGTGCCAATGGGGGCAATAAGACATGAATTTTTAAGCAAATTGCTTGGGCCTTGCTTTCTGCATGAAGGATGTTGTAAAGTGGGGCCTGCAAAGTCATGCAACACCTAGGTCAATTGATCTCCACAAGACCGTCGAGGTTCCTATATGGCTATATGAGTGCACTTGGAGTGAGTGCTCCAGGGGTTGACACCTATGCTGAAGTACTAACGCTGTATGCTGTATATACTTTAATGTGTGCCAACAATATTGTACCTCTATTACCACCAAAAAAAGAATGTTGTACCTCTGCTTCCTTTGGATAAAATGGTCAATTTTTTTGGTCTCTGGATATTTGCATTTCAGAAAATTTCCCGAAAAATTTATTTGAATTTTATTAGTAACATTCTCTTCTCTTTTCCCACATGGACTTTTAATGTTCACAATGCAGACCTCAGTGTAGATCCATCTTTATACTGTATCTAAATCTGTTTAGCCAGCGAGCAGGATAAAAATCTAAAATTTTCACAGCATGCTTATGTCTGGAAGCAACTTTACGTATAACTTCTAATTACACTTTTGTACAAGTCGAGACACTTTCTTAGTGTACTGACTTGAAACAGTTTTACTCTAATTTAATTAGGGATAGTTTGGAGGGTTGAAAAGAGGTGCTAAGAAGCACTGAAGTTTCAGCTGTATGCTTTTCCCTTTTTATGCTTGTAGAACCTAGCCATCGTTGGCCATTTTTTTGTACAATGGGTGGGACACTAGTTATCATATTGTGCTGATTCATGATCCTTTGGTACGGTATAGCCATTTCATAGTAGTCCATGATTTCCTTTGATTTGCCATTGTTTGACTGGCATTATTGTAGGCCGTTATGACTTATCAAAAAAAAAATATATTGTAGGCTGTTAACTTGTTGTAATGATGTCTTATTTTCCTAAAATTTTCAGCTGGGTTCCGGATTTGTAGTTGCTGAGGAAAAACTCTCCTCAGACAGTAGTTTATCAAAACTTTTCTGTGAGTGCAAAGACTACATCATTGCCACTTGTCAAGGCAACATCTGGACTGAGAAAGTTGATGATATATGTCAGGTATGTTTGTACAACCGAATGGAGATTTATGAACTTGCTTAGTTTGATTACATGGAGCTGTGTTGGTATTGGATGTCGTGGTGATTATGAAAAGCATTGGTGCTCACATCGTGCTTCCACTAATTTATGTGCTTGTTTATCCAAACTGTTGATTATCCTTTCTTTGACAGGCCATGAGTGAAGACCTCTTCTTCTTTTTTCGGTGATGAAAACCTCATTATTAGGAACTATATTAAACCATTCTTGTATGTTCTCTGACCATCCATTGAAGGGCCCACATTCATTCGGATGTAGAATGTAGCCAATCCATGCATTTCAGAGTTGATGTCGCATGACACATGAGCGGGTGGGACAGATTTTTGGGCTCTGGTTTTGTTCTGAGAGGAATGGTAGGCAATCCAGTTAGGCAATTTGACAAATGAGAGAACCAAAAAAGGGTTTTGCAAAAATGTGGTTACACATTGAATTTAGTCCAGAGACTCTAGAAGAATTTCTAATTTCTATATGCTGTCTGCTCAGTTCTGGATTTAAGTTAATGAGTGTAGTTTATGAACTGTCAGAGCTCATTAGTTTTAAAATTTTGTGAAGGTGTATGAAACAGTGGAGATGATGTTACTCAAGCCAGATGAAGTTCTAAAGATCATAAAGCAGCCTGATGAAACCACTACTACAGGTGAACCAAGACATCGGTTCAAAAGGCTTAGCGTCATCTTTGGTAACAAGGATAAGCAATCAGGTAAACCAGCATTGAAAGGCCAGAAGAACTGTGAAGATAACCCCACACGCCAATCCTTCTCATCCATATTTTCAAAGAAGCCTCCCCGGCCGGACGCCCCATCTCCGGTTGAAAAACCTATTTCTTCCCTCAAAAATGATTGGACAGTTGTTTAAACATGCTTGATTTCACATGCAAGTGTAAATTATTAAAGAAATTGGCATTTCTTTAATTTGGAGAAATGTTTTTGTTTAACATTAAATGGAAAGAACTGAAAAAGTTCTTCTGAATCAGGAGCAGCGATTTATAGTTTGTACATGACAATGGTAGTTATAAAATCAAGGTCCCAGGAAGGCCATGTCATTTTTTTGTATCGCTATTGCTTAGTGCTGTTGAAGCCGCAATTTTCTTCTGGATTGGAGATCCTTAGAGATGATTGGTAGTTGTGCAGCTTTTACTGATTATCATCGTTAGCTTTCTGATCTTTGTTTGTCTGATCGGATTGGTGATCCTTAGAGATGATCCCTGGCACGACGAAATTGGAAATCCAGTACGCGAACAGAAGTACAGCACTGTCATCCATGTCAAAACATGTTTTTCAATGGGTTACACGTAATTTCAATTGACTTCATTGCTGTAATTGAATTTCTATTTTGTTCATGAATGGTGAAGAAAGAGAAACTGACCTTGTCTGGAGCAAGACTGATATGTCGCCGGGCTTTGCCACGGACGTAACACCAAGAACAAGTGAAGTGGTTATGGCCTTCATCTTCACAGAAGTATTTTGCTTGCTCAGACGCCTAGTGGGTTGATTGCTGGTGAGCCAAAGCTGTTGCTTATATTTGGGGTGTGAAGGCAAGGGAAAGAATGGAGAGTAACAATGTATGCACCTCGTAGTGATGATATTCATCGATCAGTCCAGAAACAATTCTCTTCTGTGCAAGTTTCTGTTTAATTTATCTGCAAGATGCATATGTTCCAGCCAAGTGAATTTGGATAATGTTTTGGGAATAGTGGCGTGTTTGGCTGGAAGGAAATTGTTACCCATCACGTGGTTTCCAGGCAAGCTGGACCACGAGCCAAGTGGTTTGAAACTTTAGGGTTAATTACAATAAATACCTTTGAAACTATTACTTAGTATCATTAAACCTCACTTGAGTGAAGAGTCTGCCTCAATGGTTGAGGCGCTTAAGACCCGCTTATTCAATGATGGTTTGAATCTCGCCAGTTCCTAACCCTTTCCCCAATTGTCTTGTATCAAAATAAAATAAAATAAGTATTATAAATTTTAAAATGTGACACATTAATTCTCTAAACTACTAAGTTTAATCAATCAACACTTTCTATTAACAATATGTAAACAATTTGATAAGAGAACAGATGAAAAATTGTCACGTGTTTTACACATATTCACAAAAATATAATTTTATAACTAAATTGACTATCTCTTTTGTAAAAATTGTCTAATTACTAGGATGCCTCTCAAATTGCTCTTTTATTGACATCATTTCAAGAGATATTTCACTTATTAGACAATTATTATAATAAAAGAAGTTCAATTTATATAAAAAAAATTATATTTTTGTAAACAGATACAAGTCACATGACAATTTTTCATTAATTTGCCTAATAGATTACTAACAGAATGTTTTGATTGATACAAATTAATAGTTTAAAATATGTTATGTTTTAAAATTTATGAAAGATTAGTCATACTGTGTCATAGATTAATGGGTGTTATTGTGATTTCCTAATCTTTGAAATACTTTTTTTTCCTTAAAAAAATGAACAATTCAAAAAAAAAAAAAGAAAAATATTGATCAGCACTATTTTGACTTTAGGCTTTAATTAAAACCGCCGCATGACCCGCAATGTATTATATTTGTGAGCCCACCAGATTCAGAGGGGAAAGTCCTCTGAGTTGTGAGCATTATTTCCCAATAAATGCACCATCCCAACTAAACTGATTTTTGCTTTGCAGAACGATAAATTTTGTGGGAGCTGACTTTGATCTCTCTAAACGTACATATCATAATTATATCTTGCTAAACAAATTACTCTGTTCAAATAATAGCAAGAATTGAGGATATAGACAGCCCTTCCAGTACTGAGTATTGGCCAAGTCCCAAAAGATAAAACCAAAGGATCAAAGAAGAAAGACTGGGTATGGGTATTTTGTTTGCGTTTCAGGCTTAAACAGAGCCATAACATATTCTTAAATAGTACTGCAATGCGTAATCCTATTTGGGCCGACTAACTTGTGTTTAAAAGAGAAAAAATGAGGTGTAAAATAAGATTACGTGCATTAATTTCCTTTCTTAAAGCAAGTTTTCTCATAGAACTATGTCTTACAGCTAACATTAAATGTCTAATCTAGGGCTGAGCTCAATGCTATTGAAAATTGGTCTGCCAACTTATCATTCGTGACAATAGCTCAAACTAAATGGTAAGAGTCAACAAATTAGGTGGGCTTAAGTGCACGACATGGATTGCTCAGCCTGTAAAGTGTCACGATCTCATATTAGAAATGAAGAGTGAGGTCTCGATTTATATAAGAGAGCAGATAACAGTATTTAATCGCTTAAGTTTTTGAGTTGGATGACAAGCGTCTGACCCATAAGACAAAGTAAGAAGATAAATTAGGCACATCATTTCTCTAGATGTTTACGACAATCTGTTTTTAGTAGACATAGTTTTCTACTAAATTTGTGTGTATATGTATATATGTATATATTTACGTGTGTTTTGTGTTGGTACTTTGAAGAACTCCAACTAAAACATTTTTATCAGCTATGGTCTCATCCTGTCATGCATGTACCTATGATACAATCCACCTGCGATTTAATCATCAGAAAAGATAATCTTGGAGTGACAATAATGGGCACCAAATGGCACGGGATAAACATGCCTAGCCACCATGAAAGCTGCAAAACTACACAGAGAGAGAGAGAGAGAGAGCTACGTGAATCAAGTGGGGAAACTAATCATGAAGACAATTAGACAAGAACCTAAAGATGCATGTCAATCTCGTGCAGTGCATTATCAAAAGTCTTCTGATCATGAGACCAAAATGACAATCCCACTTGGGAAGAGGTTTGGGGTGGGGAAGGTTGGGCAACCTTTTCAAACGAGACAGTTGGGTGCATTAAACAGTCCAACATTAGTGTCTGCAGCTGAGAAGATGCGCAAATTTTAAAACTTTCTCGTCCGCTACCTTCAATATGCTGCTAGGCTTCTAATCATCTCTATAAATACTCTCTTCCGAGTCCTTACTTCTCATCAAAAGTCATCTACACAATCACTATACTTGCAAAGATGACTTCCAAGCTGTTTCTTCTTGTGCTTCTTGGTGCTCTTGTTTGCACCGCCAGCTCTAGGAAGCTTGCGGGCACAAAAGGTTCGTTTGAAGATGAAAAGACATTCGGTCACCGTGGTGGTCTTGGTGGGGGCGGCGGCGGTGGTTTTGGAGGTGGCGGAGGCGGGGGGCTAGGTGGAGGCGCGGGTGCTGGTGGTGGAGCTGGATTTGGCGGGGGAGCTGGTGCAGGAGGTGGCGGTGGACTTGGCGGGGGTGGTGGAGGAGGGTTCGGTGGAGGTGGTGGCGGAGGACTAGGTGGTGGGTCTGGTTTTGGAGGGGGAGCTGGTAGTGGGTTTGGGGGTGGGGCTGGAGGGGGAGCTGGAGGAGGTGGCGGGGGAGGGTTTGGTGGCGGCGGTGGCGGTGGTGGTGGAGCTGGTGGTGGATCTGGCGGTGGATTTGGTGGAGGAGCTGGTGGTGGTGTTGGAGGTGGATTTCCTTGAGAGGACAGGATCAGCTGTGTTTCCAAACCATACTACTAGTCTCTACTACTCGCTTTTGTATTAAGATGTATCATTGCTAGCGCAAATGTTTCTACGAGCGTTTGGTTTGCAATCCAATTTTTATGGCATAAATAAGCTATTTTAAATGAGAATAAGCTCATGCATGTTTTCTTCATATTTAGACTCTCTCTCTCTCTCTCTTTCTCTCTCTCTCTTACACAGATGCAATCATGCACAAATACACACCTTACGTACACTCTAGTGACTGCACACAAACACCCATCTGAGGGGGCTCCTCGAAGGTGCATGTACAACCGCGTGTAGGGATACAGAGGAACTAGAATGAAGGAAATAAATATGCACGGAACCCTAAAACAACCAAAGCCAAGCCTTTAGGTCTATAAAACCAATATTTTTAAGTGTTGCAAAAAGGTATCTCTTAATCCGACTTTTTAGGTCCATTTCGTGAATGCACAAGAGGCGTCGACACATCAATAATTCACACTCGATGGTGTAATGTAACAAAATTAATTATAAATATATAGTGTATAATATATAATATTATTAACGGTTTCCCCCTTAAAAAATAAACTCAACATAAGATGAACTTGGAATCTAAGAGATGCCAAAAGAATTAACGGCCGTCCAAATTTACTAATAATAAAATTTCCAGGCTCAGAGGAAATATAGAAGACCATTAACACATAAATTACAACTCCTAAAGTGAGCCTAGCCAAATTCAAGCTCAAAACTATATATTATCCCTGAAACATTGATGTACACATATGCCAAGTGTGCAGGACTTGATTTCAGTTCTTCAGCATTACAATGAAGACATATTAACTAAGAAAAATTATATTCTTACAAAAAATTCATAAAAAATTTACATACAAAATAACGTGACACTGGTTTTTTGTAATTAAAAGCCATTATGATAGGTGTTTGTTTTGAAATAAAAGACTCTCTTTAAAACACATTATCTTGTATAAAAAATTTATTTGAATTTTTTATTTGCATAACATTACCTATTAACTAAATAGTTGGCATCTCCTGTACAACAAGTACAGTATTCAAAACTTTTCTAAATTGCTTTATAGTAAAGAAATTGTCTCCAATTCTCCAATAAATGTGAAAGTTTGTCCAATTAGTACAGTTTTTAAAATGTTCACTTTTTTTACCTCTAATAATATTGCTATACAAATAATATTTTCACATAGAATGTTATGCTTATTTTGGTTCTCCGTTTCAAAACAAAACACACACCCATCAAGATGTCTTTGAACATTTTGGCATTGTAGTAAATCGAGAAACGGTTATTTTTCATTGTCGGGTTGCTTTCATGGCATTGTAGTAAATCGAGAAAATGATGTGCTGCATGGAAATTCTTCCTTTATGATATTAAGCTTGATAATTCCTGTCACTATTTATGGCCTTGTTTATAAGTCCTTAGATTTAATCGATACGAACAACTGTAAAATTTCTGTAAAGGGTTGAACTAGTGTTGGTACCTGGAAATGCTATATAAGCCAGATTTTTACACAGAGTGATGGAGCAGCGACATATTTGTAATTAGGAGCCGTAATGCCTCAAAAAACTACATCATTGTGTATAATAATTTTGTACAACTTTTCTATTTGGATATCACTACTTAAGTAATTTAGTACTGCTACTTCAGTACTTAAATTAATAAATTCTAGTTTAAAGATTATGATCATCCCCCGTCAAGTTATACATCAAATAAATCATCTTGTAGTGCTCTTGCATCTAATGGTCGTGAAGTTGGTCAATCCACAATTAAACAATGAAAATTGTTATACAAATAGAAAAGTTATACAAAATTTTAGTATAGAATGATCACTTACCTCCCATTTCATCTATTATTTGGTAGATTATAATATTTCTCAGACAATACTACTATGCTTAATGAAATCTATAATATGCGTAGGGCTGTAAAATGAATCAACCTATTTGAGTTCGACTCGCGTTCGATTTGTTAAAAACTCGTTCGAGATTGGTTCGTTATGTAAATAAGCCAAACTTAAACACATTTTAAAGTTGCGTATATAAACTAAAAAAATTCAAATTACTTAAGTTTAATTCCTAATCAACTCAATTAAAGGTCAATTAAAATTAATTTAAAAATTAAATAAATTAAATTTAAATACATTTTCAAGTTCATTAAACGATTGACCAACCTGCTCAACTTTACTTGGCTCGTAAATAGGGGTTGACGACGGACATAATACATCTACATATCAATACATGGTGCAAAAAGGACAAACCACAGACAAACAAGAAGAGAGAAAGAGGCAATAATGCGGGCCATTGAAGACAGAATTTGAAAATGGGTGCTACACTCAGTACGCTAGATCAAAAGTCTACGATATGACTATTATAGATGAGAAGATGTTCTTATTATGGTAATAATCCACTTGGAGCCTATTTTTTAAGATGGTCTTATTACAGTAATAATCCACTTGGAGCCTATTTTCTCGTCAAAGACAGCTGATGGTATTAACTCTGCCAACGCGGTTTATAGATGAGAAGATGGTCTTATTAATAGCCTTCTCAACGGTCCGGTTCATCATGTAGGGTTCTCATCTCTATATAACCCCTCTCTCGAGTCCTCACTTCTCATCAAAAGTCATCTTTACAATTAATCCCTACTACCAAAGATGACTTCTAAGTTTATTCTTCTTGTGCTTCTTGGTGCTCTTGTTTGCACCACCAATGCTAGAAACCTTGTGAGCTCAAAGGGCTCTTTTGAAGATGAGAAATCATTCTTCCACCATCCGGGCTATGGTGGTGGGTTAGGTGGTGGAGGTGGGGGTGGTTTTGGAGGCGGCGGTGGTGGCGGATTGGGGGGAGGAGCTGGTTCTGGCGGCGGAGCTGGCTTTGGCGGGGGTGCTGGTTCAGGAGGTGGTGGTGGACTTGGCGGAGGAGGTGGTGGAGGGTTCGGCGGGGGCGGTGGTGGAGGACTAGGGGGTGGGTCTGGTTTTGGGGGAGGAGCTGGTAGTGGGTTTGGAGGTGGGGCTGGGGCTGGACTTGGCGGGGGAGCTGGAGGTGGAGGTGGTGGAGGTTTTGGTGGCGGTGGTGGTGGGGGGCTTGGCGGTGGAGCTGGTGGGGGATTCGGTGAAGGAGCTGGTGGTGGCTTTGGAGGTGGAGTGCCTTAAGGACCGGATCATCTCTCCATCACTACTATATAGCTTCTACGATGTATTTAACTGTCTTGTCTTGCCAGTGCAACTGTTTTCTATATATATTTGCTTTTGCAGTCGAAATGTAATCAAGAAATAAGCTTGTTAAGTATAAATAAATAAACCCCGTGTTTTGCTTGTAACTCTCTCTCTCTCTCTCTCTCAAATGTGCCCATGCATATGAACACACGTTTACAAACACCCATGATGACCATTTTCCGGGAAGAATTCAATATCTTGCTTTAGGTTTAGGGGCCTCAACATCGAATAACAAAATAGTGAACTTGACATGTCGGAGACTGAGAGTGTGTAGATCGATCAGCCCACCGAGCGGCATAACCATAGAGAATATCCGGAAAAACTAAATCGCATTCATAATCAGGTAGATCTGCATATATTTTACATAGGTTTTTTCAGTCCACAAGCTCCTTGGATTCCCTAACTGGGTTTTACACTGAAAAACTAGTCTTTGGTTAATCATCCACCGACTATTTCCTCAATTTCCTACGGATCACTATTTACACAAACCATGTAATAATGTGAGAAGGAATCAAATTTGAACAATCGACCAATTTTAACAACATCATCATTCTCTTATAAAACGTTCTATATAAATTTTTTTAGTTGGATAACATTATTTATTTATTTTTTTACTGGTACATTGTCATTGTTTGTTTTACTAGTCTAGGGTTTCGTCTCTCCTAATAAACTCGGACGATGGGGTCTTACCTAAGTTTGGCTATCGCAATTATGAACTCTGCTGGTACAATTATCAGAGCATTAAAATGTTTCCCTTCTTTTGTAGAACAGTAATGAAAATGAGTACTCTCAGAGTCTCAATCATGTAAAACATATAAATGTGAGGGGGAAAATTCAACAAGAGTGCCAGATGGTAAGTAAGCTAATAAATGATGAGTGGGGACCTTGGTTCATGATCACTTAGGAAACTTATGAAAAAAAATGCCTTTAATGCTGTGAGAAATTTGATGCAGGAAACTTCAGAAATTCAATGAACCACAAAAATTATTGATCCATCATTTGCCTTTTTTGCTTTGGGTTTTGTTAATACGTGCTATTAGGTTATATTTTAAGTATAATTTGTCTGATTATATAAAATTTTATTATATAAAGTGTTAAAATTGTGTTTTTATAATTTTTAATATTAAAAATACAATTACTAACACTATGTACAATTAAACAAAACGTGTTTAAAATTTACTTAAGGACATATATTAGCTTTTGACATTTGCTTTAGCTGACCCAGGTAAAAAGAAATATTTTAACAGAATCATTTCATATGTATAGATCTATATATTTATACTATTAGCAAACCTTACAAGTTTGCATCACTTCTCCCAGGGTTAGGCCCTTCCGCAGGTACTAGTGTTAGGGTTTGGTTATTTGGACAATTAAGACCTGAGCAAACTGGACCACACAACCAAACTGTTGGAACCATCTACTAGTCTTACTTGCTAGTTTTTTTTTTTACCCAAATTTAAGAAACGTACACACAGGCAGATAGCCAAATCACAATCGAGCGTGTAAATAGTAACTACATCTTGCTGTAATGAGGTTTCTAATGGCATAATGGATTTAGCTATCTCCTCCTCTGACTGTTAATCTATTCATGGTGTAATTCTCTTAGCTTCTGCTTGGAACATAATGGATTTAGCTATCTCCTCCTCTGAATGTTAATCTATGCATGGTGTAATTCTCTTAAGTTTTGCTTGGAACCTGAATTTTAAGTAGAAAAAGAAAAATGTGAATGAAAAGTGAACAAAAAAATAAAACTTTTCCTTCACATTTTTCTCTTTCCTTTGCTTTTTTCATAAAAAAATCTGAGTACCAAACGAAGCGTCAATACTTGATAAAAAAATAATAAGGATTTCCTCAAACTTAAGTTGTAGGAATTCTTACTGCCTCGTGTATGTGGCAACACACCATTTGATCATATATTTATTAATTTATTTTTATTTAAATAACTATTAGAGATATAATAATTTCATGATTGGTGTCTAAAATCTAGAGATAATATAAATAAATTAATAATACAGTATTAATACGTGATAGCTTAATTTGCTGCCAAGTATATAGGGCATGAGAAATTCTCCGACCTAGGTTGGAGGAAATCCTTGTCCTTAAAAAAAAAAAAAAACAATTGTTACACTTGATCTTAGCCAAAATTCCAAGAAAGCTAATGTGTAATTCTTTAGCTGGGGCGGGGTTAGAGTTGGTGGTCTATGGCCTCTGTTACTACCAAAGCTAGTGTGTTGGCATGTGCATGAGTCATTTGGTTCAGGTTATGATCAAACCCATAATTGAATCGACTTCGATTGATTCTCAAGTTTTGAACTTAAAATCGAATTGAGCAAGATGTGGGACTGATTCAACCTAACTCGAGAAAATGTGGAATGACCCCGCAAATCTGATTGTATTGTATAATATCTGAAATAGTCATTAAAATTCACAATATAAAATTATAAAGGCTTATTATATGTGATGTAAAATGTATATATAAACCCCATATGGTGGGTTCAGAAGTAAAGTTTTGGACGGTCTTGACATACGTCTTGAGTTCGACTCTTCATAGTCATGCGACGGAAAGGCATTTCACGTGCGTCCTACCTTGACTCTGTGTGTAGCTCATGCCTCTGTCGAAATTTCTCACACCAAAAAAAAAAAATGTATATATAAGGGGTCGGTTTGGGCTACCCAATCTCCAGAACTAAGAACTGAACCAGGTTCTAAAATTTTTAGACCTAAAACCAAAAGGAACTTCTACTAGAAGTATAGAACTGAACCAATGAAACCTATGAAGGCTGGTTTAATTCGATTCATGGTTTGTTATGAAATTCTCTTTGGGCAGCCCAATTAGCGGGTAGTTTGTCTGGGCTGGGACTGACTGAGATTTCAGGCCTATGAAATTGACGAGCTAAAATTAGCCCAGTTTTGTGCCCAGTTGCGAATGCAGCTCGAATTCTGCTAAAGCCTAACGACACCGTTTTACAGCACTCACCAACTTTCTCAATTATTTGCAAATTGCCTCCCAATCAGCTTTTGTACGTGCCATGCTTTAGCCACGTGAACTTACCCTATCGTCCGACCGAAAAATGATATTTAAACAAAAAAGAAAAAAGAAAAATATTCACTAGCCGTCGTTTGAACTTTGACCACTCTTAGTGCAAATGTGCAATGCAATGAAAAGTCATTCAAAGGTTCAGCATCTTCGGGCGACTCTCTCTCTCTTTCTATATCTATATACATAACAATAGATATAGATATATAGACTCATAGAGGCGATCTCCAAGCCCTACCCTTTTGATCTAGTGCATTCGAACTTCGCAGAAGAATCACAACATCCTTCAAATCAGGTCAAACCTCTTAATCCAATTTGTTTTCTGTTAAATTCTCTCAGATCTGTTACAGCGGCATTTCTATGCGTTTGTGATTGGTACTGTCGTCTATGTTGGTTGAAAATTATGATTTTCTTTGTCATTTATTGTATGTAATTGAGATTCGCGAGCTCTTTTGATGTTGAAAGCAGTGTTAAGAGATCAGACGGATGATGTTGAGCATTATAAGGCGACGAGTCTCTCCTGGAGGCTCGTCTTCTTCGGTACAGACTACGAACCCTAATATTTTTTATCCTTTCTTCGTTTATGTTTTTTTTTAGTAGTTTTTGGTAAGTCATTTATGTCTTTTCGTAGATAGATGTGCATATATGTATATACATGTTTTGTAATAATGAACACATACCCAAAATTGGTAATAAAGGTTTGTGTCCTTTCCTATCAGATATTAGGGCAATCATTCCGTGCGGTTCGGCCGGCAGTATCTACAACTAGAATTTACTCAACTTCGGGAGACGAGGTACTCGTTGTTTTGGTTTGTTCTATTTGTTTTTTAGCAGATTATTGTTGAGTGCATTTGTTAGTGATGTGATTTTTGAAGGAGAGAGATTTGTGTTACCATGGAATGCACATGTTTTGTAATAATTAAATTGAAATTAGTCTATATCTATTAGAGGTGTTGGATTGGCTTTTATTTTGGTTAGGTTAATGATAAAGTTAAATAAGTAGCAGAAAACAAACTGATTAGAATGGACAATTAGTTTATTTAATTCTTTGTTCTTTTCAATTTATTTCCAGTTTGGTTGATGAAGAAGCTGAGGAAAAGAAATGAAAATGAAAATTTGAGTCATATGTTTTTTACTATGTGGGTTGTTTAATTACTGTTAGCAGAGAGCAAGATTGGTTATTGACTCTGCTCTTGATTGATATATCTCCTTTGAGACAATGCTGTGAATAATATTTGCTTTCCAAGATTTATATGAATGTTTCTCAGAATTCTTGCTTTTCAAGCATGTGAACAGATATTACACCATCCAAGAGGATTTGGGCATGTTCGAAACTTGTGTCACCTCATTTTTCCAGGTAATCTGTTGGCCACCTTCATTGTCCTAATGACATCGCAAAAGCTGATGCATCTGATTTTCTGCACTATCTTGCAATTAATTTCTCCATATGTTTCTTGTTGTGATAGGCCACTCAACAAGTTTAAGGCCAATAAGGTTAGTGATACGTTCTATTATTTTACTTCATGAGTTGAATGAACTTAATGGTTAGCTGTGTATTTGAAATCCCAACTAGGGATGGTTACAAGGGTAGCCTCAGGATTAGGGATGGCAATTTAACCCGAATTTTCGGGGACCCGCCCCGCTCCGCCCCTAATGGGACGGAGTTGGGATGCATTTAAACGGGTATGGGCGGGTATGGGATTACAGGGGCTAACCCGCATCGGGTTTGGGACGGGGACGGGGTTTGCTCCTCCCACCCCGAACCCGCCCCGTATATAGGAAGCCTTCCAAAATTAAGTCATTGGTATTCTGCCCAACAACAACTTCACATAAAAGAGCTGGCCATATGTTATATATAGTGGTTATAATTTCTTTACAAGACCGATGTGGGACAAAGAAAAGCTGTAAGAAGCTTCCCACTTTGTTGAAAAGCATGTTTCATGCCATCCTATCCCACATCGAAACTCCAACAAAAACAAAAGGCCTCAATGCTTATAAAACCAAGACTGCTCCAGCAAATCCCACATCGAAACTCCAACAAAAGCAAAAGGCTTCAATGCCTATAAAACCAAGACCTCCAGCCAGCTTTCATTGGAGGACACGCTTGCAGGCTTCAAGCTTGCCGTGTAGCATTCATAGTTTAAAGTTTCAAAAAACAAAAAATCATTTTGAGCTAAATGGGAACCCGATGGGGAACCTGCCCCGATTAAAATTTTTTTGTTTGTACCCCGCCCCGTTTATATTCGGGGATGGGACGGGGATGGGGTAAGATTTTATAAAATTAAACGGGGTTGGGAGAAGGGTAACCCGTACCAACCTGCCCCGTTGCCATTCCTACTCAGGATTGTTGGTCCAAGCCCAAACTTGCCATGACTGGATTAATGCTACACTAACTTGCCTTGAACCCAACTTTGTGATCGGTGATCCTACTAAATTGTTTAGCAGATGTGTATATCTAACAGAAAATGCATATAAAAAAAAAAAATAGCAAGCCAAACTCAAGTTGGATTAAACTTGTGGAAGTTCTTGTGATTGAACTGTTTCTTAAATCTTGCTGGGGTTTGAATAATCAAAACCATTCCCAAGCCCATCTAAAACCAGGTCTGGGCAACCTTCAGGGCCGGCTCATCCCCTAGGTGGGTGAGGCGGCCACCTTAGGCCTCCAATTTTTTAAGGCTCTAAATTTGTAAAAATTTTAGATTTTGTAATAAAGGTCTTATATATTCTTAATATTTTTTTTTAAGAAAAAAGGCCTTGATCTAGATAAGAGAAAAAATGTTTGTATGCAAAATGAGCCGAAAATCACCTTTCAAGAAAATACGAATTTAATTAATAAATATATTGTACAAAAAAATAAAATTTTGAAGGCTCCAATTTTTTAAAACTTTTATATGCTATAACTAAGGCCCTAACAAAAAGCCCAGTCCAGATGAGAAAAAAAAGCCCTATAAAAAACAAGGAAAATCAACGACATTAGTCAACTTTGAAAAAGATAGGACTGGTTTAACCCAATAAAATAAATTGTGCAAAAATATTTTAAAAGTCGCAGATTTTTTAAAACCTTATATGTTATAGTTAAATCTTATATATTTTCTACATATTTTTGGGAAAAAAAGTCCAAAATCAATACACTTGTTAATTTCAACAATAACGGATTTAACTCAATTTTTTTTGTAACAATTTAAAAAAAATATAAAAGGATTTATTTAAAATTGTCACCTTAGGCTTTAAATTGTCTTGAGCAGGCCCTGGCAACCATATTGCCATATCCTTAACGAGTAATCTGCAACATTTAATTTTGTTTGTGCATTGAAGATGCTAATCCATCACAATTCATTCAAAAATGATATGGGAAACAGTGAGGATAAATACTAAAGAAGTCTTTTATAATTGGAGCTGTCTTTCTTTCTGGTCTTCTGATTCATTGTATTTGTTCCTAATGTCTGGTGTGCAGGGAAGTTATGGCCAGTCTTCAGCCAGAGTTTACCGTGCAAACACAAAACAGGCTGTTTTCTTCCGACAATGGTGTGATATTCAATATGCTCTCATAGTGACTTCTTCTTTATTAAGAGTCTAAGATGTGTTCGTATAATGCATGTGATTTTATTAGACATGCATGCATATCTATGTGTTGATTTGTGTATGTTGTAGTTTTCGTATTGTCCGCTAGTGATTGTTGGAAGAAATGGGCTCATCTTTGAGCAAGTTGATGAAGGATAGATTAGAAAACTTGGCCTAATGCTGCCTACAATTGGTTTTTTAGTGGGTTTGGGTTTAGGAATGCTTGTAGCTTTAGATTTCTAAAAGGAAGAAAAAGGTAGTAGAGTTTGTAAATAGAATAGGGCTGAAAAGGATTTTTAATATGGACATTCTTGGAGGACCTCTATTCGAGTAATTAAAGATTTAAATGATGAAATTGAAAGCCAATAGGTAGGAGAAGGTGCTATGGTTGATTTAGGCTTGATTTGTTACGGTTTTGGAGGGGTACAAAGTGGACTGCTATTGGACTGTGAACAGTAATAAGAGAGCTGTAACTTGCAATGGCTAAGCAAAGACTCAAACACCATTTACAAATTTCCTGAAAGTCAACTTCTTGGAATAGAAGAATTGCATGGATATGTATAGGCTACTAACTTTTCCCTTTCCACTAAGACTACGACTCAAAATTAGGAGACTCAGAAACTTTGAGTAATTGGAATACTTTACACCTAATACAAATCATATCGAAGACTGAAAACATTACTTAACCCATGTGATCTATGGGTGACACCTACAGCCATGTGCAGTAAATTGCAAAATTACCAAAATACCTTCAACTCCTAAAACATTAAAAAAAAAGAATAATGAAACAATCAGTTGAAAACTGACTCTAGATAAACTATTATTAAGATCTAATATTACTTCAGATTCTTTCCGTTGGACCAAAAATTCTTCTTGCATGGTCTGGGGCCCACAGACTTTGTTTTAGATTTTCAAAGTGGATATACTTTGTCTAACCAGGCAATAGCTTCTGTATCACAAGTACATTAACCTCTATGCATAGAGAAATATGGTTACGTTGTATTTAGGCATCAAAAAAGAGCACGGGGTTATGACTGCAAATGTTAGCCTATATTTACATGTTGGGGTTGATTACAGACAAAATGCTTTAAGAGATGTTGGTTGGAATCCAAACATGTGCAACAAGCTGCGCAGGTAGCATCTAAAATCTTAACATGTGCAACTTTTTTACTCTCGCCCAGCATTCCTTATCTTGCAGTTGTTAGCTAATATCTAATAGTTTTTAATTTGTTACTTATCAGGGAAATTTTTTTTTGAATTTGTTCCTCTTGTGTACATGTGCGATGCAGGTGATCTGGTTGATGCTGTTGTCCCTTTTATGGGTGAATCTATAAGTGATGGAACTCTGGCAAAATTCTTGAAGAGTATGATTCTTAATATGTCTTGCCCAAATTCAACCGTTCAAATATCTGTTCTCTGTGAATTTAAGTGCTTGATGGTGTTTTGTTGTCTGATATTTGGGAGCAGATCCCGGTGACAGAGTAGAAGTTGATGAGCCAATTGCTCAAATTGAAACAGATAAGGTACTTATTATGGAGTGGGGCCATAATGTTATAATTCAAGCTTCTAAAGTTCTCAACAGGACTGATTACTTTTATTATTTGGATTGTCTATCTTCCGCCAGGTGACAATTGACGTTGCAAGTCCTGAAGCAGGTGTAATCCAAAAGGTAAAATATCACTAAGTTGGATTACTATCATTGTTCTTGTACAAGTCACTATACTTCTCCTTGGCTTCTTTTGGAATGGGTCGGATTCTGAATCTGTACTTAATCATTGGTAGTTTGTAGCCAAGGAAGGGGATACTGTGGAACCAGGTACTCAGATTGCTGTCATTTCAAAGAGTGGTGAAGGGGTAGCCTATGTTGCTCCATCTGAGAAGACATCAGACAAAGGTGCTTCTCAGCCACCTTCTCCTGCTGAAAAGAGTGAAGAGGATAAGCAAAAGCCTAAAGTTGAAAGCACTCCTGTTAAAGAGAAGCCTAAGACAACTTCTGCTTCTCCTCCTCCTCCTAAACGCTCTGCTACAGAACCCCAGCTTCCCCCTAAAGAAAGGGAAAGACGAGTAAGTCTTATGGTTCCATATTCATACACCAAAATATATTTCACTAGAAATACATTAATGTAATGTGCTATGTTCTAGTGGATTTTCCTGCTTGCATATATTATTAGAGTTTATCATGATTACAGGTTCCTATGACAAGGCTCAGAAAACGAGTTGCGACACGTTTGAAAGATTCTCAAAACACATTTGCACTGTTGACAACATTTAATGAAGTTGATATGTAAGTGTAAATCCATATTTCTAATTCTTTCATAGTTTATGACTGGTGGGCTTATGCTAAACTTTTTCAAATCTATGGACTAGATTAGGGACTCAATTCACTTCAGATTGATCATTTGATGCTGCTTAAGCTAGAGTTGACCGACCAAGTTCAGGTGTCCAGTTTGCAAGTAAAAAACCACATCAAACTGTGATTAACAGATCTGGTTGGAGTCTAGCCAAGTTTAAGTTGGTTCTTGGTTTGGGAAGTCCAGTGGTAACATTTCTAAGATTTGCAGTTACATCGTTTTCCCTCTGCACAAGTGACCTGCAAGGGTAAATTAAAACAGGAAGTTGACAATTGATAATACTATTATTAATTTTTCTTATACATGGGTTAAAGAGTATTACAACTTCTTAGTGTTTCTTCTAGGTTGGATTCGTTGGCACAAATTATCAACCATACTTGGTTAGTATTGGCCACTTTGGTCCACTCGACTTATCAATCTGCGAATTGATAAAGATCCTTGGTTGATTGATTAGTGATCATTTCCCAAATCTAGCACCAGATTGTGATGCTTGCAGAATCTAACAAAACCAATCAAGAGCTCGTCAGTTAAATTACCAAGTTGTCTTAAATACATAACCTTTATGGTATTTAAACAAATTGCCTTGCATATCTTAACATGGTTGACATGGCCTTCTTGTGATCAAAATTTTGCTAGTTTTATTGTTTCCCTTGTTGATTTGCTGCTTCTTGCAGGACTAATTTGATGAAACTCCGTTCCGAATATAAGGATGCCTTTGTTGAAAAGCATGGAGTCAAATTGGGACTTATGTCTGGATTTGTGAAGGTATGTAGTAAGTCTATGGCTTAATATTGCTAGAATTGAACATGGTCAAAGATGTTCTCTGACATGTATGCTCGTGCATCTGGCACATTCGCATGAGCATTTATGTGCTTCTTCAGAGTTTATAGTTCAATTTCAAAGATATTTATGAATTCCAGTTTTGAATTTCAGGCTGCTGTTAGTGGGCTTCAAAATCAACCTATTATCAATGCTGTGATTGATGGGGATGATATCATATATAGAGACTACATAGATATTAGCATAGCCGTTGGTACTTCAAAGGTTTGTCAAGTTTCCTTTTAGTATCTTCGTGTTTCAACTTACAAAATATTGGACGTGCAATGTGAGGTTTGTTCTAAATAGCCCCTTCGTTTTAAGTGTTTTTGTTATTGTGCCCTGCCGTTTCCAAATTGGTCCGTAAGTGCACAACTAGTGTTATTAGCATAAGTAAATCAAATGAATTTTATTGAGTTATGATCTGTATTACATTGACTTTGGGATGCATGTTGGATGCTCTGTGACTGGTTTTCAGATCCATTTGAACCCCAAATGTAGAAATATATTTCATAAAATTGAAGTGTTTGAAAATCATGTACTTCATCAACTTTCAAGGAAAATGAAGCGTCTGTGGAACCAATGGCGGACTGAGAGGAGGAGAGGGAGGGAGGCCAAAATTTTCATATTTTCCTTAAACCCCCATAGATTTTTGTATATTTAGAAAAAAAAAGTGTAATTGCGCCCCCGCCCCCCCCCCCCCCCCCCCAAATGTGAAATCTAGGGTCCTCCACTGCATGGAACATAGCTTGTTTGATACATATGCTTAATCTAAGAAGCATTGATATTTCCATAAAGGTGGAGTGTTTGTATTAGACATGTGTCGGACATTGACACTTTACGGACACTTTTGGACACATCTGATATCCCGTGGATGTGTTTGTTCAGAAAGAAATTTAGTTATTTGGGATACCTTGCCAACACATCCCAAAACACTTCCACCACGGCCCAAAGTATCCAGAATTTTCTTCTTTTAAAGAAAATTTGATATCATGCACATGACAAGCAAAATTCAAGCATGTAATGGGCAATTCTGCTATAGGACAGGAACAAAAATGTAAAGGCAATAATACAATAGGTGAGTAGTACAAGTGTTATATTACTTTGAAATGAACTTGTTGAATTTCATCTTTCTCATTATGAAATTCTTGATACAGAAATCTAGAATATTAATCGAAGTTATGGAGTTTTTATATGTAAAATCATGTTATATATTGCCGTGTCCTTTCTGCATCTTTGTTTCCATTTAGTCTCGTGTCTTTGTCCCATCTGCCTCTGTGCCAATTAGGCTTCATTCATTTCGAAAATATCCATATATTTGGATAGATTGCAGGTGATCCATGGAAGATTCTGTACAAATATATAAAATGTTTGCTTGAATTGGTTTCTAGTTTAGTTGTAAGCTTCTGCGGATAGAAGTGCAGTTGCCACTGCATAACTTCCTACTAGCTGCTAGGATAGGACCAGAACAGAGAACTCCCACTTCTTTCTTTTTCATCCAGCTCATGTCATTTCCTCTACTGATTGATATTATGACTTACAACAGATTGATCTCTTCCTCCTTTTATTCAGGGCCTTGTTGTTCCAGTTATCCGCAATGCTGAGAAGATGAATTTTGCTGAGATAGAGAAGGAGATCAACACTCTTGCTAAGAAGGCGACCGATGGAACTATATCAATTGATGAAATGGCTGGAGGTTCATTCACAATATCTAATGGTGGTGTTTATGGAAGCCTCTTAAGCACCCCCATCATCAACCCCCCTCAGGTACAACTCTTTACTAGGAATGTCAGACATCAGTAGATAAGAAGGTGATTTTTTCCTTTCTTATGGATCAGCACCTGTTTTTTTCTTCCCCTTCATTCATTTCATGTTCTGTTTTTCTTTTTATTTGATATCATTAACTTTGGGGTTCAGCATCTTACACAATTGTACAATTTTTTGACAGTCTGCTATACTGGGTATGCATTCGATAGTGAGCCGTCCAATGGTTGTTGGAGGCAATGTAGTTCCAAGACCAATGATGTACATTGCCTTGACATATGATCATCGTCTGATTGATGGGAGAGAGGCAGTGTTTTTCCTCCGCCGCATCAAGGATGTGGTGGAGGATCCTCGGAGGTTGCTTCTTGATATATGAAGACAGCCGCTGCTGGTGTTTGATTATGTGATTTGCTGCTATACTTGGAACTAAATACACTCATAATCCATTAAACGTGAATAAATGCCTACGGGTTGAAGTTTTGTAGGTTTTATTGTTGATTCTCCTTAGCGAGTTCTTCAATTGCAGCTGGCCAGGTTCACATTTGAAATGAGTAAACCTTGTTGGAATACATCCTTCAAGTTAATATTGCCCAGATATCTTCTACATATTTTTCGTTTTGGTTTGGTGCTTGATTTGAGATTGAAGAGAATTCAGAGATTCTAGTTATGAACATTTCTGCAACAAATGTGAATTATATTTCCTACAAATACTGCCATTATATTTATCTTAAAGTATTCTATGGTCCGATGCAGTTTAATATCGATTGCTGGGTTTCATGAATATTAATGTGATCTATGGGTTTTTGGCTAAATGACTGACCAACTTTCAGTCTTGATAGTTGCTTGTGACTTTCAGTGTTGGATGAACCTTCGCTGCTAAAGTTTATTTTTTGTTAGTTTTGGGCAGTTTAATATCGACTTTGGAGGCCAACAAAGTTGATTGTATGTTGCACAAGAAAGATGCAGCCACTGCAGGAGCCTAACTTTATGTTTGTATCTGAGTATTCGAATCTAACATTATTTAGATCTTATGGTTGTTTATGATTTTGACTTGAAAACTTAACAAATTTTAAATGTATTTAACTTTGACTTGCCCAAACAAGCCAAGCTTCGAGTGGTTTTTAATATAGTATTAAAGCATATAAAAGTATATAAAAGTTTATCAAGAAACTTCAAACAGTGTTTAGAAAATTAGCAAATTTCAAAATGTGTTCAAACTTACTTAGTCCAACGATAAAGTAAACAAAGTAGTAATTTTCCTATTTGTTAACATTGGGTCCCAACGATTAAGTCAAAAAAAAGTATTAGCTTTTCCATTTATTAATTCTGATGAGTTTTTTGTACTAAAGGAGGGTTGTTGAGGAAGCCGTATGAAATGTGAATGAGTACATTTAATTCCAAGTGTTTATCATTATTTGATAAATACCGGTGAGTACTGACCAGGATTCCTAGAAATTTATTTACCAAATCAAAACTATTTTAAACTTATTTATCAAATCCATCCATAATACGCAACTTCAAATTAAAGTCCCGTTATGAAAACACGACTTCAGGCTGAAGTTTGTTTTCATCCCACGACTTCGAGCTTGAATCTACTAGCCAGCTCCGCCATTAACGAGATCTGCATATCACAAAGCAAAAAAAAATTGAATCACAACCGGTTAACACTTCACGATCAAACACGGCACAACAGCACAACAACACGCATAAAGCATTGAAATCTTGACCTAAAGTGTAAATATGGAACGTAAATCAGAAGCCAGAGAATATGTATACAAGGGTATACTATGATAATACGACAAGTGTTTCTGGTCTGCCCCCTTCGTGGATAGATTAGATGAGTTCGGGCTACGTCCCCAGACCCGGACTTCCGAACTTCTTTCCAGGCCAAGCTTGCTAACAGACCTGAAATGGCAGAGCTCTAACAATACACCAGGTGCCGCCATTAAGGTACCCCGAGATTCTCACCTGAGGATTAGCCCCCATGATCCCATGATTAGTACGGTTCCCTTACGACTGGGGGCATGATCCATGAAGTCTAATATCAGGGCATGATATGTCCCCCACGATTGTGGATGTATAATTTGAGGGCACGATTGGCTCTTCCATGAAGGTGCCCACGATCCAAGCCAACACTCCTATAAAAAGGGCAGTCATCATCTTAAAGAAGGTACGAGATACATCAACCCTTAAACATTGTTACTCTGCCCATATTTCTCTAGTCTAACTTTGGCATCGGAGCGTCTTTGGCAGGCACCACACCGGTGTCCCAAGCAGGAGGATTCATCACCCCAATAGTTCGCATCAGTGGTCGGGAAGGACGTACAAATTCACTGCATCATTAGTTAGCACCGTCTGTGGGATCGATACTTTAATTGTTTCATGGTCTTGACCCGATCTGATGCTGCATCAATTAGGCTAAACGAAGCAATGGAGGAGCAAAGCACCGCCATAATCGTTGCCTTGGAGCAGCAGATTATCGAAATGATGGCTTTCATGAACCAGCTCCAATCTTGGAATCAAGAGTTGGAGAGGAGGTTGCCCCCGCCACTGGAGGCTTCGGCGACGGTGGACTCTTCACCGCTAGAGGACCCACCGATGCCTGCAAACCAGCCTGCGGCAAAAAACCGAGGAGGCGACCCCGGTGAGGGAGCCGAGGACCCAGCGTTACCTGGGGAGAACCCTCCCCTGAGAGGGGCCGGAATCCACCCCGACGAAGCCCAGAGCCACGTCGATCGGTCTAAGGCAGCAACAGTAGTGCTTCTGGAGTACACTGGCGAAACTTACCCAATGTGGGACGAGCAGTTGAAGGAAATGCAGGCCAAACTGGCTGGAGTGATTGCGGCGGTGAAAGAAAAAGGCCCCAGCACTGTAGAAGAGCTGGTAAATAGGACAGACAAGCCTTTCACACCGGCAGTAATGAGGATGCCCTTACCCTCGAAGTTCAAGATGCCCACGTTGGAGTCCTTCGATGGCACAAAAGATCCCTTGGACCACCTTGAGACGTATAAGGCCCTGATGGACTTTCAGGCGGTTTCTGACGAGATTATGTGCAGGGCGTTTCCTACCACCCTTAAGGGCCCAGCCCGGATTTGGTTCCACAGGCTTTCTGCTGGGACGATCGATGAATTCATGGACTTGAGCAGGTTGTTCGTTAGCCATTACAATGGAGGGCAGAGACTGAGGAGGCCCTCCACCTCTCTGTTCAATACTAAGCAACGCGAGAAGAAGGCCCTGCGTGAGTTTGTCACCTGTTTCAACTAAGAGACTCTCTATGTGGATGACCTGGATCAGAAGGTGGCCTTAGCAGCTTTCATTGCAGGTGTCAAAACCCTCAAGTTCCTGTTCTCTCTGGCCAAGGAGGCGCCCAAAACCATAGCTGCACTGATGCTCCGAGCACAGAAATATATGAACACAGAAGATACCCTCAAGGCCAAGGAAGACACGGAGAGCGCCACCCCAGCCTAGACAAGAAGAGGGCAGCTGAGGAGAAGAAAGACGACAGGATAGTGAAAGCCCCTATATTGGCAGAGCAGAAGCCACGAGGAGAGAAAAATAAGACTAAGCCAGCCAGGTACAACCAGCACTTTACCCCACTAAATACTTCTCTAGATCAAGTGCTCTATGAGATCAAGGGGGATACAGCGCTGAGATGGCCAGGATGGATGAGATTCCCCCCCAGAGAAGAGGCCAACCAACAAGTGGTGCCGATTCCACCAAGACCATGGCCACAATACGGAGGACTGTTACGATCTTAAGCAGCAGGTTGAGAACTTGATCAAGCAAGAGAGATTAAGCAGATCCATCGCTGGGGGCAGACGCGACAAGAGGCGAGACCAGCCCCCAAGGCAAGCCGAACGAAGAAGTCCAAAGAGGGAAAGGCAAAATTAGCAACCCATGGGCGAAATAAGGGTCATCTCTGGAGGGTTTGCAGGCGGAGGAGAGTCTTCGTCCGCAAGGAAAAGGCATGCTAGGGAGGCCTGGAGCCAGAAGGAAGTCATGTCCATAGATCGGTCAGCCAAAAAATCTAGGGCAGAGCATGATCCCATCACGTTCATTGATGAAGAGGTTGGGGCCATATGTCAACCTCACGACGACCCCTTGGTCATATCAGTAGCGGTGTCCAATTTCTTGATCCGGAAGGTCTTGGTGGACAGTGGCAGCTCGGTAGACATTCTCTTCCTAAAGGCCTTCGAGCAGTTAAAGGTCGGCAGGGAAAAGCTACAACCGGTCAATTCCCCCCTGGTCAGCTTCACTGGCGACAGAGTTACGCCTTTGGGCTCCATAGCCCTACTAATAACGCTAGGAACTACACCCCAAAAAGCTACCAAGATGGTAACGTTCTTAGTAGTGGATTGCCCTTTGGCCTACAAGATCATTGTGGGCAGAACATCCCTCAACGAATTCAAAGCTATATCTTCCACCTACCACTTGAAGGTCAAATTGTCCACATCCCAAGGAGTTGGGAGGCCAAGGGTGATCAGCAGACTGCCAGAGAGTGTTATATGGCATCCCTCAGGGGGGAAACCAAAGAGGTTATGCTGATTGAGGAGCTGGAGGTTCGAGACGAGGAGGAGATTAAGAGGGGAAAACCGATAGAAGAACTCGAGGAGGTCATGGTCGGGGGGCAAGACCAGACCAGGATAGTAAAAATCGGAATGATAGCCCCCAAGGAATTCAAGGAGGGATTGAGGTCTTTTTTCAAGCAAAACGCCGATGTTTTTGCCTGGTCTCACATGGAAATGCCGGGCATCGATACCCCGGTTATTGCCCATCATCTAAACATAGACCCAACGGTAAAACCAATCAGGCAGAAAAGGAGGACCTTCGCCCCAGAGCGCAACGAGACAGTAGCTGATGAAGTTGAGAAATTGTCCAGAGCTGGCTTCATAAAGGAGGCCCAGTACCTCGCTTTGGCTATCCAATGTGGTGATGGTCAAAAAGGCAAACGGGAAATGGAGGATGTGTGTGGATTTCACTGACCTGAACAGGGCATGTCCGAAAGGTAGCTTCCCGTTACCCATAATAGATCAGCTGGTGGACTCAACAGCTGGATATGAAATGCTAACCTTCATGGACGCTTTCTCAGGTTACAACCAGATAAAGATGGCAGAGCATGACCAGGAGCATACGGCGTTTGTGACAGACAGAGGTCTGTACTGCTACAAAGTGATGCCATTTGGCCTCAAGAACGCCGGAGCAACCTACCAGAGGCTCGTCAACCGTATGTTTAGCAATCAGATTGGAAAAAACATGGAAGTCTATGTAGATGACATGCTGGTAAAAAGCAAGCAAGCCACTAACCACCTGACAGATCTGGAAGAGACGTTCAAGAACCTGCGAACCTATAAGATGAAGCTGAACCCTGCCAAATGTGCATTTGGAGTAGCCTTTGGAAAATTCCTGGGGTTTATGGTTTCCAATTGGGGGATAGAGGCTAACCCCGAAAAAGTCAGGGTAGTACTAGATATGCAGTCCCCAACGTCCACCAAAGAAGTTCAAAGACTGGCTAGCAGAGTAGTAGCGTTAAACAGATTCATCTCTAGATCAATAGATAAGTGCCTTCCTTTCTTTAAAATTCTGCATAAAGCTTTTGAGTGGACCCCCGAATGTGAACAAGCTTTTCAGCAACATAAAGGATATATGGGTTCAGTAGCGCTGCTGAGCCGAACCGTGGAAGGTGAAGAGCTCTATCTTTACCTCGCCGTGTCTAACACAGCAGTGAGCTCAACCCCGGTCAGGTAAGAGGAAGGAGTCCAAAAGCCTATTTATTACATAAGTAGGGCCCTGAGGGGCGCTGAGGAGCGATACCCTAAAATGGAGATGCTGGCCCTCGCCCTCGTAACTTTAGTACGGAGGTTGAGGCCATACTTCTAGGCCCACACCATGATTATTCTGACAGACCAGCTATTGAAGAAGATCCTCCACAAGCCGGAGACCTCGGGAAGACTTGTCAAATGGTCCATAGAAGTCAGCCAATTCGACATCTAGTACAGACCAAGACTGGCGATTAAGGGATAGGCTATAGCAGACTTCATCACTGAATTCACCCACCCAGCAACCTACCCCATTGACAACACCCTGGAGCCCCAATGGGTGCTCAATGTTGACGGCTCCTCCACTAAAAGAGCAAGCGGGGCCGGGGTCATCCTTGTCACCCCTGAAGGACACAAACTCGAATATGCTGTCAAGTTCAAATTCCCCACCTCCAACAACGAGATTGAATACGAAGCCTTGATAGTTGGCCTTCGAATGGCTCTACGAATGGGAGCAGAGCATATCCTGGTGCGTAGCGACTCTCAACTTGTGGTAGAATAGGTCTAAGGCGAATACGAGGTCAAGGGAGAAAAGATGCAAAAGTACTGTGAAATGGCCAAAAGTCTGGCTAGAAAATTCTCCAAAATACTACTAGAAAGAGTACTAAGACTACAGAACGAAGAGGCAGACCGACTGGCCAGGATAGCCTCGTTTCAGGAGGATGACCCTGAGGTCCCCATTGAAGTGCTAGATTCGCCAAGCATTCAGAACCCAACAATACTCCAGGTAGAACAAGAAGTGGATTGGGCAACACCAATCAGAAGCTACTTGGAGCATGGATCCTTACCAGTGGACAAAGTTGAGGCAAGAAGAATTTAGTACAAAGCAAGCAGGTACGCCTTCATTAACGGTATTCTGTATAAAACGGGACACACCCTGCCCTGGTTAAGGTGTGCAGGAAAAGCAGACGCTGATTACATTATGAGAGAAGTGCATGAAGGGGTTTGTGGTAACTAGTCAGAAGGGAGAGCTCTGGCCAAGAAAATTCTCTGGGCAGCCTACTACTGGCCCACAATGGAAAGGGATGCCCAAGATTTTGTGAGGAAGTGTGACAAGTGCCAGAGGTTTTCAAACATCCCAAGGCAACCGCCCTAGGAGCTGACGCCCATCCAAAGCCCTTGGCCTTTCACCCAATGGGGAATTGACATAGTAGGGGCTTTGCCTTTGGGGAAAGGCCAGACCAAGTTCGCGGTTGTGGCTGTAGACTACTTCACCAAGTAAGCCGAG
Organism: Euryodendron excelsum; assembly: GCA_033060915.1. Classification (NCBI taxonomy): domain Eukaryota; kingdom Viridiplantae; phylum Streptophyta; class Magnoliopsida; order Ericales; family Pentaphylacaceae; genus Euryodendron; species Euryodendron excelsum. Next base: position 3,035,836 of record CM065386.1, on the reverse strand, counting down.
GCTAATGCGGTCGCCACCATCACTGAGCAGAAAATGAAAAATTTCCTATGGAAGAATATCATTTGTAGATTCAGGATACCCAAGGTAATTATCACAGATAATGGGAAACAATTCAGGGGAGGGCAGTTTAGACAGACGTGTTCAGACTTACAGATCAACCATCACTTCTCTTCCCCAGAACACCCCTAAGCCAACGGCTAGGTGGAAGTCACCAACAGGACTTTGTTCAACATTATCAAGGCAAAGCTGGACAAGGCAAAGGGCTTATAGGCAGAGGAACTTCCCAATATTCTTTGGGCTTACAGAACAACCGAGAGGGTGGCAACGGGGCATACCCCCTTTTCCTTTGCGTTTGGAGCGGAAGCAATCATCCCTGTGGAAATAGGTCTGCACAGCTCCAGGGTCGAACACTTCGAACCCGAGTCTAACAATGAAGCCCTGGAGGTGAGCCTAGATCTACTCGAAGAAAGAAGATTGCATGCGGCCATGGAGGTAGCCGCCTATCAACAGAGAATTCGCAGGTATCATGACGCAAGGGTGAAACCCAGGGCATTTTAGGCAAGAAATCTAGTACTCAAGAGGGTCAACCAGTCAACCAGAAAGCCCAGTGACGGCAAACTCGGGCCAAATTGGGAAGGGCCATACACAGTTAATGTGTTCTCCAGAAAAGTAACTTACTGGTTAACCGGAATGGACGGCACAGACCTCCCCAACCCTTGGCATGACGAGCACTTGAGAAAGTACTACGCTTGATGTAACCAGCCTTCATTAATGAAATTTTTGCTCTTTGAGGCCCCCAAAACCATCGTCTACTTGCATGACCCATGAAGCACAAGGCTATTAAGCCCAACTGGTCAGTCCCCAAGACTGACCAGACAAGCCAAAAGGCCACAAAGCTACTAAGCCTAACTGGTCAATCCCCAAGACTGACCAGACAAGTCGAAAGACCACAAGGCTACTAAGCCTAACTGGTCAGTCCTCAAGACTGACTAGACAAGACGAAAGGCCACAAGGCTACTAAGCCCAACTGGTTAGTCCCCAAGACTGACCAAACAAGCTGAAAGGCCATAAAGCTACTAAACCCAACTGGTCAGTCCCTAAGACTTACCAAACAAGCCAAAAAACCACAAGGCTACTAAGCCCAATTGGTCAGTCCCCAAGACTGACCAGACCAACCGAAAGGTCACAAGGCTGTCAAGCCCAACTGGTCAGTCCCCAAGGCTGACCAAACAAGTCGAAAGGCCATAAGGCTACTAAGCCCAACTACTCAGTCTCCAAGACTGACCAAACCATTCGAAGGGCCACGAGGCTAATAAGCCCAACTGGTTAATCCCCGAGACTGACCAGACTAGCCGAAAGGCCACAAGGCTATCAAGCCCAATTGGTCAGCCCCCAAGGCTGACCAAACAAGCCGAAGGGCTACAAGGCTACAAAGCCTAACTGGTCAGTCCCCAACACTGACCAGACCAGTATAAAGGCAACCAATCCCAACTGGTCAGTCCCTAAGATTGACCAAACAAGCCAAAAGGCCGCAATGCTACTTAGTCCAACTGGTCAGTCCCCAAGACTTACCAGGCCAAGGTTCTCAAACCAATTTAACACCATGGTCAGTTCATTCGGCTAACCAGAACGACTAAAGTCCCTTAGGGCTAGTCAAAGAATTCATGCAAACTACTCATCACAAAGCATTCAGACACAAGAACACAGAGAATTGGTGAAAAGCGGTTACAAAGGCAGTCAAAAAAAAAAAATCTCTACATGGGCTTTGGGTCTCTTAATAAGATCAGGATTAGGCTTTATCCCCCTTTTTTGCTACAGGGGTCTGGTCTTCCACACCAGACGCATTGGAGGTAGTGTCATTAGACGGCTTCAAGGCAGAGAAGTCCAGGTCTAAGAAGAGCTTCTTTGCTGCAACCTTAGCATCGATGAAACCTTCCATGTAAGCCTCGCTGAGTTCGTCTTGAAAGGCTGCCCCAACCTTAAACTCTTCCACATCACCATCTCAAGCATTTTTTAGGTGCCCCTCCAGTTCAGTTAACCTCAGAGTAAGGGAGTCCCTGATTGCCTCAAAGGCCTGAGCATCAAAAGTCAAAGTCTCGACCTTTTTCTTGAGCTCAGCTGATTCGTCCAGCACGACAGTCTTCTCTGCCTCAGCAACTGCCTTGGATTCCTCAGCATCCTTCACCTTTTTCTCCAAACCGCTGATAGTCCCAGTCAAGGTCTCAATGACTTGGCCTTTCTTGGAGCTCTCACTCTTCTTCGCCTTCAAGCGGGTAGACAGGCAGAACACTTTCACATGTAACTGTAGAAGGATGGGAGGATCAGTATCAATAAATAAGAGCAGTCAGATGAAAAACAAGAGCTAAACCAGAATCATCACCTTCACAGCATCATGGTTCAGGCTTTTTGTCAGTTGGCCGTTACTCCAGTTGGCGAAATGACCCACATCCTCCATACTGATGAATTGCTGCATCATTTCCCAAGTAGCCTGGACATCTTCCACAACTAAGGGCTCGCCCTCCTGAGCTAAAGCTATTGGGCCCGTAGGTGTTACCGTGACAGAAGGAGGCATTCCAGCGCCAGACCTGGAAGACTAACCAGGTGCCCGGGTAGCAGTTGAAGCCTTAGCTACCATGGGGGGCCCAACCACCGCAGGACCCTTGCCAGGGGATTGCTCAATGGTCTTGCCCCCAGAGCTGGGCCAATAGCGTTGTTGGGTCTCTCTTGAGCGGCCTTTGCCTTCTCCATTTCTTCGAATTTCTTCTTAGCAGAGGACCCCATGCTCCTCTTGTCGAAGCCCATGTTCGATTCCTATCTTGCAAAGCACACAAAGCAGGAATCAGTGCACTCACATCAGAGAGCAGCTGCAATAGACATACTAGACTCACTCCTCTTAGCGCGAAGGGCTTCGATGGAAGGGTCTGGACCTAAAAGGTAGGCTGCCAAACTCTCACCAGCTATAAGGGGCGCCCAGTTCTTGATCGGGTGCTCCCTTACCCTCGTTAAACAGCCTTCCCTCGACTCGTCCTCCGGCACAGGAAAGTGTGCTAAGTAAAAGAAAAACGGATGATGGTCAAACCATTACCTTAAGAAGGGATCAAGCATAAAATCACGAAAGGCGCTTACCCTTCCTACCTGGTCCGCCCCATTGTTTGGGTATGCAAGGGGCTTGGTCAGTCACATCCTCCCAGTGGGCAATCTCCATACCCTCGCCATACATAAAGAAATACTTCTCCTTCCAGCGGTTGTGGGAGACTATGAGATTGGTTATCAGAGTTGGCTGATCGTCCCGAGCTGAGAAGTAATACCAGCCTGAGCTCTCACTCTTCGTTATCTTTTAACAAAAAAAGAAGTCTTTAAGGGTCAGGATTTCCTCCTTGTCGGTAGCAGCCTGCCACAGGGCAGCACAGCCTATAAGAATGCGCCATGAGTTGGGCATGAGCTGCCTAGGAGCTAGCCTGGCCCTGCTCAAGACTCCCCTAATGGGAGGAGCAATTGGAAACCTCAGCCCCCCGGTCAGTGCTTTCTCGTACACCGTTATTCCGCCAGGGCGAGGGAGGCATGCTCTATCATCGCTCCCAGGAACCCTATAGCTCATGGAAGCCGAAAACTGGTAGGTAGACCAAAGATTTCTCACTTTCACCCCATCTAGGATAGAGGCTATGTGCCTCGCCTCGTGCCTGGAGTATGGGGCAGAGGGCGACCTTGCCCCGACCTCGGCCACAGCCATGTGAGCACTTTCGAAGGCGTCCACGATGGCCATAGGGCTCCTCACCCTCATTCGCCTCACCTCTTGGGTAACACCCCCAATATCGGCCTCAGGGTAGTTCGCAGAGGCACTCGAAGCCTCGTCTGGCCTAACCCTATCCAAATCCATCGAAGCAGTATGCTCAGAGCCGGATGACAGGGCGATTGGGTGGGGATTCATGATCCTAGGGTCTTTTATTTCGCCTAAAGTTGCAAAAGTAGACTTGGAAGCCTCTAAGACACCCCAGTACACAGACTCGACAAAGGAGGGGTTGCCTATGAACCCTAGAGGATACGAGGCCCTGACTCTCCACTCGTAGTACCAGATGACCTTCTGTAGAAGCCAAAACATATACCCACACGCCCTGAATACCTTAATGAGCAGAAAGATCGAGAAGAAGGATTGAGTTCGCTTCAAACAACCAACAATGGCAGAAGAAAAGGGGAATAAAATGAGAGGAATTACTTGCCGAATAACCTGAAAAAGACATGCGAAATGGAGGGCCATTTGATGAACCGCGAAGGTCTTATAGGCCCCTTCTTTTTGAAATCAATGGCGTGGATCCGCCCAGGGTTCTCAGATCGAACGGTTGATGGTGGTAACGTCCAATCGATATACGGGGCCAACCTCGCGAAGCCACGTGGCATGAACGCCAAGGGTCGTGTCGATTTGGCAGGCATAGTAATTATGATGATTTTATGGCGCCATAAATGCGTCCATGGCGCGGCGCCCCGCGACTCTTTGGAATTCCCACTGGCTGACCTGGGCTGCTAAGGGAATTAGGGGCATCTGATAATACGACAAGTGTTTTTGGTCTGTCCCCTCCGTGGACATACCAGATGAGCTCGGGCTACGTCCCCAGACCCGGACTTCCGAACTTCCTTCCAGGCTAAGCTTGCTAACAGACCTGAAATGGTAGAGCTCCAACAATACACCAAGCGCTGCCATTAAGGCACCCTGAGATTCTCGCCTGAGGATTAGCCCCCACAATCGCATGATTAGGACGGTTCCCCCACGACTGGGGGCATGATCCATGAAGTCTAATATTAGGGCATGATATATCCCCCACGATTGTGGATGCATAATTTGAGGGCACGATTGACTCTCCCATGAAGGTGCCCACGATCCAAGCTAACACTCCTATAAAAAGGGCAGTCATCATCTCTAAGAAGGTACGAGATACATCAACCCTTGAACATTGTTACTCTGCCCATATTTCTCTAGCCCAACTTTGGCATCGGAGTGTCTTTGGCAGGCACCAAACCGATGTCCCAAGCAGGGGGATTCATCACCCCAATAGTTCGCATCAGTGGTCAGGAATGACATACAAATTCACTACATCATCATAGTATATACAATATGTATATATATTTGTGTAAGTGTATATATACATCTAGTGGGTACGCTTAATTCCTTCCAGCTGTGATAGTAATTCTTTGAGACTGTATTTCGCTACTAGGCTTCATTTAATCTTGGATCTCTTTCCCATTGAAGATGAAAAAACAAGCAAGAATTTATAGATAGATAAAGAGAGAGAGAGAGAGAGAGAGAAAAGCTCCCAACTTACCATCGCACTACCAATTTCAATTCTTCCTTTTTTCCTCCTGATTTTTGTACAAGTGAAATAGATAGAGAGAATTAGAGTCTGTTTTGAGTCATCTCCTTCTGAAAGTGTCGTGCACTCCTCTTCCAGCGCCGAATAAGAACAGTCTGATCGGAAATAAAAGACTACCGTTTGTTGGCCTCTTAGAAGTCATGCGATGAAAACACGACTTCACATGACTTTACAGTTTGATAACTAAGTTTGTAACAGTTTGAATTTGGTAAGAAAAGTGCTACCGATAGTCAAGTAACCCTCTTCATTTGATAAAGAAAAATGCTACCCACAATTAAAATTGTCGGTCACTCACTATCGAATGAGCATTTGATAGCACTCTTCATTTGATAAAAAAAATGCTATCGCTAACCGAGACTGTGGGAGACCAACAACCGTCCTTTAGTTAAAAAAAACTCTGGATTTAGTGTCAATAACATAGCGTCAACCAAAGCACAGTACTCTATTGATGTAGCGTCAACAACATTACGTGGATTGACTGACTCTACGGAGCACCACGTCAATTACTTTCTTCCCTCACAATGAGTTATTTTTCCTGACTTTTTCGTTTAACATAACCTTTGCATAGGAAATATTATTTAGGGTTCGTTTGGCTAAGCATTTTTAGAAAGGAAGCTAAAAGTAAAAAAATCAAAAGAGTGTTATATAAGTAAAGAATATAAGGCAAAAAAATAAATGAACACGAAGTATATATAGTGAATAGTTCTTGAAGAACTATCAAATATTTATCTATTTTATTCTTCTGAAACATTTAGGGTTGATCTTCTGGACCACCTAAAATTTTATTGCTAATACAAAAGAACAATACAACACGATATTTACAACTTACCTAGACTGCTCTTTCTTCTATTTCCTCTCTCTGTTCTTCCTCTCTGAGTTGTATTTGTGCCTAGAATGAATCTAGGCATCCCTTATTTATAGGCAGAGAGCAAGGGGAGACAAAGGGGGGAGGGGGGCTGCGGAAACCAAGGCTGCCAAAAAGAGGGCGGCTGAAACCTTAGGTCAGCCAATATGTCACACTCCCCCTTAGATGACCTCTTGGTAAAACTGCCTCATTAAAACTTTGCTAGGAAAAACCCAGTGGGAAAAAAAACCGTAGCGAAGGAAAAAGAGTACAATACTTAACTCCCCTTGAAGCATAAGAACATTATTTGCTTCATGAAAGATTTGTGAGATGGCGCATACCAATAACATGCACTAGCTTTTCAAATATTGCAGTTGGTAGTGCCTTAGTAAATAAGTCGGCCAAATTATCACTAGACCGTATTTGTTGAACCTCATGATCACCACTTTTCTGGAGCTTATGTGTATGGAAGAACTTTGAAGAAATATGCTTCGTTCTGTCACCTTTAATATAGCCTCCGTTAATCTGTGCAATAGAAGCTGCATTATCCTCGTATAATATCGTCGATGTATCTTTGATTATAGATAATCCACAACTTTCTTGAATATGTTGAATCATGGATCTTAGCCAGATGCACTCTCGGCTTGCTTCATGAATTGCAATTATCTCAGAATGATTTGAAGAAATTGCAGTTAATGTCTCCTTCACTGATCGCCAGGATATAGCAGTGTTACCATAAGTAAACACATACCCAGTTTGAGACCTAGCCTTATGCGGATCAGAAAGGTAGCCAGCGTCTGCATAGCCAATCAATTCAGGTTGTAACTTCTTAGAATAAAATAATCCCATATCAGTTGTCCCTCATAAGTAACGCAGTATATGTTTAACTCCTTTCCAATGTCTTTGTGTTGGTGCAGAACTGTATCGTGCCAATAAGTTGACAGAGAATGCTATATCAGGTCTTGTACAATTGGCAAGATACATAAGGGCACCGATTGCACTAAAATATGGTACTTCAGGACCAAGAAGTTCTTCACCGTCATCTTGAGGATGGAAAAGATCTTTATGTACATCTAGTGAACGGACAACTATTGGAGAACTTAATGGATGAGCTTTGTCCATGTAAAACTGCTTTAAAACCTTTTCAGTATATGCTGATTGATGGACAAGAATTTGATTGGATAAGTGCTCAATCTGTAATCCAAGACAATACTTGGTTTTTTCAAGATCTTTCATTTCAAACTCCTTCTTTAAATAACGAGCAGATGTTGTTAGTTCTTCAGAAGTTCCAACAAGATTCAGATCATCGACATAGACTGCAATAATAGCAAATCCAGATTCTGATTTCTTAATAAAAACGCATGGACAAATTGCATTATTCACATGTCCTTTTTTCAATAGATATTTACTAAGACGATTGTACCACATGCGTCCAGATTGTTTTAACCCATACAACGATCGTTGAAGCTTGATAGAATATAAGCTTCTAGATGAAATATGTGCTTCAGGCATTTTAAATCCTTCAGGAATTTTCATATATATATCATTATCTAATTCACCATACAAGTAGGCTGTCACGATGTCTATCAGACGCATATCCAGTCCTTCTGAAACTGATAAACTAATTAAGAATCTGAACGTAATGACATCCATTACAGGAGAGTATGTCTCATCATAATCAATATCAGATCCCTGCGAGAAACCTTGTGCTACGAGTCGGGTTTTATATCGTACTATTTTATTTTTCTCATTTCGTTTTCGTACGAATACTTATTTATATCCAACAGGTTTTACATCTTCAGGTGTGTGGACTACAGGTCCAAATACTTTACGTTGTGCTAATGAGTGTAATTCTGCCTCAATAGCTTCTTTTCATTTTGGCCAATCAATTCTACATCGACATTCGTCAACTGTCTGTGGTTCAGTCTCTTCATTACTTCTGGTAATACCAAGAGCTACTTTAAATGAAAATATGTTGTCGACAACCATCTTATTTCTCTTCCATCTTTCTCCTGTATTCATATAACTTATTGAGATCTCATTATTTTCAGGTACCATATCACTTACAGGGGATATATCTTCAGGAGGTTTCTCTTCTGAGAATTCTTCTTCAAGAAGTTTAGATATTGTGTTCTCTTCAGGAGCACCAACTTGCTTATGCATTTTTTCTTGTGTCTCCCTTTTTCTAGGAACCGTGTCTTTTGCACCAACAGGCCTCCCACGCTTCAAGCGTGTTTTAGATTCATTTGCTGCTGTACTAATAGATTGTCCTACAGGGACATCAATATGTGCTGGAGTATTAGCAGCTGGTATATGTGATTTTGTCACATTCTTTGTGTCGGTGAAGGCATCAGGTAATTGATTTGCAATTGTCTGTAAATGAATAATTCTTTGAATTTCTGATTCGCATTGACTCGTTCGAGGATCAAGATGAGACATTGTTGCAATATTCTAACTGATCTCTCGTTGCTTTTCTAATTGCGTCATTTCTCCCCCTAATGATGGGAAGACTGACTTATCAAAATGACAATTCGCAAAACGTGCCTTGAAGAAATCACCTGTTAAGGGTTTCAAATATCTAATAATAGATGGAAAATCAAAACTAACATAAATTCCAAGTCTACGTTGGGGACCCATTTTAGTACGCTGTAGGGGTGAGATAGGTACATATACAGCACAACCAAAAACTCGTAAGTGAGAAATATTTGGTTGCTAACCAATAACAAGTTGTAATGGTGAGTACTGATGATAAGCAGTTGGTCGGACTCTAACCAAAGATGTAGCATGCAATATGGCATGTCCCCAAGCAAAAACAGGTAATTTTATTTTCATAAGTAAAGGTCGAGCAATCAACTGAAGCCGTTTTATAAAAGCTTCAGTAAGACCATTTTGTGTATGTGTGTGGGCAATTGGGTGTTCAACATCAATCCCTATTGACATACAACAATCATCAAAGGCTTGAGATGTAAATTCTCCAACATTATCTAGTTGTATCGACTTGATTGGGTAATCTGCCTGTAAGCGAATAATTTGAGTAAGCAGTCTAGCAAAAGCAATATTACGGGTAGAAAGTAAACAAACATGTGACCATCGTGTAGATGCATCATTAAAATCATAAAATAACGAAATGGTCCACATAAAGGATGTATTGGCCCACAGATATCCCCGTGAATTCGTTGTAAGAATGATGGGGACTCAAGAATTACCTTGGAAGGAGATGGTCTGACAATTAATTTCCCTTGTGGACAGGCAGCACATGTATAATCATGTAACAATAGAATCTTCAGGTTCTTTAACGGATGTTCATATGAGTTGTCAATAATTCGACGCATCATTGTTGACCCTGGATGACCCAAACGATCATGCCATAGTATAAAATTCTTTAGGTCAAAGCACTCCTGGTGCATCACTACAAGTGATGCTTCTGCTTTTATAGAAGTATAATATAATCTAGAAGACAATGCAGCCAGTTTTTCTGATATATATTTCTTTCCTGAAATATAAGCAATAATGTAGAGTTGTTCTACATTATCTGCATTCGTCATCTCAATATGATATCCATTACGACGTATATCTTTAAAACTAATCAGATTACTTGTAGATTTAATAGAATACAATGCATCATTAATGCATAACTTTGTTCCTCTTGGCAATATTATATTGGCCCTTCCGGAGCTTTCAATTAATTTTGTTGTGCCAGAGATTGTCTTGACATTAGCTTCAAGTAATGTCAGGTGTGAAAAATATTTTTTCTTGCGAAGAATTGTGTGTGTTGTTACACTGTCTACCAGACATATGACTTCACCATTCATTTTAGATATACTCAACGTATTGGTATGATCCATGTATCTATATAACATATTAAATTTGCGTAATTAAAACATGATCATTTATTGCAAAGACAAGCGGATGAAGGAAACATTACACAAGATGATAAGAAACTACATAGACTAGAACAAAGAGACAATAAAATTAAGTAGTGTGGACATCTCCATCACCAATTAAATGGTCTATTCTTCCACTTGCATCTTCAAAGAAATCTGAAATATCAAGATAAGAAATATCAACTTGGCCATCAAAATCTATAAAATGCATTTCTGCATTTTTTTCTTTATCTTTAATTGAGGCTTGGTAAAGTACTCTTAAATGTTGAGGCGTACGACAGGTACGTGACCAATGGTCTCTCATCCCACACCTATAACAAGTATCTTCAGATTTCTTAGGAGGTTGAGTTTGTAACCCTTTTCCCTTTTCAGATTTATTACACTGCTGGTGGTATGGTGTGGTATTTTTAAATCTCATATGATAACCTCCACGATAATGTCCACGATTGCGACCATTATTTCTGCCACTATCACGACCACGTTTGCTAAATGAGCTTGCATTCACTTCAGGAAATGGAGCTGAACCAATAGGTTGAGACTGATGATTTTTTAGTAACAACTCATTATTTTGCTCAGCTAGAAGAAGACAAGATATTAATTCAGAATATTTCTTAAATTTACGCTATCGATATTACTGCTGCAGGAGCACATTCGAGGCATGGAATGTAGAGAATGTTTTTTCTAATATGTCTTCATCAGTAATCTTGTCTTCACATAATTTTAATCGTGAGCTGATTTTAAATAATGCAGAGTTGTACTCACTGACAGTTTTATAATCTTGCAACCTCAGGTGCATCCATTTAGATCTGGCTCTTGGGAGGATTACGGTCTTCTGATGCTCGTATCTCTCCTTTAAATTTTTTCATAAGAGCAATGGATCTTTTATCGTGAGGTATTCCGATTTCAGTTCCTCATGAAAATGATGGCGAAGGAAAATCATAGATTTCGCGCGATCCTGCTGAGATGCGTCATTTTCCTCCACTATTGTTTATTCAAGTGCTTTTGCAGCAAGATGGATCTTGGCATTAAGGATCCATGATAAATAATTATCGCCAGAAATATCAAGGGCAACAAATTTCAATTTGGCAAGATTTGATATTTTTACAATGCTAGACTATACAAAAAAAATAAACTTAAATAAGATATGGTGATAATATGATGTATAAAGAATTAAACAAAAATCAACGCAGTATTCATTGCATTTTATATTATATTTTACTATTTAAATACTATATATCGCTATTCATGAATAGTAACATACATCGATATATATATATATATATATATATATATATATATATATAATATTACTATTTTTGTCTCTATTCTAACTTTCAATCCATACATCAAAAAATAGTCAAGTCACATGTCTATGGAAAGGTATTAAAATATGAATTCTAGATCTCTAACTATCATAGGCAAACAATGCAAGATCTGAGAGAAATAAAGTAACAAAGTTTTAAAATAAACACTATTCATCTCAATAGTAAATTACTGTTCATACTATTCATGTGAATTAAGTGCACAGTAAAGAATTCAAAATGAAGATAAATTACACAGAAAAAGTAGTATCATGATGTAAAGAAAACCACAAAGTACTTAGAGTCTCGTGCTGATAACGTGTTATATAAGTAAAGAATATAAGACAGAAAAATAAATGAACACGAAGTATATATAGTGAATAGTTCTTGAAGAATTATCAAATATTTATCATATTTTATTCTTCTGAAATATTTAGGGTTGATCTTCTGGACCATCCAAAATTTTATTGCTAATACAAAAGAACAATACAACACGATATTTACAACTTACCTAGACTGCTCTTTCTTCTATTTCCTCTCTCTGTTCTTCCTCTCTGAGTTGTATTTGTGCTTAGAATGAATCTAGGCATCCCTTATTTATAGGCAAAGAGCAAGGGGAGAGAACAAAGGGAGGAGGGGGGCTGCGGAAAACAAAACGGCCAAAAAGAGGGCGGCTGAAACTTAGGTAAGCCAATATGTCACAAAAATGACAATTTGTAGATGAGTTTGATTTTTGGGGTTAGTAGTGGTGAAGTGTTTTGATAAACACATGATAAAAAATCATTTAAAATTGGATAAGTTGAGTTGGTCCTCAAAGCAATTTGGTCTTTTTATTTTTTTATTTTTTTTTATCTCTTCTTCTTTCTGGTTCACCAAATGCATATTTATACGAACTTCACTAGCACTCCTCTGTGAGCTTTTACTGATGACAAAACCTGCAAAAGAGAAGATGTATTCAAATTAGGATTTTCTATATTCCATGGTTAGAATAGAGATTTCAATTCTATTGATTGAGATGTTGACACGTTAACTAAAATAAAAAATAAAGAGTTCGAATGAGTTAACTTAAAATTTATTTGAAGATAAATAAATTGTAACTTGTATATAAGCAAATAAATTCTAATATAAAACCTCATAGTTTGGTAAGATATCAATAAATTTTTTTATAGGCTACTATATGTTAAATATAGAATATATTTTTGTATAGAAACCATATAATAAAATATAAAAATATTATTATATATTTAATAATGCAAAATTTAAATATATTAAAATAAAATTATAATATCATATAAACTCTCGAAACGCTCTCAACCTAATTAATTGAAAAAAGTTGAAACTTTCACGCGCACCAACACCTCACCTGCTCTGCGTGACTTAGAACTGGACGCTGTCAACTACTACAATGATAACCAAATTGATACTCCAAGTAGAACTATCTAGTTAATGTTTCAGAATTTGGACCTTGTCAAACTACTACTACAACAATAAACCAAATTGACACTCCAAGCAGAACTCTTAAGCTAATTGACGGTTGTTTCAAAGTCTCTATGGCGGGGCCTCCTCGGAAAGACACTCCTCAAAGATTTTCAATCTTTAAACAAAGACAGGCTGACCGATCCGAAAACGCATGCAAAACATATCCGTTTTACACTTGCCCTAGGTAGTTCCCTCTATATAAATCTTTGGATAAATTCAAATTCATTAACTCAAAACCAATCCCTACTAGTAGTAGTATTCTTCAGGCCAAAAACCTTTTCAAACACTCCTAGCTAAGCTAGCCCTTGTGAGTTGTGATATTAATGGCCACTCTTCAAGCTTCAACTCTTCTTTTTCCCTCGGCTTCAGCTTCTCGCAAACTCAAAGTAATCAAAGCCAATCTAAACAATCCAAAACGTCAAAAAGATCATCTTTCAGTCCATCAGCAACCCATCAATTCATCCATTGGTGAATTAACCGTGACTTGTAATGCAAGAAACGAAGGAATATTAGCCAGTGTAGAGGTGGCTGAAGAGCTGTATACAATAATGGACCTTGTTGCAGACAGAGCAGAAATGCACAGCAATGTCGCAGCGCAGCGAGATAACTGGAACCGTCTCCTCTTAACTTCAGTCAACGGAATGATTGTCACCGCTGCTACTATGGCCGGCCTCGCAGCCGTTTATGGAACCGGACCTTCCCTTCTGGCATTAAAGCTCTCTTCCACCGTACTATACGTGGCTGCCACTGGCGTTTTGATGGTGATGAACAAAATTCAGCCGTCTCAGCTCGCAGAAGAACAAAGGAACGCTTCGAGATTGTTTAAGCAGCTTCACGAGCAGATCAAAACCAAGATATCTCTTCGAAAGTCGACTTCCGGCGATGTGAACCACGCAATGGAGAAAGTTTTGGCAATAGATAGAGCTTACCCGCTTCCTTTGCTCGGCGCAATGCTCGATAAGTTTCCCAGAACTGTGGAGCCGGCCGTGTGGTGGCCGAAGCAACTGACCGGAATCCGAGAAGAGAATTTTGGAGGCGAAGGGCGGGGAAACGGGTGGAGTGAGAAGCTTGAAGACGAAATGAGAGAGATTGTTGGGGTTATGAAGAGGAAGGATAGTGCAGAGTATTTGAGGTTAAGTGAGTTGGTGTTGAAGGTTAACAAGGTTCTAGCCATTTGTGGGCCTTGGCTCACGGGTCTAGCCGCGGTTGGGTCAGCCTTTTTGGGAACGCCTTGGCATGGGTCATGGGCTGTCGTTTTGAGTGTTGTGTTTGGAGTTTTGGCGGCTGTGGTCAACGCTATAGAGCATGGTTGTCAAGTTGGGATGGTGCTTGAGATGTATAGAAGCTCTGCTGGCTTCTTTAAGCTCATGGAAGAGAGTATTGAATCGAATTTGGAAGAAGGAGAAGTGGAGAATAGAGAAAATGGGAAATTGTTTGAAACAGAAGTGGCTCTTAAGCTGGGACGTAGTTTGTCAGAGCTCGAAGATCTTGCTAGTCTTTCTTCCTCTCCAAATCCAGAGGACACAGACGAGTTCGCAAGCAAACTCTTCTAAATGTTTGTTTCGATGAATTGTGCAATTGTGTGGCATAGAGCAAACTGTGACCACAAGTCGACTCACAATTTTCCGCATGAATACTTTTTTTCTTTTTTGCTAAGTTTTTTGCATGAATTTTCTAATTATATATAGTATTACTGCAAAAGAACTTATACGAATAGAATTTACCAACAAGAAAAAGTACAATGATGAGCATTTCTCTTTAAAATTAACTTATATTATGGATTTTTATTACAAAAAAGTCATCGCTAAATAATTTTGGTGTTATTTTTTGTGTAAATATTGAAGAAGAATAGCATTACCCAATCATTTGGAGAATATTTTACTTGAGAGATTTTTCTATTTTTCTTTTTTTGATACACAGAGGGTCTCAACAGCAAGCAGGGTGGTGAGACAAATCCAAGACCATAAGCATGGATGGGGATATCATTATCACCAGGTTTTCTTGCTCCTCCATGGCTTTCAGTTTATCCACCTCATCTTTTGTACAAATTTTGTATATTTTTCCTGTTTGTAACCAATCATCAAAGGTCAATAAATATCAAAAATTCCTTTTTCTTGCGAGGCTACGCAGCACACCAACCACTACATAAAAAGAACAAAAATTTCCATTGGAAGAGTCGATGAACATTTAATCAATTTGAAAGGAATGAATACGTACTAAATTGACCAAACATACTCGACCCTGGTAATTGGGTGCCATTTTTTTCCCCCTCTTTCTTTGTTTGGTCCGACAAGTTAAATGCAAAGGCAACTAATTCTTTGACACCTACGCATGTCAATTGGCTCAGCCCGGCCTCACTTGACTTGACCTGTGGCCCATCGGGTTCGGATCGGGCTTTGCGGACTCCCACTAAATTTCAAACAAGGCTAGGCCGAGCCAAAATTGAAAATGGTAGGTCCAAGCTTAGCCCACAACACTAGGAGCATGCTTGGGCCTTGGGCCATGGCCTAAGTTTTTGAAGGGCTACCGAGTCTCTTTTTATTTGTAGCATTATATTTTTAAAACTAATAAATTTAGTTATGATAAATTTGTATGAACTAATAAAATATTAATTATACAAAAAATACCTTATGAATCTATTAAGTGTAAAGTTATTCAATTTCTTTGAACTTGTCTAAAAAATTTTACATTTACATTTATTATTGTATATAATTAATAAGGTAAACTATATACAATTACAGCTATGAAATTAATGAATGTTACGTGATGAAGAAAAATAAAATATAAATTTTATTAAATCATGAAACTTTATCAAAATTACACGAAACTAATATAAAAAAATAAAGAATTACATCAGTATAGGACAAGTACAACCCAAATAAATTGGCATCTATAAGTCTATCTATCATTTACATTACTCCATTTTACATTACATTGTGGATATGAAGTAAAAAAAAAATACAATAAGGGGCAAGGCTGGGCAGCCTAGGCTAGTTGGGGGGGTGGGAGGGGGGCCGCTGGGGGTTGGCGCCGGGATGAGGAATTACGCGGGCAGGCGGGTGGGTGCATTGAGTTGGGTTGGGGTTTTAAAATGTGCATTGAGTTGGGTGGGGTTTAAAAAAAATTTTTTAACTTTTGTTTAGGAAAGAGGGGGGGGGGGGGGGGGGGGGGGGGGTGTTTGGGGTTTAACACGCAGGCTTGCAGGCCGGGGTTGGTCACGGGCCTCAGGTTTGGGCCTCCAAAAGGAGGGCTCAGGCTGGCCCATAAGAGGCTCAGGCTAGGCCTAAATTAAACTCGGGCAGGCCATAAACCTTGGGCCCAATTCACGTCCCTATTGACACTCACATATTCTGTAAGTGAAAAGAAATTTGGGTTAATTATAAAAGCACCCATTGAACTATGACTTAGTATTACTATATTTTCGTAAACTTTAAAATGTAATACGTTGACCACCTAAACTATCAATTTGTATTGATCAACCCCTCCTATTAACAATTCGTTAAGAAAATGGATAAAATTTGTTATTTTGACTTGCACATATTAACAAAACTACAGTTTAATACCTAAATTGATCTTTCTCCTATTATAATAATTGTCTAAAATGTCCCTTGAAATGATATGTAAATATAGAAACAAAATACGGAATATTTCAATTATTATACAATTATTACAAAAAAATAATATAATTTAAGTGTAAAATAAATTTTCATGAACATGTGCTAGTTACATGATAATTTTTCATTTATTCTCCTAGCTAATTGCTAAAATATTATTAACAGAAAAATTGATTGATACAAATTGATAGTTCATAAAATCAATTTGCTATATTTTAGAATTTAAAAGACATAATGATACTAAATCATAGTTCAATAAATATGTTTGTAATTAACCCAAAAACTATGTTCATAATTAACCCAAAAACTTTTACAGCTGCTTTAGGTTTTGTTGCCTCTTTTATGATTAGTGGAGCTCTTCCATCATTTTGTTGGGAATATCTTCTTAACAGAAGCAATTCTTTTTTATTTTGTAACCATCCCTGTTGCTGTAACTTGTTAATTCCACCTCAAAAGCTTATTTCTGCACTCCTGTAAATCTTTTTTCAGCTTAGACCATGCTCTTTCACTCAAACCAAAATCCGCTACCAAGAAGAATAAATAAAAAGCGTCAGGAGACCAATTGAGGAGAAGATGACGAAAGAAAAACGAGATTATTAATGTTTGGATTGAGTCTAATGTTACAACAACTTGGAATAATGAAACAATCTGTTTTTTTGTTTGGTTTTGCTGAAGGAGCACATTTGAGAGGTAACATCTACTAAAATCCTAAACTTGGTAACTACAAGGGCTAAAATTACACAACGGCATCTCAACAAATAATATCAGAGCTACAAAATAAACTAAATTTCATAACAAACTCCGGTAATCTCATAAATCCAAACCAGTTCCCAAAATGGGTTTCTGCAGTATCGTATGATCGATATCCCAAGAGGCTCCAACCAGCAACCACCACATCACATTCTAACTTCTATGCCTTCATTTGACAAGTGCTCTTTCACCAATGGAATGGGCACCTGCAACCCGCAAAATTAAGAAAGATAACGAACAACATATAAGTTATATAGCCATAGAAACTCTTCAAAGTAGCTTCCTCAAGAAATCCAGATTTCTGTTTATTGATATTTCCTTTCTCCTTGGCAACTTCAAATATGTGAATATAACCATGGATATATAGCAAAATATTAATATCAGTTTGAAAAAATTGGAGAAATTAACATAATTTTCAAACATATTGTGGATAATTTCAATGTATCGAGGTCTTCAAAATAAAGATATATTGATGAATATATCACAAATATACTGGACATTTTATTCCCTGAATAGGATGTAACTTCATTATCTAACAATATGCACAGTGATGAAGTGACACTGACTATTAATTTTATGAAGAAAAAGAAAATGCAGGTTGAAGGGCAATAAATAGAAGGGGCAGTGTTTTGGTCAATTGACTAAAACCAGTCTATTATGGGCAGCAAACAAATTTTTTTTCTTTCTTTTTGATAAATAGTCTATTATTGACAGCAATGTCAGATGAATTCCAAACAACATTAACAATCATCCACACCATCCATATGAAAGCTGAATAGGTTAACAAGAATTCATACTCTCTCTCTGAGGATTTGTCACCATACCTCCTTCCGATTGGAAAATGCCAGCGGCAAGAGCAGCAGAAGCATTTGTTTTAGTGAAAACCTCTGAGAAGTGTTCAACTGCTCCTGCTCCACTACTAGCAATCACGGGGATGTTCACAGCATCTGAGATCAGCTTTATAAGATCTACATCAAATCCTTTCCCTTGACCTGAAACACATCAATTAAGCAACCTTAGAAATGAAAAGCTAGTTTGTGAACGAAAATAATATAATTCAATTGATAGAACTCAAATAACAAAGCCACCACCAGGACATGATGAGATGAGTCCAAGGGTACCGGAAAATCACATATAAATGTTTTATTGGTGCCTCTAAAAGATGGTTTCAAAAGCAAATCAACATCAAATAAGAGCAACTAGTTTTTAAAGCAGAGGAAAGAAGTATAAAAATCTGCTAAGTAACAGTTTGTGGAAGATTCAAAGCAGGAAAAAAAAAAATCCTAAAAGATAGCATGCAACAATCCTTACAGTTTCTAAGAATCAAAAGTTATGTTTACCATCACAGTCAATGCAGTTTAGCAGTATTTCCCCAGCTCCCAACTCTTCGACAGCTTTTGCAAGTTCATAAGCTCCAATTGGTCGACCCTCTCGCCCACCATTAACCTGAATAATTAGTAAACAAATATTTTTTCAGGTTTGTGAGGGAAAGGGGGGGGATATAAGAGAGGATGGAAGGCTTACCGTGCACTGATACCAGGCATATTCTTCTCCATGTGGACCTGAAACAAAATATAAAAAATTAAATAGTTTTTTTTCCACAACGGGGCCCTCTGGGTAGATGATACCTCGGTCATCAGAACTTATAAAGTAACAATTCAAGATTATAAACAAAAGACAAGACACTTTATGTTGCGAGTACTGGTCTCATATTGGTTTGTGTACTGATCCACCAGCTACCTTCGTCATTTCCCATTTATATTTTAAGCTTTTTAACTTATTACTAGCTTGAAAATGTCGCTGAGAGAACAAATAAAATCTGTCCTCTCATTATAAATTCTCGTCATCATCTTCAGAAATTGCTTAACATTCTAGGGACAAGGTGTAGGATGTTAAGAATCATACTTGTGATGCACACAAAAAGACGTGGGAAGCAAGGAATTACATAGTCTTGCAATTGTTTCCACACCAATCGCAGCACCATATGTCCCCATGAAAAGAAAACTTGTAGTTCTTGCTTAACGAGTAGAAATAGCACAAAATATGGATGCCCTCCCCTTCAGTACCCCAAAAGAAGATTAATGTTTTGGAATCCCATTTCTTTTTTCGCCTCACGCAATCAAAGTATGCTGTTGATTTATTAGCTAAACTAAAGCTGATTTAGTCGGTGCCAAGCCTGTGTCTTCACCGCTCCCTTCAGGGTCAAAATTTTCCGCTTACGAGGGTGACCCCCTGCCCCTGCCTGATGCTATCTTTTATCGTCAGCTCGTCGGTGCTCTTAAGTATCTTACTCTAACTCGACCTTACATCACTTGCGCCATGAATCAGGTCTGTCAATTTATGCATGCCCCGACCCTTGCAATCACTTGGGTCATTTTGTTGCCGTGAAGCACATTCTACGGTAGATTTTTCTTTTATATTGTGATGAGTCAGTAAACTATAGAGATCGAGGTTCTGGATTCCCAAGCTTGAATTTCTATGTCAACTTTCAGAGCATATGCAACTTAGCAAGAAAGCCAATTATGAAGAAACCTTATGGGTGATAGAGGAAATTCAAACAATCAAATAGCCACAATGTTAGATCGGAATGTTCCAAGTACATCATATTACCAATTGATTCAATCCTGGCAGTAAACAGGAGTCTCAATGAACACTGGCAAGAAACGAGTCTGTGAAGCAGAAAGTTCCGAGACAACCAAATAAACAAGTATATTGCATGTGTCTCCTTACCAGGGTTGCTCACTTTAACAGCCTTGAACTCTACATCATCAGGATTCTTCAAATAAACCCTACGAGGATCAATACTTACGACCACTGCCTGCAATAAAAATAATAAATCAACTGATTACAGATGCAATGAGCTGCAATAAC
This sequence comes from Euryodendron excelsum, assembly GCA_033060915.1. Classification (NCBI taxonomy): domain Eukaryota; kingdom Viridiplantae; phylum Streptophyta; class Magnoliopsida; order Ericales; family Pentaphylacaceae; genus Euryodendron; species Euryodendron excelsum. The sequence goes on along the minus strand of CM065386.1, from coordinate 3,015,730 downwards.
AGGCGATTCTACTATTTTTCAATGGGTGTCTCCGTAGAGTGCAATATATGCACCAGCAGAACTTGGTGCATGCTTAGTAACACAGGAAGTAGCACCCTTTGAACACCAAGATGCCATTTGAAATATAAGAGTGATGTAGCCCAATAGAGAATCTGTTTACTACCTTCAGCGGCAGACTCAATTAATAACCATATGAAGGCTAGAGCTTGCAAAAAATGAGCTTAAAGCAGATTTTTATAATTTTAACAGAAGTTTATTCCTCATCTTGTTCATACTTCTCTTTGTTTCCTTTTTTTTTCCTTTTATTCACCCTTCAGAAATGGTAATATATCCCTCCCTCCCTCCGACCCCCTCCCTCCCTCCCAAACCACCAAAAAAAAAAAAAAAAGAAAAAAAAAAAGAGGATTTGCAGTTGCTTAAGAATTATAAGAAGAAAATCAATCTAAAGTGTAAGTAGGAATTTGCAACTGAGCATATCTGTAGAGAGCAGTTCTAATCTGACCTAATGGAACGACTCAAATACATCTGTACAGTACCAACCAACAGAACTGGGGTTGCTCATACTATTCTTCCCTTTCTTGCGTTCAATGAAGTTTCTATAGCTAGCTCTGCTCTAGTGTTACAATTTGATTCAAGCTCTTTGTATACTTTTGTTACCCCCATCTAAATAAGGTTTGCTGATACCAATCTTCTTCCCTTGATCTCCATCAATCAATTTCATTTGCATCATTAAGATTTAATACACATATAACTTTTTTCAATTACAGTCATGTAAGTTGCATGCTTAAGAATTCTTTTGTCACATCTCGTAAACAGGCATTTCTACTCTACAAATATGTCATAAATCAGTACTCATCACAAATTTCAAAAAACGAGTCACAAATCAAAGGCAGGAAGGGCATGCATGTTAGGAAGAAAGAAGTATAAAGAGGCTATTGGAGGGAAAATGACTGGTTACCATAGACTCTGGAACAAAAATGTAAAGGCAATAATACAATAGGTGAGTAATACAAGTATTATATTACTTTAAAATGAACTTGTTGAATTTCATCTTTCTCATTATGAAATTCTCGATACAAAAATCTAGAATATTAATCGAAGTTGTGAAGTTATTATATGTAAAATCATGTTATATATTGCCGTGTCCTTTCTGCATCTTTGTGTGCATTTAGTCTCGTGTCTTTGTCCCGTCTGCCTCTGTGCCAATTAGGCTTCATTCATTTCGAAAATATCCATATATTGGGATGGATTGCAGGTGATGGAAGATTCTGTACAAATATATAAAATGTTTGCTTGAATTGGTTTCTAGTTTAGTTGTAAGCTTCTGCGGATAGAAGAATAGCTCATAAGTGCATCGGTTGCAGTTGCCACTGCATAGCTTCCTACTAGCTGCTGGGATAGGACCAGAACAGAGAACTCCCACTTCTTTCTTTTTCATCCAGCTCATGTCATTTCCTCTACTGATTGATATTACGACTTACAACAGATTGATCTCTTCCTCCTTTTATTCAGGGCCTTGTTGCTCCAGTTATCCGCAATGCTGAGAAGATGAATTTTGCTGAGATAGAGAAGGAGATCAACACTCTTGCTAAGAAGGCGACTGATGGAACTATATCAATTGATGAAATGGCTGGAGGTTCATTCATAATATCTAATGGTGGTGTTTATGGAAGCCTCTAAAGCACCCCCATCATCAACCCCCCTCAGGTACGACTCTTTACTAAGAATGTCAGCCATCAGTAGATAAGAAGGTGATTTTTTCCTCTCTTATGGATCAGCAACTGTTTTTTTTCTTGCCCTTCGTTCATTTCATGTTCTGTTTTTCCTTTTTATTTGATATCATTAACTTTGGGGTTCAGCATCTCACACAATTGTACAATTTTTTGACAGTCTGCTATACTGGGTATCCATTCGATAGTGAGCCGTCCGATGGTTGTTGGAGGTAATGTAGTTCCAAGACCAATGATGTACATTGCCCTGACATATGATCATCGTCTGATTGATGGGAGAGAGGCAGTGTTTTTCCTCCGTTGCATCAAGGATGTGGTGGAGGATCCTCGGAGGTTGCTTCTTGATATATGAAGACAGCCGCTGCTGGTGTTTGATTATGTGATTTGCTGGTATGCTTGGAACAAAATACACTCATAATCCATTAAACGTGAATAAATGACTACGGGTTGAAGTTTTGTAGGTTTTATTGTTGATTCTCCTTAGCGAGTTCTTCAATTGCGGCTGGCCAGGTTCACATTTGAAATGAGTAACCTTGTTGGAATACATCTTTCAAGTTAATATTGCCCAGATATCTTCTACATGTTTTTCGTTTTGGTTTGGTGCTTGATTTCAGATTGAAGAGAATTCAGAGATTCTAGTTATGATCATTTCTGCAACAAATGTGGATTGTATTTCCTACAATACTGCCATTATATTTATCGTAACGTATTCTAAGGTCCGATGCAGTTTAATATCGACTTTGCTGGGTTTCATGAATATTAATGTGATCTATGGGTTTTTGGCTAAATGACTGACCAACTTTCAGTCTTGATAGTTGCTTGTGACTTTCAGTGTTGGATGAACCTTCGCTGCTAAAGTTTATTTTTTTGTTAGTTTTGGGCAGTTTAATATCGACTTTGGAGGCAAACAAAGTTGATTGTATGTTGCACAAGAAAGATGCAGCTACTGCAGGAGCCTAACTTCATGTTTGTATCTGAGTATTCGAATCTAACATTATCTAAATTTTATGTTTGTTTATGATTTTGACTTGAAAACTTAACAAACTTTAAATGTATTTAACTTTGACTTGCCCAACAAGCCAAGCTTGAGTGGTTTTTAATACAGTATTAAAGCGTATAAAAGTATATAAAAGTTTATCAAGCAACTTTAAATAGAGTTTAGAAAATTAGCAAATTGTTCAAACATACTTAGTCCAACGATTAAGGAAACAAAGTAGTAATTTTCGTATTTATTACCTTGGGTCCCAACGATTAAGTAAAAAAAAAGTAGTAGCTTTTCCATTTATTAATTTTGATAGGTTTTTTGTATTAAAGGAGGGTTGTTGAGGAAGTTGTATGAAAGGAAAATGAGTACATTATCTCAAGTCTTTATCATTATTTGATAAAGTCTGATCTGGCGAGTACTGAGCAGGATTCGTAGGAACTTATTTACCAAATCAAAACTATTTTAAACTTGTTTATCAAATCCATTCATAATACGCAACTTCAAACTGAAGTCCTGTTATGAAAACACGACTTCAGGTTGAAGTCTGTCTTCATCCCACGACTTCAAGCTTGAATCCATCAGCCTGCTCCACCATTAACGAGATCTGCATCTCACAAAGCAAAAAAAATTGAATCACAACAGGTTAACACTTCACGATCAAACACGGCACAAAAGCACAACAACACGCATAAAGCACTGAAATCTTGACCTAAAGTGTAAATATGGAACGTAAATCAGAAGCCAGAGAATATGTATACAAGGGTATACTATATACAATATGTATATATATTTGTGTAAATGTATATATACATATAGTGGGTACGCTTTGATTCCTTCCAGCTGTGATAGAAATTCTTTGAGACTGTATTTCGTTGCTAGGCTTCCTTTAATCCTGGATCTCTTTCCCATTGCAGATGAAAAAACAAGCAAGAATTTAGAGAGAGAGAGAACCTAGAGAGAGAAGCTCCCAACTTACCATCGCACTACCAATTTCAATTCTTCCTTTTTTCCTCCTGATTTTTGTACAAGTGAAACAGATAGAGAGAATTAGAGAGTCTGTTTTGAGTCATCTCCTTCCGAAAGTGTCGTGCGCTCCTCTTCCGGCGCCGAACAAGAACAGTCTGATCGGAAATAAAAGACTACCGTTTGTTGGCCTCTTAGAAGTCATGTGATGAAAACACGAGTTCAAACTTGAAGTCGTGTTTTCATCACACGACTTTATAGTTTGTTAATTGCAACCGTTTGAATTTGGTCAGAAAAATGCTACCGACAAAAATGCTACTGCGAGCCGTGACCAACAACCGTCCTTTAGTTTAAAAAAACTCTAGATTTAGCGTCAACAACATCGCGTCAACCAAAGCACAATACTCCTATTGATATAGCGTCAACAACATTGCGTGGATTGACCGACTCTACGGAGCACCACGTCAATTACTTTCTTCCCACACGAGTTATTTTTCCTGACTTTTTCGTTTAACACGAACCTTTGCATAGGAGATATTATTTAGGGTTCGTTTGGCTAAGCATTTTTAGAAGGGAAGCTAAAAGTAAAAAAATCAAAAGAGGACAATTTGTAGATGAGTTTGATTTTTGGGGTTAGTAGTAGTAAAGTGTTTTGATAAGCATATCATAAAAAATCATTTAAAATTGGATAAGCTGAGTTGGTCCTCAAAGCAATTTGGCCTTTTTATTTTTTTATTTTTTTATTTTTGTCTATTCTTCTTTCTGGTTCACCAAATGCATATTTCTACGAACTTCACTATCAATTTTAATGAATAATAGATTACTTGTTGAAGAAGTCTTCAAAAAACAAGGTGGAATTTGTATGGATAATCCTCTTTTGCGGACTAATCATGTCCATAATATTTTTTAGTAGTCTTTGATTTCTACCGGCTTACAAAGAAAGGAAAACTAGGACTATTTATGAACTTGGAAAATGCTAGGGACAGAAAAACTAGGACTATTTATGAACTTGGAAAATGTGTCCCTAGCACTCTATGAACTTTTGTTGATGACAAAACTGAAAAAGAGAAGATCTATCTGAATCAAGATTTCCTACATTCCATGGTTAGAATAGAGATTTCAATTTTATTGATTGAGATGTTGACACGTTAATTAAAATAAAAAATAAAGAATTCGAATGAGTTAACTTAAAATTTATTTGAAAATAAATAAATTGTAACTTGTATATAAGCAAATAAATTCTAATATAAAACCTCGCAGTTTTGGTAAGATATCAATAAAATTTTGTATAGGCTACTAAATGTTAAATATAGATTATATTTTTGTATAGAAACCATATAATAAAATATAAAAACATTATTATATATTTAATAATACAAAATTTAAATATATTAAAATAAAAATATAATATCATATAAATGCTCTCAAAACGCTCTCAACCTAATAAATTTAAAAAATTAAAACTTTCACTCTCTCGCACCGACTGGACGCTGTCAACTACTACAACAATAACCAAATTGATGCTCCAAGTAGAACCATCCAGTTAATGTTTCAGAATTTGGACGTTGTCAAACTACTACTACAACAATAAACCAAATTGACACTCCAAGCAGAACTCTTAATTAAGCTAATTGACGGTTGTTTCAAAGTCTCTATGGCGGGGCCTCGGAAAGACGATTTTAGGAAGTTCCCTCTATATAAATCTTTGGATGAATTCAAACTGATTAACTCAAAACCAATTCCCTACTAGTAGTAGTATTCTTCAGGCCACAAACCTTTTCAAACACTCCTAGCTAAGCTAGCCCTTGTGAGTTGTGATATTAATGGCCACTCTTCAAGCTTCAACTCTTCTTTTTCCCTCTGCTTCGGCTTCTCGCAAACTCAAAGTAATCAAAGCCAATCTAAACAACCCAAAACGTCAAAAAGATCATCCTTCAGTCCATCAGCAACCCATCAATTTATCCATTGGTGAATTAACCGTGACTTGTAATGCAAGAAACGAAGGAATATTAGCCAATGTAGAGGTGGCCGAAGAGCTCTATACAATAATGGATCTTGTTGCAGACAGAGCAGAAATTCACAGCAACGTCGCAGCGCAGCGAGATAACTGGAACCGTCTCCTCTTAACTTCAGTCAACGGAATGATTGTCACCGCTGCTACTATGGCCGGCCTCGCAGCCGTTTATGGAACCGGACCTTCCCTTCTGGCATTAAAGCTCTCTTCCACCGTACTATACGTGGCTGCCACTGGCGTTTTGATGGTGATGAACAAAATTCAGCCGTCTCAGCTCGCAGAAGAACAAAGGAACGCTTCGAGATTGTTTAAGCAGCTTCACGAGCAGATCAAAACCAAGATATCTCTTCGAAAGTCGACTTCCGGCGATGTGAACGACGCAATGGAGAAAGTTTTGGCAATAGATAGAGCTTACCCGCTTCCTTTGCTCGGCGCAATGCTCGATAAGTTTCCCAAAACTGTGGAGCCCGCCGTGTGGTGGCCGAAGCAACTGACCGGAATCCGAGAAGAGAATTTTGGAGGCGAAGGGCGGGGAAACGGGTGGAGTGAGAAGCTTGAAGACGAAATGAGAGAGATTGTTGGGGTTATGAAGAGGAAGGATAGTGCAGAGTATTTGAGGCTAAGTGAGTTGGTGTTGAAGGTTAACAAGGTTCTAGCCATTTGTGGGCCTTGGCTCACGGGTCTAGCCGCTGTTGGGTCAGCCTTTTTGGGAACGCCTTGGCATGGGTCATGGGCTGTCGTTTTGAGTGTTGTGTTTGGAGTTTTGGCTGCTGTGGTCAGCGCTATAGAGCATGGTTGTCAAGTTGGGATGGTGTTTGAGATGTATAGAAGCTCTGCTGGCTTCTTTAAGCTCATGGAAGAGAGCATTGAATCGAATTTGGAAGAAAGAGGAGTGGAGAATAGAGAAAATGGGGAATTGTTTGAAACAGAAGTGGCTCTTAAGCTGGGACGTAGTTTGTCAGAGCTCGAAGATCTTGCTAGTCTTTCTTCCTCTCCAAATCCAGACGACACAGACGAGTTCGCAAGCAAACTCTTCTAAAGGTTTGTTTCGATGAATTGCGCAATTTTATATAGTATTACTGTAAAAGAACTTACAATTATAGAATTTACCAATAAGAAAGAAGTACAATGACGAGTATTTCACTTCAAAATTGGCTTATAGTATGGCTTTTAGCTATATAATTTTGGTGCTATTTCTTATATAAATATTCAAGAAGAATAGCATTACCCAATCATTAGGGAGTATTTTAGAGAGATTTTACTTTTCTTTTTTTTTTGTGTACACTATATGACTACGGCGACAAGTGAGGCGGTGAGACAAATCCAAGACCATAAGCATGGATGGGGCATCATTATCACTGGATTTATCTGTATCTCCATAGTTTTTGTTTGTCCACTTTATCCTTGTGTATAAATTTTGTATATTTTTTTTTGTTTATAAGTTATTTGTTTTTTTTTTCTTTCATTAATTGAGAGTTTAAATCATTGCTCACTCATGCTAATTAATCATCAAAGGTCAATAAATATCTGAAATTCCTTTTTCTTTCAGCCTACGCAACACACCAACCACACAAAAAATTAAACAAAATTTTCCATTGGAAGAGTCGATTAACATTTAAATTATGTAATTAATTTAAAAGGAGTGAATACGTACAAAATTGACCAACATACTCGACCCTGGTAATTGGGTGCCTTTTTTTTTCCCCCTCTTTTTTTGCTTGGTCCGACAAGTTAAATACAGAAGGGACCAATTCTCTTTGACACCCCAGTGTTCTGCAAGTGGAAATAAATTTGGGTTAATTATAAAAATATCTCTAAACTATGATTCAATATTATTATACTTTTATAAATTTTATAACATAACACGTTAACCACTTGAACTATCAATTTGTATCAATCAACTCCTTCTATTAATAATTTGTTAGGAAAATAGATAAAAATTTGTTATTTTGATTTTTTAAATTTTAACAAAACTATAATTTTATACATAAATTGATTTTCTCCTATTATAATAATTACCTAATGACTAAAATGTCCATTGAAATAATATGTAAGCAAAATAAAAAGTACTTCAGTCATTAGACAATTATTATAAAAAGATAATGTAATTTAAGTGTATAATAAACTTTTATAAACATGTATTAATTACATGATAATTTTTCATTTATTTTCCTGACTGATTATTAATATACTGCTAATATAAGGGATTGACTGATACAAATTGATAGTTTATGAGATCAATCCTTTACATTTTAAAATTTAAAGAACATAATAATACTAAGTCATAGTTCAAATTATATGCTTGTAATTAATCCAAAAAATTTCACAACTGCTCTAGATTTTGTTGTAAATTTTGTTGCCACTTTTATGATTAGTGGAACTCTTCCATCATTTTGTTGGGAATATCTTCTTAACAGAAGCAATTCTTTTTTATTTTGTAACCATCCCTGTTGTTGTAACTTGTTAATTCCACCTCAAAAGCTTATTTCTGCACTCCTGTAAATCTTTTTTCAGCTTAGACCATGCTCTTTCACTCAAACCAAAATGGGCTACCAAGAAGAATAAATAAAAAGCGTCAGGAGACCAACTGAGGAGAAGATGACGAAAGAAAAACGAAGATTATTAATGTTTGGATTGAGTCTAATGTTACAACAACTTGGAATAATGAAACAACCTATTTTTTTGTTTGGTTTTGTTGAAGGAGCACATTTGAGAGGTAACATCTACTAAAATCTTAAACTTGGTAACTACAAGGCCTAAAATTACACAACGGCATCTCAACAAATAATATCAGAGCTACAAAATAAACTAAATTTCATAACAAACTCCGGTAATCTCATAAATCCAAACCAGTTCCCAAAATGGGTTTCTGCAGTATCGTATGATCGATATCCCGAGAGGCTCCAACCAACAACCACCACATCACATTCTAACTTCTATGCCTTCATTTAACAAGTGCTCTTTCACCAATGGAATGGGCACCTGCAACCCGCAAAATCAGGAAAGATAACAAACAACATATAAGTTATATAGCCATAAAAACTCTTCAAAGTAGCTTCCACATTTTATTCCCTGAATAGGATATAACTTCATTATCTAACCATATGCACAGTGATGAAGCGACACAGTGACTATTATTTTTATGAAGAAAAAGAAAATGCAGGTTGAAGGGCAATAAATAGAAAGGGCAGTGTTTTGGTCAATTGACTAAAACCAGTCTATTATGGGCAGCAAACAATTTTTCTTTCTTTCTTTTTGATAAATAGTCTATTATTGACAGCAATGCCAGAAGAATTCCAAACAATGTTAATAATCATCCACACCATATGAAACCTGAATAGGTTAACAAGAATTCATACTCTCTCTCTGAGGATTTGTCACTATACCTCCTTCCGATGGAAAATGCCAGCAGCAAGAGCAGCAGAAGCATTTGTTTTAGTGAAAACCTCTGAGAAGTGTTCAACTGCTCCTGCTCCACTACTTGCAATCACGGGGATGTTCACAGCATCTGAGATCAGCTTTATAAGATCTACATCAAATCCTTTCCCTTGACCTGAAACACATCAATTAAGCAACCTTAGAAATGAAAAGCTAGTTTGTGAACGAAAATAATATAATTCAATTGATGGAACTCAAATACCAAAGCCACCACCAGGACATGATGAGATGAGTCCAAGGGTACTGGAAAATCACATATAAATGTTTTATTGGTGCCTCTAAAAGATGGTTTCAAAAGCAAATCAACATCACATAAGACCAACTAATTTTTAAAGCAGAGGAAAGAAGTATAAAAATCTGCTCAGTACCAGTTTGCGGAAGATTCAAAGCAGGAAAAAAAATCCTAAAAGATAGCATGCAACAGTCCTTACAGTTTCTAAGAATCAAAAGTTATGTTTACCATCACAGTCAATGCAGTTTAGCAGTATTTCCCCAGCTCCCAACTCTTCGACAGCTTTTGCAAGTTCATAAGCTCCAATTGGTCGACCCTCTCGCCCACCATTAACCTGAATAATTAGTAAACAAATATTTTTTCAGGTTTGTGAGAGAAACGGGGGGATATAAGAGAGGATGGAAGGCTTACCGTGCACTGATACCAGGCATATTCTTCTCCATGCGGACCTGAAACAAAATATAAAAAATTAAATAGTTTTTTTTTCCACAAGGGGGCCCTCTGGGTAGATGATACCTCAGTCATCAGAACTTATAAAGTAACAATTCAAGATTATAAACAAAAGACAAGACACTTTATGTTGCGAGTACTGGTCTCATATTGGTTTGTATACTGATCCACCAGCTACCTTCGTCATTTCCCATTTATATTTTAAGCTTTTTAACTTATTGCTAGCTTGAAAATGTCGCTGAGAGAACAAATAAAATCTGTCCTCTCATTATAAATTCTCGTCATCATCTTCAGAAATTACTTAACATTCTAGGGACGAGGTGTAGGATGTTAAGAATCATATTTGTGATGCACACAAAAAGACGTGTGAAGCAAGGAATTACATAGTCTTGCAATTGTTTCCACACCAATCGCAGCGCCATATGTCCCCATGAAAAGAAAACTCGTAGTTCTTGCTTAACGAGTAGAAATAGCACAAAATATGGATGCCCTCCCCTTCAGTACCCCAAAAGAAGATTAATGTTTTGGAATCCCATTTCTTTTTTTGCCTCACACAATCAAAGTATGCTGTTGATTTATCAGCTAAACTAAAGCTGATTTAGTCGGTGCCAAGCCTGTGTCTTCAATGCTCCCTTCAGGGTCAAAATTTTCCGCTTACGAGGGTGACCCCCTGCCCCTGCCTGATGCTATCTTTTATCGTCAGCTCGTCGGTGCTCTTAAGTATCTTACTCTAACTCGACCTTACATCACTTGCGCCATGAATCAGGTCTGTCAATTTATGCATGCCCCAACCCTTGCAATCACTTGGGTCATTTTGTTGCCGTGAAGCACATTCTACGGTAGATTTTTCTTTTGTATTGTGATGAGTAAGTAAACTATAGAGATCGAGGTTCTGGATTCCCAAGCTTGAATTTCTATGTCAACTTTCAGAGCATATGCAACTTAGCAAGAAAGCCAATTATGAAGAAACCTTATGGGTGATAGAGGAAATTCAAACAATCAAATAGCCACAATGTTAGATCGGAATGTTCCAAGTACATCATCAATTGATTCAATCCTGGCAGTAAACAGGAGTCTCAATGAACACTGGCAAGAAACGAGTCTGTGAAGCAGAAAGTTCCGAGACAACCAAATAAACAAGTATATTGCATGTGTCTCCTTACCAGGGTTGCTCACTTTAACAGCCTTGAACTCTACATCATCAGGATTCTTCAAATAAACCCTACGAGGATCAATACTTACGACCACTGCCTGCAATAAAAATAATAAATCAACTGATTACAGATGCAATGAGCTGCAATAACAGGCGATTCTACTATTTTTCAATGGGTGTCTCCGTAGAGTGCAATATATGCACCAGCAGAACTTGGTGCATGCTTAGTAACACAGGAAGTAGCACCCTTTGAACACCAAGATGCCATTTGAAATATAAGAGTGATGTAGCCCAATAGAGAATCTGTTTACTACCTTCAGCGGCAGACTCAATTAATAACCATATGAAGGCTAGAGCTTGCAAAAAATGAGCTTAAAGCAGATTTTTATAATTTTAACAGAAGTTTATTCCTCATCTTGTTCATACTTCTCTTTGTTTCCTTTTTTTTCCTTTTATTCACCCTTCAGAAATGGTAATATATCCCTCCCTCCCTCCGACCCCCTCCCTCCCTCCCAAACCACCAAAAAAAGAAAAAAAAGAAAAAAAAAAGAGGATTTGCAGTTGCTTAAGAATTATAAGAAGAAAATCAATCTAAAGTGTAAGTAGGAATTTGCAACTGAGCATATCTGTAGAGAGCAGTTCTAATCTGACCTAATGGAACGACTCAAATACATCTGTACAGTACCAACCAACAGAACTGGGGTTGCTCATACTATTCTTCCCTTTCTTGCGTTCAATGAAGTTTCTATAGCTAGCTCTGCTCTAGTGTTACAATTTGATTCAAGCTCTTTGTATACTTTTGTTACCCCCATCTAAATAAGGTTTGCTGATACCAATCTTCTTCCCTTGATCTCCATCAATCAATTTCATTTGCATCATTAAGATTTAATACACATATAACTTTTTTCAATTACAGTCATGTAAGTTGCATGCTTAAGAATTCTTTTGTCACATCTCGTAAACAGGCATTTCTACTCTACAAATATGTCATAAATCAGTACTCATCACAAATTTCAAAAAACGAGTCACAAATCAAAGGCAGGAAGGGCATGCATGTTAGGAAGAAAGAAGTATAAAGAGGCTATTGGGAGGGAAAATGACTGGTTACCATAGACTCTGGAACAAAAATGTAAAGGCAATAATACAATAGGTGAGTAATACAAGTATTATATTACTTTAAAATGAACTTGTTGAATTTCATCTTTCTCATTATGAAATTCTCGATACAAAAATCTAGAATATTAATCGAAGTTGTGAAGTTATTATATGTAAAATCATGTTATATATTGCCGTGTCCTTTCTGCATCTTTGTGTGCATTTAGTCTCGTGTCTTTGTCCCGTCTGCCTCTGTGCCAATTAGGCTTCATTCATTTCGAAAATATCCATATATTGGGATGGATTGCAGGTGATGGAAGATTCTGTACAAATATATAAAATGTTTGCTTGAATTGGTTTCTAGTTTAGTTGTAAGCTTCTGCGGATAGAAGAATAGCTCGTAAGTGCATCGGTTGCAGTTGCCACTGCATAGCTTCCTACTAGCTGCTGGGATAGGACCAGAACAGAGAACTCCCACTTCTTTCTTTTTCATCCAGCTCATGTCATTTCCTCTACTGATTGATATTACGACTTACAACAGATTGATCTCTTCCTCCTTTTATTCAGGGCCTTGTTGCTCCAGTTATCCGCAATGCTGAGAAGATGAATTTTGCTGAGATAGAGAAGGAGATCAACACTCTTGCTAAGAAGGCGACTGATGGAACTATATCAATTGATGAAATGGCTGGAGGTTCATTCATAATATCTAATGGTGGTGTTTATGGAAGCCTCTAAAGCACCCCCATCATCAACCCCCCTCAGGTACGACTCTTTACTAAGAATGTCAGCCATCAGTAGATAAGAAGGTGATTTTTTCCTCTCTTATGGATCAGCACCTGTTTTTTTCTTCCCCTTCATTCATTTCATGTTCTGTTTTTCCTTTTTATTTGGTATCATTAACTTTGGGGTTCAGCATCTCACACAATTGTACAATTTTTTGACAGTCTGCTACACTGGGTATGCATTCGATAGTGAGCCGTCCGATGGTTGTTGGAGGTAATGTAGTTCCAAGACCAATGATGTACATTGCCCTGACATATGATCATCGTCTGATTGATGGGAGAGAGGCAGTGTTTTTCCTCCACCGCATCAAGGATGTAATGGAGGATCCTCGGAGGTTGCTTCTTGATATATGAAGACAGCCGCTGCTGGTGTTTGATTATGTGATTTGCTGGTATACTTGGAACTAAATACACTCATAATCCATTAAACGTGAATAAATGCCTACGGGTTGAAGTTTTGTAGGTTTTATTGTTGATTCTCCTTAGCGAGTTCTTCAATTGCGGCCGGCCAGGTTCACATTTGAAATGAGTAACCTTGTTGGAATACATCTTTCAAGTTAATATTGCCCAGATATCTTCTACATGTTTTTCGTTTTGGTTTGGTGCTTGATTTCAGATTGAAGAGAATTCAGAGATTCTAGTTGTGAACATTTCTGCGACAAATGTGGATTGTATTTCCTACAATACTGCCATTATATTTATCGTAACGTATTCTAAGGTCCGACGCAGTTTAATATCGATTGCTGGGTTTCATGAATATTAATGTGATCTATGGGTTTTTGGCTAAATGACTGACCAACATTCAGTCTTGATAGTTGCTTGTGACTTTCAGTGTTGGATGAACATTCGCTGCTAAAGTTTATTTTTTGTTAGTTTTGGGCAGTTTAATATCGACTTTGGAGGCCAACAATGTTGATTGTATGTTGCACAAGAAAGATACAGGTACTGCAGGAGCCTAACTTCATGTTTGTATCTGAGTATTCGAATCTAACATTATCTAAATTTTATGTTTGTTTATGATTTTGACTTGAAAACTTAACAAATTTTAAATGTATTTAACTTTGACTTGCCCAAACAAGCCAAGCTTGAGTGGTTTTTAATACAGTATTAAAGCGTATAAAAGTATATAAAAGTTTATCAAGCAACTTTAAACAGAGTTCAGAAAATTAGCAAATTGTTCAAACATACTTAGTCCAACGATTAAGGAAACAAAGTAGTAATTTTCGTATTTATTACCTTGGGTCCCAACGATTAAGTAAAAAAAAAGTAGTAGCTTTTCCATTTATTAATTTTGATAGGTTTTTTGTATTAAAGGAGGGTTGTTGAGGAAGTTGTATGAAAGGAAAATGAGTACATTATCTCAAGTCTTTATCATTATTTGATAAAGTCTGATCTGGCGAGTACTGAGCAGGATTCGTAGGAACTTATTTACCAAATCAAAACTATTTTAAACTTGTTTATCAAATCCATTCATAATACGCAACTTCAAACTGAAGTCCTGTTATGAAAACACGACTTCAGGTTGAAGTCTGTCTTCATCCCACGACTTCAGGTTGAAGTCTGTCTTCATCCCACGACTTCAAGCTTGAATCCATCAGCCTGCTCCACCATTAACGAGATCTGCATCTCACAAAGCAAAAAAAATTGAATCACAACAGGTTAACACTTCACGATCAAACACGGCACAAAAGCACAACAACACGCATAAAGCACTGAAATCTTGACCTAAAGTGTAAATATGGAACGTAAATCAGAAGCCAGAGAATATGTATACAAGGGTATACTATATACAATATGTATATATATTTGTGTAAATGTATATATACATATAGTGGGTACGCTTTGATTCCTTCCAGCTGTGATAGAAATTCTTTGAGACTGTATTTCGTTGCTAGGCTTCCTTTAATCCTGGATCTCTTTCCCATTGCAGATGAAAAAACAAGCAAGAATTTAGAGAGAGAGAGAGAGAGAGAGAGAGAGAGAGAGAGAGAACCTAGAGAGAGAAGCTCCCAACTTACCATCGCACTACCAATTTCAATTCTTCCTTTTTTCCTCCTGATTTTTGTACAAGTGAAACAGATAGAGAGAATTAGAGAGTCTGTTTTGAGTCATCTCCTTCCGAAAGTGTCGTGCGCTCCTCTTCCGGCGCAGAACAAGAACAGTCTGATCGGAAATAAAAGACTACCGTTTGTTGGCCTCTTAGAAGTCATGTGATGAAAACACGAGTTCAAACTTGAAGTCGTGTTTTCATCACACGACTTTACAGTTTGATAATTGCAACCGTTTGAATTTGGTCAGAAAAATGCTACCGACAAAAATGCTACTGCGAGCCGTGACCAACAACCGTCCTTTAGTTTAAAAAAACTCTAGATTTAGCGTCAACAACATCGCGTCAACCAAAGCACAATACTCCTATTGATATAGCGTCAACAACATTGCGTGGATTGACCGACTCTACGGAGCACCACGTCAATTACTTTCTTCCCACACGAGTTATTTTTCCTGACTTTTTCGTTTAACACGAACCTTTGCATAGGAGATATTATGTAGGGTTCGTTTGGCTAAGCATTTTTAGAAGGGAAGCTAAAAGTAAAAAAATCAAAAGAGGACAATTTGTAGATGAGTTTGATTTTTGGGGTTAGTAGTAGTAAAGTGTTTTGATAAGCATATCATAAAAAATCATTTAAAATTGGATAAGCTGAGTTGGTCCTCAAAGCAATTTGGCCTTTTTATTTTTTTACTTTTTTTTTTATCTCTTCTTCTTTCTGGTTCACCAAATGCATATTTCTACGAACTTCACTATCAATTTTAATGAATAATAGATTACTTGTTGAAGAAGTCTTCAAAAAACAAGGTGGAATTTGTATGGATAATCCTCTTTTGCGGACTAATCATGTCCATAATATTTTTTAGTAGTCTTTGATTTCTACCGGCTTACAAAGAAAGGAAAACTAGGACTATTTATGAACTTGGAAAATGCTAGGGACAGAAAAACTAGGACTATTTATGAACTTGGAAAATGTGTCCCTAGCACTCTATGAACTTTTGTTGATGACAAAACTGAAAAAGAGAAGATCTATCTGAATCAAATCAAAGAATAGAGATTTCAATTTTATTGATTGAGATGCTGACACGTTAACTAAAATAAAAAATAAAGGATTCGAATGAGTTAACTTAAAATTTATTTAAAAATAAATAAATTGTAACTTGTATATAAGCAAATAAATTCTAATATAAAACCTCGCAGTTTTGGTAAGATATCAATAAAATTTTGTATAGGCTACTATATGTTAAATATAGATTATATTTTTGTATAGAAACCATATAATAAAATATAAAAACATTATTATATATTTAATAATGCAAAATTTAAATATATTAAAATAAAAATATAATATCATATAAATGCTCTCAAAACGCTCTCAACCTAATAAATTTAAAAAATTAAAACTTTCACTCTCTCGCACCAACTGGACGCTGTCAACTACTACAACAATAACCAAATTGATGCTCCAAGTAGAACCATCTAGTTAATGTTTCAGAATTTGGACGTTGTCAAACTACTACTACAACAATAAACCAAATTGACACTCCAAGCAGAACTCTTAATTAAGCTAATTGACGGTTGTTTCAAAGTCTCTATGGCGGGGCCTCGGAAAGACGATTTTAGGTAGTTCCCTCTATATAAATCTTTGGATGAATTCAAACTGATTAACACAAAACCAATTCCCACTAGTAGTAGTATTCTTCAGGCCACAAACCTTTTCAAACACTCCTAGCTAAGCTAGCCCTTGTGAGTTGTGATATTAATGGCCACTCTTCAAGCTTCAACTCTTCTTTTTCCCTCTGCTTCGGCTTCTCGCAAACTCAAAGTAATCAAAGCCAATCTAAACAACCCAAAACGTCAAAAAGATCATCCTTCAGTCCATCAGCAACCCATCAATTTATCCATTGGTGAATTAACCGTGACTTGTAATGCAAGAAACGAAGGAATATTAGCCAATGTAGAGGAGGCCGAAGAGCTCTATGCAATAATGGATCTTGTTGCAGACAGAGCAGAAATGCACAGCAACGTCGCAGCGCAGCGAGATAACTGGAACCGTCTCCTCTTAACTTCAGTCAACGGAATGATTGTCACCGCTGCTACTATGGCCGGCCTCGCAGCCGTTTATGGAACCGGACCTTCCCTTCTGGCATTAAAGCTCTCTTCCACCGTACTATACGTGGCTGCCACTGGCGTTTTGATGGTGATGAACAAAATTCAGCCGTCTCAGCTCGCAGAAGAACAAAGGAACGCTTCGAGATTGTTTAAGCAGCTTCACGAGCAGATCAAAACCAAGATATCTCTTCGAAAGTCGACTTCCGGCGATGTGAACGACGCAATGGAGAAAGTTTTGGCAATAGATAGAGCTTACCCGCTTCCTTTGCTCGGCGCAATGCTCGATAAGTTTCCCAAAACTGTGGAGCCCGCCGTGTGGTGGCCGAAGCAACTGACCGGAATCCGAGAAGAGAATTTTGGAGGCGAAGGGCGGGGAAACGGGTGGAGTGAGAAGCTTGAAGATGAAATGAGAGAGATTGTTGGGGTTACGAAGAGGAAGGATAGTGCAGAGTATTTGAGGCTAAGTGAGTTGGTGTTGAAGGTTAATAAGGTTCTAGCCATTTGTGGGCCTTGGCTCACGGGTCTAGCCGCGGTTGGGTCAGCCTTTTTGGGAAGGCCTTGGCATGGGTCATGGGCTGTCGTTTTGAGTGTTGTCTTTGGAGTTTCGGCGGCTGTGGTCAACGCTATAGAGCATGGTGGTCAACTTGGGATGGTGTTTGAGATGTATCGAAGCTCTGCTGGCTTCTTTAAGCTCATGGAAGAGAGCATTGAATCGAATTTGGAAGAAAGAGAAGTGGAGAATAGAGAAAATGGGGAATTGTTTGAAACAGAAGTGGCTCTTAAGCTGGGACGTAGTTTGTCAGAGCTCGAAGATCTTGCTAGTCTTTCTTCCTCTCCAAATCCAGACGACACAGACGAGTTCGCAAGCAAACTCTTCTAAAGGTTTGTTTCGATGAATTGCGCAATTTTATATAGTATTACTGTAAAAGAACTTACAATTATAGAATTTACCAATAAGAAAGAAGTACAATGACGAGTATTTCACTTCAAAATTGGCTTATAGTATGGCTTTTAGCTATATAATTTTGGTGCTATTTCTTATATAAATATTCAAGAAGAATAGCATTACCCAATCATTCAGGGAGTATTTTAGAGAGATTTTACTTTTTTTTTTTTTTGTGTACACTATATGACTACGGCGGCAAGTGAGACGGTGAGACAAATCCAAGACCATAAGCATGGATGGGGCATCATTATCACTGGATTTATCTGTATCTCCATAGTTTTTGTTTATCCACTTTATCCTTGTGTATAAATTTTGTATATTTTTTTTTGTTTATAAGTTATTTGTTTTTTTTTCTTTCATTAATTGAGAGTTTAAATCATTGCTCACTCATGCTAACTAATCATCAAAGGTAAATAAATATCTGAAATTCCTTTTTCTTTCAGCCTACGCAACACACCAACCACACATAAAATTAAACAAAATTTTCCATTGGAAGAGTCGATTAACATTTAAATTATTTAATTAATTTAAAAGGAGTGAATACGTACAAAATTGACCAACATACTCGACCCTGGTAATTGGGTGCCATTTTTTTTCCCCCTCTTTTTTTGGTTGGTCCGACAAGTTAAATACAGAAGGGACCAATTCTCTTTGACACCCCAGTGGTCTGCAAGTGAAAATAAATTTGGGTTAACTATAAAAAGATTCTTTGAACTATGACTCAGTATCATTACACTTTCATAAACTTTAAAACTTAAAATGTTGACCCCCAAAACTACCAATTTGTATCAATCTACCCTTCCTATTAACAATTTGTTAGGAAAATAGATAAAAATTTGTTATTTTGACTTGCACATGTTAACAAAACTATAATTTTATACCTAAATTGATCTTTTCCTATTATAATTACCTAATGATTAAAATGTCCATTGAAATAATATGTAAGCAAAATAAAAAATATTTCAGTCATTAAACAATTATTATAAAAAGAGAATGTAATTTAAGTGTAAAATAAACTTTTATAAACATGTGCTAATTACATGATAAATTTTCATTTATCATAAACATGTGCTAATTAATATACTGCTAACATAATGGGTTAACTGATACAAATTGATAGTTTATGAGATCAATCATTTACATTTTAAAATTTAAAGAACATAATGATACTAAATTATAGTTCAAATTATATGCTTGTAATTAATCCAAAAAATTTCACAGCTGCTCCAGATTTTGTTGTAAATTTTGTTGCCACTTTTATGATTAGTGGAACTCTTCCATCATTTTGTTGGGAATATCTTCTTAACAGAAGCAATTCTTCTTTCTTTTGTAACCATCCCTGTTGCTGTAACTTGTTAATTCCACCTCAAAAGCTTATTTCTGCACTCCTGTAAATCTTTTTTCAGCTTAGACCATGCCCTTTCACTCAAACCAAAATCCACTACCAAGAAGAATAAATAAAAAGAGTCAGGAGACCAATTGAGGAGAAGACGAAGAAAGAAAAACAAAGATTATTAATGTTTGGATTGAGAGTCTAATGTTACAACAACTCGGAATAATGAAACGATTTGTTTTTTGGTTTGGTTTTGTTGAAGGAGCACATTGGAGAGGTAACATCTACTAAAATCTTAAACTTGTAACTACCACGCCTAAAATCACACAACGGCATCTCAACAAATAAATATCAGAGCTACAAAATAAACAAAATTTTATAACAAACTCCGGTAATCTCATAAATCCAAACCAGTTCCCAAAATGGGTTTCTGCAGTATCGTATGATCGATATCCCGAGAGGCTCCAACCAACAACCACCACATCACATTCTAACTTCTATGCCTTCATTTAACAAGTGCTCTTTCACCAATGGAATGGGCACCTGCAACCCGCAAAATCAAGAAAGATAACAAACAACATATAAGTTATATAGCCATAAAAACTCTTCAAAGTAGCTTCCTCAAGAAATCCAGATTTCTGTTTATTGATATTTCCTTTCTCCTTGGCAACTTCAAATATGTGAATATAACCATGGATATATAGCAAAATATTAATATCAGTTTGCATAAAGTGGAGAAATTAACATAATTTTGAAACATATTGTGGGTAATTTCAATGTATCGAGGTCTTCAAAATAAAGATATATTGATGAATATATCACAAATATACTGGACATTTTATTCCCTGATTAGGATATAACTTCATTATCTAACCATATGCACAGTGATGAAGTGACACAGTGGCTATTATTTTTATGATGAAAAAGAAAATGCAGGTGGAAGGGCAATAAATAGAAAGGGCGGTGTTTTGGTCAATTGACTAAAACCAGACTATTATGGGCAGCAAACAATTTTTTCTTTCTTTCTTTTTGATAAATAGTCCATTATTAACAGCAATGCCAGATGAATTCCAAAAAATGTTAACAATCATCCACACCATATGAAAGCTGAATAGGTTAACAAGAATTCACACACTCTCTCTGAGGATTTGTCACTATACCTCCTTCCGATGGAAAATGCCAGCAGCAAGAGCAGCAGAAGCATTTGTTTTAGCGAAAACCTCTGAGAAGTGTTCAACTGCTCCTGCTCCACTACTTGCAATCACGGGGATGTTCACAGCATCTGAGATCAGCTTTATAAGATCTACATCAAATCCTTTCCCTTGACCTGAAACACATCAATTAAGCAACCTTAGAAATGAAAAGCTAGTTTGTGAACGAAAATAATATAATTCAATTGATGGAACTCAAATAACAAAGCCACCACCAGGACATGATGAGATGAGTCCAAGGGTACTTGAAAATCACATATAAATGTTTTATTGGTGCCTCTAAACGATGGTTTCAAAAGCAAATCAACATCACATAAGAGCAACTAATTTTTAAAAGAGAGGAAAGAAGTATAAAAATCTGCTCAGTACCAGTTTGCGGAAGATTCAAAGCAGGAAAAAAAAATCCTAAAAGATAGCATGCAACAGTCCTTACAGTTTCTAAGAATCAAAAGTTATGTTTACCATCACAGTCAATGCAGTTTAGCAGTATTTCCCCAGCTCCCAACTCTTCGACAGCTTTTGCAAGTTCATAAGCTCCAATTGGTCGACCCTCTCGCCCACCATTAACCTGAATAATTAGTCAACAAATATTTTTTCAGGTTTGTGAGAGAAAGGGGGGGATATAAGAGAGCATGGAAGGCTTACCGTGCATTGATACCAGGCATATTCTTCTCCATTTGGACCTGAGACAAAATATAAAAAAATTAAATAGTTTTTTTTCCACAAGGGGGCCCTCTGGGTGGATGATAGGTCATCAGAACTTATAAAATAACAATTCAAGATTATAAACAAAAGACAAGACACTTTATGTTGCGAGTACTGGTCTCATATTGGTTTGTATACTGATCCACCAGCTAACTTCATCATTTCCCATTTATATTTTAAGCTTTTTAACTTATTGCTAGCTTGAAAATGTTGCTGAGAGAACAAATAAAATCTGTCCTCTCATTATATATTCTCGTCATCATCTTCAGAAATTGCTTAACATTCTAGGGACAAGGTGTAGGATGTTAAGAATCATATTTGTGATGCACACAAAAAGACGTGTGAAGCGAGGAATTACATAGTCTTGAACCAAATAAACAAGTATATTGCATGGGTCTCCTTACCAGGGTTGCTCACTTTAACAGCCTTGAACTCTACATCATCAGGATTCTTCAAATAAACCCTACAAGGATCAATACTTACGACCACTGCCTGCAATAAAAATAATAAATCAACTGATTACAGATGCAATGAGCTGCGATAACAGGCGATTCTACTATTTTTCAATGGGTGTCTCCGTAGAGTGCAATATATGTACCAGCAGAACTTGGTGCACGCTTGGTAATACAGGAAGTAGCACCCTTTGAACACCAAGATGCCATTTGAAATATAAGAGTGATGTAGCCCAATAGAGAATCTGTTTACTACCTTCAGCGGCAGACTCAAGCAATAACCATATGAAGGCTGGAGCTTGCAAAAAATGAGCTTAAAGCAGATTTTTTCAATTTTAACAGAAGTTTATTGCTCGTCTTGTTCATACTTTTCTTCGTTTCCTTTTTTTCCTTTTATTCACCCTTCAGAAATGGTAATATATCCCTCCCTCCCTCCAACCCCCTCCCTCCCTTCCAAACCACCAAAAAAAGAAAAAAAAAAGGATTTGCAGTTGCTTAAGAATTATAAGAAGAAAATCAATCTAAAGTGTAAGTAGGAATTTGCAACTGAACATATCTGTAGAGAGCAGTTCTAATCTGACCTAATGAAACGACTAAAATACATCTGTACAGTACCAACCAACAGAACTGGGGTTGCTCATATTATTCTGCCCTTTCCTGCATTAAATGAAGTTTCTATAGCTAGCTCTGGTCTAGTGTTACAATTTGATTCAAGCTCTTTGTATACTTTTGTTCCCCCCATCTAAATAACATTTGCTGATACCAATCTTCTTCCCTTGATCTCCATCAATCAATTTCATTTGCATCATTAAGATTTAATACACATATAACTTTGATCAATTACAGTCATGTAAGTTGCATGCTTAAGAATGTTTTTGTCACATCTCGTAAACAGGCATTTCTACTCTAAAAATATGTCACAAATCAATACTCATCACAAATTTTAAAAAACAAGTCACAAATCAAAGGCAGGAAGGGCATGCATGTCGGGAAGAAAAAAGTATAAAGAGGCTCTTGGAGGGAAAATGACCTGGTTACCATAGACTCTGGAAATCTGTTCCAAGCTGCTTTTTCCAGTCTTTACCTAAAAAATTTAGATCAGAACAAATTAGATGGAAATGTAAAAAATCTAAGTAAACAAATAAGCATATTGTTATATGGGATAAGAATTATTTCATACTCCAGTTCTTAAATATTCTTCTGCTGCATAAACTGCATCACTTCCAATAGAAATCTTATCAGCACCTGACCGGAAATATTCTGAAGCAACTTCCAAACTAGAATAGTGTCTGTGGAAAGAGGATTTAACTGGTCATAAAAAACTCTTACCTGCAGAAGCTTCATAAATAATTATTTAAACTACAAACTTAGGTGGTTGTTTTTTTTTTTTTTTTTTTTCCGGTGTTGGTAAGTAAATTTGCTACATACAAAATCAATATCTACAAAGATTACACAGCATTGGAACACTTCCCCAACTGGTAGACAGCCTACTCTCCACTAGGACCAGGCTAGCAAGATTCCATACAACACATTGATAATACTAACTACACCTCAGTTACACCAGCCTAAGGAATAAAGCAAGAGGGAGGCAACAGTCAATTGCTCAATTCTGACTTAGTTCTTCAGAATTACCGTGGAAATCCCCTAGCTGTTGCATGTTTCCCAATTTCATAGAAATTCCCACCATTTCTCCTTGCTGGAACTCTAGCTCTCATATCTTCAACTATCAATGGATTCATAGCTGGAGGAGGAGTTGTATTTTGATAAATATCTTTGGTTCTCTTTCCATAAATGATACACGGCAACAGCTAAACACAATCTTCTGATGATGGATACAAATTCTTCTTTTGTAGTTCTGTATTGTCCAATTAATTTTTCATGTTTCCATCTTCTTTTCATGTGTCTATCTTCAGGCCTTTCAGTGATTGCATTCCTGCTAAGGATCACTCAAAACTGGTGTAGAGAGGGAAAGAAAAGATGCTATCACCACTCGTTGGACTCATTGCATAGTGGACATACAGATTCCACCTTCATTCCTCATGCTATAAACCTGCCACTTGTAGGTAATCTTCCATGGCATAGCATCCACAATATAAAAGCACATTTGTGGGATGTCTTTTCAAAACCATCCATTGGTAGAGCATTGAACCTTTGGAATATATGTTCTAATTGCTTCCATGCAATCTGAACCGTGAAATCACCGGCGAAGGATAATGTCCAGACTACACTTTATTATCTGTTTGTGACAGTCAGAAAGGAGAATTCTGCAAGATGTCTTGTACTTCCCTTGTTCTTTGTCTAGGCCATCTCCAAGATCCTTCATGGATTGTATCAGTTACTTTGGTTTGTAAGGATTTCTCAATATTATGTACCAAAGGGATGACAGTTATCAATCCCTAGAAATGTTTCCCATCACCAATCACATATTTGATCCAAGCCCAGGTTGCATCAGTCAGTTTTAGAACTTGCATATAAACTCAGCTATTTATTAAGACAATCATTGAGCAAAACTAAAACTAAATGTTAAAAAAAGGGAGAGAAGAGTTCTCTGCCAAAAGCTACAGAAGAACAGTCTAAATGTACCTGCCATTTCCATCAGTAAAATCTCTGATACCACCTCCAACAGTTAGTGGTACAAAAACATTTTCTGATGTGTACCTCAATACCTATAAAGCAAACCAACAAATGAAAAATTAGGAAAGGATAAACCAAAAAACTTAAGATGTCAAAATTAAAATAAATAAATAAAAAAAGAAAAGAAAATGGATAGTGGAATATTTGAAGATTTATGTCAGACATTCACTGCAATTATTTGATTACAAACCTGCAGCATTGGTAAGTCGCCTAGAGGGAAGTCTCGGAAACCCGTAATGTTCAAGAAACTAACCTGAAATGCAATGTTAAGGCTCAAACCTAAACGTCATGGCTCCCAAATAAGTTATCAACATCTTATCTATCCAAAACTGGGCATACCTCATCAGCCCCATCTCTGTAGTACTGTCCAGCAAGATCCACTGGCTTGCCAAGGGTTCTGACCTTCAAAAAAAATGATGACACTAATCATTATCAAATGAAAAAAAGGGTGTGCATTAGCAATGTGCATAATTATAATCCAATGTAACAGAAAAAAAAAAAAAAAAGAAGAAGAAAAAAGCCATAGAAATGGTATACTTGTTTATAAAGGGAGAGTTAATTGCTTTTTATTTACTTGTTTCTAAAGGTATACTTTTGTCTTTTATCCAACTTCTTTGTCATTCTAAATTTAAAGGAGCAAGGACAACCAAGCTGGAAACAAAAACTCTTTCTGATTTTATACAATAGTAGAGACATCTCTGCATAATAAAACCAATGGGATTGGAGGCAGATATGCCAACATTGAAGAATAAAATCCTTAACTGACAAAATTATGAATTCACAAACCATTTACACTTTTCAAGTGTAATGAACTAACAACAATAGGTCATGAACTAAACGTTCCCATATGTCTATAGACAAAAAGCTTAACAACTAACAGTCAAAGTTATATCCTTGAAGCAATTTTTTTTAACAAAAAAAAGCTTGTGTCATATTGATAGATGCTGGCTGGCAGCGATAAATGGTTAGATAAGATTGTGGCACAAGGTTATATCGCACTAACACAATTGGAGGACACACAAAATGAGAGTACAATTTGTGCCTTAAAATATCAGGTGAATGCCAAAGAGTGGCAGATTAAAAACCATGGAAAGATGCTGGCTGGCAGCGATAAACGGTTGGATAAGATTGTGGCACAAAGTTATATCGCACTAAAACAATTGGAGGACACACAAAATGAGAGTACAATTTGTACCTTCAAATATCAGGTCAATGCCAAAGAGTGGCAGATTAAAAACCATGGAAAAATTCAGAGCAACTATGTCAATATAGGCAGTAAAATGATAAAAGGTTAAGTTCTACCATAATTCCACCACCGTCTGCACACAATACTCTATTCTAAAGTTTAAGAAGTAAACACCATTCAAACATATAACACTTTGAAGAGAATTACTTTGCCATACCTCATTTTCTTTTGTATGCTCTCTTACATCATATTGGTCTCCTTTGGTAACAACAAGATCGCCTTTATCATTTGTCCTTACATCAAGACAAGCAATTACCTGACCAGAAGTATGATCATTTAACAAAGACCCAGATGGTCAGCAGATCAAATGCATTAAAATGGAAATAACCATTAAAGCCGCCAGATCAGTTACAACTGACACTGTGCCTACAGTAAACTAAAAATTTTCTGAGGAAAAAAGGAATGCATAAAACTTTTAAGATAATACTCAAAGTTCAAAGACTAACTGTCTTACCCTCTTTGCAAGTTTTGAAGCCTTCCCTCCCACTGGCTTCTGTCTTCACATGAAGTTTTCTGTCTGTTAGATGGTCTCATAAAGAATGTGAGAATATAAGAGGATTCTATAACTCAAGGGTTTCAAAGGCTACCTTTGTTGTATTTGACTGTGGATACAAGAACCTTCTCAATATAGAAAGACCAACATCTGGCATTTATTTTGAGGATTATAAGCATATTGAACAGTTGATATTAATGATGTCAACATATAGGTCAGGACTGAAAGAGATAATTGTTGATTTCACTACAACACACCCCATATGGTGTCTAGTGGAAAGCAAAAAAGATCAGGAAGAACCCACCATATTAGGCATTATTGAAAACAAAATGCAGTTAGGAAAGCACAAAAGAAAAAAAAAAAAAAAAAGCATACTGATATGGTTTTCTCAACAAGTATAACCTCACACCCAACTCACCCAAACCCCGCCACAAACCCCCCCCCCCCCCAAAAAAAAAAAAAAAACTTGTTTGTATTTAAAAGATGGACTCAGTCCCACTTGTTGGTTTTTCCTTTGTCTTTTTTGAACTCCAGTGAAGAGGTTGAAACCACAAATACCTTTAAAGGGGCCTGCTAAAAAGTTTTTCAGTTTGATACTGGTCAGGCTCATAGTCACCAGATGGATTCTGTTTTCCAAACAAAATCTTCCAAAAAAAATAAAATAAAATAGCATTAAGAATTATCTTGCCTCCACTCTTCTCTGGGTGAAACTGAACTGCATGCACATTTCCCCTTCTAACAGATGCTATGAAATTGTCACCATAATTGCAGGTAGATGAAACCCACTCTTTGTTGTCATCTGACTAAAAGGAAATATAAACAAACTTAGATCAGTGACCTAAATATTAGCAAAGAAGGTGTGGTAGAGATTTGCAATGACTAAATGGGAAGAAAAAGCATACCGGCATTGCACGATAAGAGTGAACAAAATAGACATGACGGTTTCCAACATCATCCAGAATTTCAGAGTCTTTTGTTATTTGCAGAGCATTCCAGCCAATATGGGGTACTCTGAAACCATTAGAGGAGTCAAAACGTCCAACCACACCCGGAATCAAGCCAAGACCTTTAACTGTGAAACACTTATGAATGCCAATTTAGTTGGTGGGAAAATAAATTTAACCAAATATCATAACTATCAAAAAAGATGTAGATCCAAATATGTAGAACATGAAACAAAGGAAATTATGGTATCAAAAGCAGTAAAGCATATGAAATTAGAAGGTCAACTATATGTTATTACCTACTGACCAAAAAATTCTGCGAGAAACTTCCTATTAGAATCAAGAAAGGGTTGACAAGCAGTATGAACATACCCTTGGATATACCTTTCCAGTCCAATTTGTACTTGGTTTTCAGTCCAGGTGTAACATTGAGGCATTGCAACCATAAATCTTGTCAGAATTCAAGAAGAAGAAAGTCGTTTCTATCTCAGGCATATAAGATCAATGAGAATAACGAAAATAAACTCCTTTGATAGGTAGACTTTTTGGGGAATGATGCTTAATAAATGCAACAAAGGCTTCTTTCGGTTAGGTAGTTGGGTTTAAAATCGAGAGGAGAGAAAAGCGGAGTTTTTCCTGGCTGGTTGGGCGGAGGGCAGGTGAACTAAAACAGAGAAAACTGAATCATGTACCAGTCATCACTTATCTGTTGCCATCCTTCTGTTGACCAAGAAAGATGCCACTAACCTACTAAAACAGTTGCTACTAATTTCTTTCTCATTTATCAGATACAGATTATATGGTAAAAAAATAAGCTCACCCAAATGGAAAACACGTGTTTCTCTCTTTTATCAGATATTGACATCACCAAACACAAGCTCACCAAAATGGATAACACTCCTCCATCAACTCTAAGGACTTCTAAGAGCACCTTTACCTCCCTTAGCCTCTTCAGATATTTGAAAACAACTCTAGAGTTGTTCCACTTATCATCCTACATGGTTCTCTCCACTTCGTTCACCTCTGTACTTCTCTCCTCTAATGCCAATCTTCTACCAAATACCAACAAAGATGATGATGAAAATGGACAACAGTAATGAGGATGATGATAATGCTGATCATAATAGTTTGTGAATACAACAAGAACAAAAATAGCAACTACAGCCATAAATATAGAAATATAATATTTTTACCCACTAGCACCAAGCAAATCACAACAGTTGAGTTCAATGTCCAGGGAAAATAAAAGATAATCCGTTCTACTGTGCAAACAATGAGAATATATAAGTACACAGGCACTACATCTCTGAGCACAAAGTAATCACATTTTGCTATGTTTATCCTCCAAACAAAGGTGATGAATATAAAGTCAGAGGAAGAACTTAAATCAAACAATGTATAAGGGACGTATTAGATAATGAAGTCAAGCATCACAGAGTTACCTGGTCCATTCTCCTCGCTTGACTCAAAAAGTAGCTGCAATCCGAGACAAATGCCCAAAAATGGGCGATCATTCTCAACGTAAGTACATAGTGCTTCAGCCATCCTGCAAAAAAATTGCTACACATGAACTTTCATATAAATGAACTTTCATACTAATCCTTGCAAACAGTTTGTAGTTAAAGTCAAAAGTATGCCAGCTCTTATCAATGTATGATGCAAATCGTTCTCTTTGACTACCTGTGCAAACAAGATGTGTTTTTCACTAGACCATAAGTACCAAATCAAAATCTAATTAAAAAAATAAAAACAAACAAAAAGAAAAGAAAAGAAAAGATTATAAATCATTTTTTTTTTCATATACTAATTTTAAATTGCCACCCAAAGAATCAATAGTGCGAGGTAAACGACTTGCTTTTTTGAAGCACTTGTGTGACTGGTCAGGGTATTCGTATGCAATTCCATACAGATGAAAAACATGAAAATAACCAGCAAGCAGTGCAGAAAAAAACTCAACAAGATCTTTCTATTTTTCTTATTACTGTACAAATCAAATAGGCATCAACTGCAATTTCAAGAGAAATTGCTAACTCACTTAAACTAGCCCCACTTCAATCTCCTAAGCATGCAAGTGATTCTAACAAGTCCAATTTTCTCGGAATCTTGCATTGATTTTTCATTTTTTTTTTAAACAGAAGTACAGCCCTCAACAGAAGGATACATTCCCTTAGCTCACAAAACAATAGACATGACAGTATCTAAGAACTCTTAGATGTTGAGCTTCACAATTACATGCACGTGAGAGAATGATGAGAAGAAATATACTTTTCTACTTTTATAAGCCCCAGAACCAAAAAATAAAATAAAATGAAATAAACAGACACTAAAAATTGACCTTGTTAGACAAAACTCTTAACAAATTGCATTTTCCAAACATGGATTACTATGGAATAAAGATGTTATACATAAAACCTACCCTTTTTGTGTTAGCACATCCATGGCTGCAGCAAATGCCCCAACCCCTGGGAAAATAAGGCGTTTTGCATTGAGAATGTCTTCTGGTGTTTGCACCTGGAAAAATAAAAATAGGAACTAATTAATCAAGGGAGAAACAAGATGAATTTGTGGAGCCAAAGTTAATGGCTTGATTTGGTGTTTCCTGGTTTTTGCATCCTGAGTTTGAAATATGGTTTCCTCTTTTATCTTTTGGTGATGGATTTTGCCCCCTCATTTACTTTGTTTTACACTAACGGTGTAACAAATCACATCTTAGCTACTATGTCTTCATCTTTACTTTTAGAATGGGGAATAAACTTAAAATGCATCCAAAGAAGCCATAAGAAATCATTGTTTTGAGGTCATCTCATCTACAATGTGCCCTTCATGATTAAAAAGCCCAAAGAAGCTAGTACTTTCAGACAGTACAAAACTGCTTTTCTGGACAACAAAACTCCACAAAAGCAGACTGCAAGGTGGTATGCTAACCAGATGAAAGAAAGTTTCTGCTTTGTATTGCAATTGTTTCAACCTCTAAATAAGTAATATAATCTTCTGTTTGGTTGTTAAGAAACATCATAACAAAATCAAAGTAGAAGACGGATCTTGTACTTTATGAAAAACAATTCAAATAGTTCACAACTTCCAAATAATATAACGAAAATGATGCTCCCTTTGGTCAACTAAAAACCTCAGCTAAAGAGAAGAGAGTAAAATTCAAATCCTATTCAAGCTCAAAACGATCAATTCAGATACAGTACTACACGGCACAGATGCATGGAGGCTAATGAAAATAAAAAATTCAAGAACTTGTTTTTCTTTCATTTAGGTTTGTTCAGCATTGAAGCGCAAGATTAGAACCAGAGAAAGAAAAAGTTGAAAGAGACAACTAAAGAGATTACATCTTTGATGTCAAAGCCAAGAAAGCGGATTGCATTCCTGACACTTCGAACGTTGCCAGCACCGTAGTCAAGCAGGGTCACCACTGCAAATTTTGAAACCACAAACAGTTCGAGGTTCAATTACAGAGGTATGAAGTAACATATACAAACAAGTATAGTGTATACACGTTTATTTATGAATAAATGCGTGTGCATATATAAATATGTATGTGATACAACTTGTCGACGTATAGAGAGAGATAGGTTGTGTACCAGAATCATCGTCTCCACCAGTGGAGGCAGCGGAGGCGCGGACTGAGAAAGTCGATCGTGGTTTGAATTTGAGAGTCTTTCTGGTGAAATCATAGCGGAGGAAATGTAGAGATTGAAAACTGAATGACGACGACGACGAAGAGGAAGATCCAGCAGCCAGGGACTGTGAGGAACCAAATATCGCCGCCTCCATTGTCCCGCCGCACGCCCGCTTCTCTCTGTCTCTCGTCCGCGCTCCGTCAAAAGGAAAATAAATGGCGAAAATAAAAGTGAAATTCTCATATTAAAAAATGAAGCTATTTGGGTTTAATTCATTAAAAATCAATTTGAAAGATAATGACGTATGCTTAAGCAAATTTTGAACTTTGTTAATTTTTTTGGTAAGTTTGAGCAATCAAATGCCTACTTGATTTGGCTTGTTTATAAGAGACAAAATTATAGCCCTAAAGCATATTTTAAGACTTAAAAGCCAAAGCATTTCAAATCCAAACCACAAGAAAAAGAAAAAAAGAAAAATTGAAAATTGAAACTGATTCATTTTGTTTGTTAGTTTCTTTTTGGTTGGGGTTCAGGATTCAACTTTCTATTTTCAAACACTATGGGCTGCATATGGGTCAGGATTGGATTAGGAATCAAGACAGCCTTTGAGTGATAACTGGGCCCAAATTCACCCTAAAGGTCCACAAAGTGTTTCGGGATGGGCCTGGATAGCCCATTTTTATATTAATTTTTAGCTAAAGAGCCCATTATTACCATAGTGCAGGATGTGCTATAAAGTACCAACATCAAGCTTCTAGTTGTAATGTAGACTTTTTTTTCTTTTTTTTTTTTTGGCCGTGAGAGAATTTTTCTAAGGCAGGGACCCTTGGAATCCACTCTTAGTGTGTAAATTCCCCCAACAACTATTAAATACTTACAATTTACTAATCTCGGGTAAGCCACGAATAGCCCAACAGCTGCCCTTAAAATGACGGACACATTGTGTAGTACTGTTAACTCTTCAAAGAAAAGTTATACTATGCCTCAGGTCATGGAAATTGTTAATTCCTTAACTAAACTGTAGGTATTGAAAAACAGTCAAGATTCTAACAGGAGATGCCAAGCAAAGTAACAGTAATAATAAGGCATTGCCTTTGCAAGATGCCAATGTGTTCCTTTCCCCTTTTGGTTTCCCTTCCTGCTGCCAAACCTTCCAATATCAGTACTCTTTTGCCCTCAAATTGATTAATCTTTAGATTTTTTTCTGTGGGTACTTGGGAAAATGATTCAAATCTTGTTTATCGTTGTGCTCATTGAGATGAGTCTGACTCTAACCCTCGTGTTTGGAACGCCTCTAAGGAAACTAGTGATCATGGGATTGGATGAGGTGAAGCAGGGGAGGGGGCTACTGGTGGTGAATACTGTTGCAGGAACTTTATTTGTGGTCTTCATCGCAAGCATGTTTACTGTGATGAAAATCCAGAAGCGTTCAATGGAAACAGGTTCAATTAATCCAACTGATGAGGTTCTTCTGGGGTATCATCTGCTAGAAGCAACACTTATGGGTAACTTTTTATTCACAGCCTTTGCAAATTCATTTTACTTTCTTCTGGGTTAGGGATTAAATTCTTTAAGTTGGCCAAAATTACAATGTTAGTAATGTTTTTACTTTTTCCAAGTTATTTGAAAGGACAGAGCAGAAGGAAACATACCTAAGGAAATAAAATTGTTTTTTTTTTTTTGTCATTTTTATGATAGGTAAGAGAGATTTATTTAGTGGAAAATTCAGTAAGAACATAATTTTTATACAAAAACTCTATTAGAAGTATGTGCCAATAATATTTCTAAAATTATGAACTAAAATAATTAGTGTTTTGCTTTGAAATGAAAGAATCACAAAATGATGGGTCTTTTGCACTAGCATAAATTAAAGATCCTCATTTTTCTATTTTGTTGTTTAACCCATTAGTTCAAATCATTACTTTTGGCTTATCCATAAAAATTCCAAGCATCTTTATGATGCAGGATTCTCCCTGTTCCTTGGATTGATGATAGATCGACTACACTACCATATCAGAGAGCTCAATCTACTAAGGGATAACTTGGAGGCAACCTGGAACAAGGACAAGCAACACAAATCTGAACAAGAGACAAAGTCAAAAGATGCAGACCCCAACCCAACAAAGCGGCTTTGAAGAGATCAATCAAGAAGATAATAAGGGAAGCGTAAGGATGCAAATGACTCTCATAAGACATGATAATTTAATGTTTAGTTCACTTAAATTGACGAGAAAAAGAAAATGAATTAACTTCATATATATACATATAATTTAAATTTGTACAAAAGATGTTTATTCCATTTATGAGAGGTGAATTTTTTTACATGTTCTCATTCATTCCCGATGGATTATTTTAATGTCATTCCATAAAAATTTTCTGATATTACTAGTTGTTAGAAAAACGAGAGACACATTTTTTTTTTTATTTCACGATGATTCGCTTTTCATCCTCTTTGAATTGTCTTCTTACGATAGCCCGTACGAATATTGACATGTCATGCTGATAGCTAGCGTCCTGCAGAGGTAATCAATGATTTCTTCCTCGCACATGATGGCAAAAACTAGAGTTAGTAAAGGAGACCTATTACTCCCACCCCCCCTGACACGGGGGTGGGTTGACGCGACGTCAAATTTTTTTTTTTGTCCGATTTTACCCTCAAACTTTTATTAGTGTAAAATAATAGTGTAATGTTTTTTTTATGATTAAACATGTATCGATTATTTTATTTTTATTTTATTTTGATTAATTTAATTTTTTAAATAAAAAAATAAAAAAATAAGGATTACATCAGGCAAACATTTGTTAATTGTTATTTATTGTTTTATTTTGATTTTGTTTTGATTAATTTGAATTGTTTTAAAAAAAAAAGAACAAAAAAAATATGAGTCACATCAGTAAGAGGAATTATAAAAAATATGAAATTAGAGATTTTCTGTTCGAATAAGATTTTCTATTCAGATATGCCTCCTGCTATATACCTGAATTTATCACTAATCAAGCAAGACTTTGTTATTTTTTATTTGTTGTTTTATTTTTATTTTGTTTTGATTAATTTGATTTTTTTTAAAAATAAGAAAAGAACAAAAAAAATATAGGTCATATCAGTGAGTGGGATTGTTAGGGAATATGAAATCAGAGATTTTCTGTTCGAATATCTCTCCCTCTATACACCTGAATTTACTATTGATCAGGCAAGCATTTACTTAAGTGTTTTCAAAAAAAAAATTTATGTTAATTAGTTTTGCATTAAATTTTATAACTAGAGAGAAAATTAAAAAAATTAAAAAAATTTGATCAAAATTTCTTTGTTTTATAAAAATCAGGAGGCGGGAGTAAAAGAAATTATAAAAATTAATTACAAAAATTTTATTTATATAAGAATCCAGGAGGTGAGAGTAAAAAGAAATTAAAAAATTTTGATCAAAATTTTTTTTAATAAAAAATTGAGAGGTAGGAGTAAAAGAAATTATAAAATTTGATTAAAAAATTTTATTTATATAAAAATTTCATGAGGTGAGAGTAAAAAAGAAATTAAAAAATTTTGGTCAAATTTTTTTTAATTAAAAACTAGAAGGTGGGAGTAAAAGAAAAAAAAATTATCAAAAAAATTGAACTAAATGGTAATATTGAAATAATAGAATGAGACTATGGACAAAATAGAAAAATAAAAAAATTTTAATTGTCAAATCAGAGAAGTGTGTTATCAGGGGAGTGGGAGTAGAAATTTTCTTAGTAAAGTCTACGTGGAGTCTTCGTATTAAGCGTCAACGGTTCTCAACAGGCATTCACATTGAAAAGTTCTAGGTATTAACATACATCATCCAAGCATCACTCATGACAACAGAAAATTTTTTTTTTTGTTTTTTTTTTTTTTTGCTGAGAAACGTAGGTATATATGCGAGTGAATTTGAGCCTGGAGAGATGGAAAACACATAGGATTCTCACAAAATGGTGCTCGCATGATGCGAGAGAATTGACATTCAAGCTCCACTATCCTCTTGATTTACCGGCTAAAGTTTAGTTGTGACGCTATGGTCAATCAAGTTGTAGTGGTAGAATGTGCCACAAACCCAAGTTGGTGCCCCTGTGACAGCCTCCATCCATTTTAATTTGGCTTGGAATGTTCCTAGGTTAGGGGCCGGGCCCTTTGAGGAACAACCAAGGCACCAATGCCAGTCTCGAGTGGGCTTTGACCGAACCAAAACGCCTTTTAGAAGGAAAAGATGGGAGTGGTTAGTTGACTCTGTTTCCATTTGAGATAAGCTAAACAATGAAGAGAGAGAATGGTTAAGTGTTGAACCCATCAATTTCACACCTAAAGTCTCTTTTGTTCACACACAAAATCTAATGAAAATAGTGGTTGACTTGCTGGGTGTCTCCACTTTATACAAAAGTCAAGGCCCTCCAAGACAGAACAAGCCAAACCTCCATCGGTCTCACAAAAAAGACTGCAGCAACCGACCTCAATCAAAGGCTTATCCCGGGGTTGGTAAGAGTCAGGGAAAGAAAAGTTCAAAGATATATATAAAAATTTATATTTTTATGCTATTATAAAGTAAATTTATTTACCGTTATTATAAAGTAAATTTATTTGGTAAAGTTAGTGAAATTTTAAATTTAAAAAAATATTACTTTTATGTGTGTATCTTATCTCATTAACAAAAATAAAGTGGTAAAATATTAATTTAAATTTTGTAATTACTAACTACTTACTGTCTATTTTTCTTCTCTTTTTCACAAATTGGTCCCCCGTATAGTGGGACACTCTTCTAGTACTATAATAAAGTAAACATATTTGGTGAACTTGTTGAAAATCCAAATTCAAAAGGTGTCACTTTTATGTGCAAACTTAGAAATTCTTGAAAAACAAATAAATTACTAACGTAGTGTCTATCTTATTTATTTCATAAGGACAAAACAAAAAATATCAATTTAGATTTTGTTACCACCACTAATTACTTTCTTTTTTTTTCTCTGTCACTTGCACAAATGACCACCCAGGTAGTAGGACATCCTTTTAGTATATACTAGAAGCGGGAGATAAACGTGATGCGTGTGGAACTCGTTTTTCTTAAAAGATTTATTCAAAATACAACTTTCAAAAAAGCCACTAACCATTAAATTTTTCAAAGGTCATGAAGAACCAATGTCAAATGCAACTTTTGAAGAACTCATGTTAAATACAACTTTTAAAGAATCCACAAGCCTGCACACTCAAAATTTTTTCTTCATAGGCAACTTACAATGAGTTTCAGAGATAATTGAATTTCAATGGTAAACATGTACTTCCTGAATCCTTATAAATCTAGAGCGGTTGGTAAGACATAAAGCGTTTGATATTTTGTTAATTTTTCTTTTTTAACTTTTCAGTTATTATGGCCGGCAGTAACATGTATTGTAATTAATCGTTTTATACCTGGCAATTGTGGAAGGTTACAAATTAACACAAATTCAAATTTGGAGATTTGGGAGTAGGCCTAACCGTTGTTCTTACTTTATATATTAATATAGATTATATATATATATATATATATATAGAGAGAGAGAGAGAGAGAGAGAGAGAGAGAGAGAGAGAGAGAGAGAGAGAGAGAATTAGTAAAACACTTGAAATTAAACAAGATTAAAACTTCAATTAACTTTCTCTGTAAAGTGAGAATTCTAGGAACAATAATATCTATAGCACTTTCACAAAGGATCGCAAAATCTGTTGAAACACAAAGGCAATCAAAATTATTAATCCTGTCAACAGAGTACTCCGGTAACATATCCTCACTAATAACAATGGAGTTGCCAAGCTCTTCTAAATTAAATGCTGAAAACATATAGGACTCTGTATGAATTAACTCTATCTCGTCTGGGTTGATATTGCTGTTCTGCTCAAGAAATATCTTACTTTCTTCAACGTCCTTGCTTCGAATCGTGATCCAATCTTCATCCCTAGTCCAATTGGGCAAATTTGAACCTGATGACGAAGTACCTCCAATCAAACGCCTGATTCTCTCTGCCAGAGAATTTGAAGAGGAAACGATGTGGGTCAGATCCCGGGGAGCTTCTGATACCTCCACTGAATCCCAAAAACCTTGTTCTAACACACTTGTTGGAGAATTCCAAGTAAATTCATCTACTTTCGGAGAATTCGATTCCAGATCATCAAGAAATGGGTGCTGAAGAAGTTGTTTAGCTGTCCATCTCTCTGTGGAATCTCTTTTTAAACACCTTCTCAGAAAATCTTTGGCTTTCTCAGACAACAAGGTCGGAAACTCCGGCACCTCACCGGAAAACCCAATTCGGTAGAGAGCCGATACAGGGTCATTTGCCTCCGGCCAGGGGTTAGACCCAGTGGCCATCTCAATTATGGTGCACCCAAGTGCCCATACATCAGCCGGGAGCCCCTGTTTTTCGCCACGCGCAACTTCCGGAGCCATGAACACCGGTGTACCGGAAAATGCTGACGTCGCAGCACCTCCACCTTCCACCCATCTGGCGCAACCCAAGTCAGAAATCTTGACACCATCTTTGCCTATCAAAACATTCTGACCCTTGATGTCGCAATGCACCAACCCATTCAAGTGAAGGTAATCCAACCCCTGTAAGATTTGACGAGTACAAATTCTGATCATAGACTCATCAAGTGAACCTCCTTGCCTCTTGATTGCATCAGAAAGCGTGCCTTCTGGTGCGTATTCCATGAAAAGATTGTACATGGGCTTCTTGGTTTCACATGTAATTTCAAAACCCATGTATTGAACTATATAGGGGGAGCTCAATTGAGAGAGAAAATGTTGCTCTCTTTGTAAAAAGCCAGAGCGAGAGAGTTCCGCCGACTTGACGGCAAAGATCTCACCGGAGGAGGAGGTGGCTAAGGAGACGGTGGCAGAGGCACCTCGGCCGATGATGGGTCCCCTGGTCCATTCCATTGGGCAGAGAACAGAGGAGTGAAAGGTTGAAAGAAGGCTAAGGAGTTTGTTAAGTTGGTTTGAGCTCTTGCGAAAGGACTTAGGGCTATGACTATATTTATATGCCTGATGCGTACACATGTAGTATACGTTTTTATGTGTGTATTTATCCATTTGGTGGGTGTTTTTGGTCTGAATAAAGATAATCTTTCTTGTTATTGGACGGTCTTTCTTGTTATTGTCCAGTGACGGTTTTTGACCCCTTCCATTTTTGTAAATAAAGAGGGCCGCTCAAAGAAAAACATATTTCATGGTAATATTACATCATTTTCATTTTGTTGGTGTAATATCAGCTATTAATATTTCTTTATTATTTAAAATTACGTCACTAGTTTTGTTTTGATTTGTCGGAAAGAATTACAAGAAATGTCAAAGCCGATGAGAAAATCTGAGAGGGGAAAATCACGACATTAGTTGAGATTTTTTTTAAACTATTCTACGACGATATGACATTAGATTTTTATATGCTCAAGTGAATCTATGTTAATGGCTCGAAAAAATTATACCATATCATTTTAGTTATGTAGTATTAGAGTTAATTATATTAGAGTAATGGCATACATATAATTACATTTTGTAATTTCTTTTTTTATTTTTAGACACAAAGGTATAAAAATAACTTCCAAATTAAAGCGGCCACAATTTTTTGTCAACACACTTATTCTCAAAATTTCAAACCAATAACTTATTGTCAATGACTTATTATGTTCTCATTTTTTTCTAGTTGAAAGATTATTATTGCACATTTTAAAATGAGTGGCCATAATTTTATTACATCACTAAAAGCATGATGTGAGAACTGTAATTTTAAACTGAACTTTCAAATTAAAGTAGGGTTTGAAATTACATTTTTGAAATGACTTGAAAAAATCTTAACAACTCACTTTTAAAGATGTAATCATGATTTGTTCAAATAAAACTATACAGGTGAGCACCAAAATGTAATACGATATCATAAAAAATAATAAAAATTTTAGATGCAATATAAAAAATATTAATTATAATAACGTTTTGATGCTGTAACTAAATTTCACACAGATTGATCAAACTCCTTCAATTGACAGCTTAATGCATTTTCCAAATCTCTTTTGTTTTCTCTCTCTAAAAATTGACGTTTGCTTGAGTTGTGGGAGAACCACGTGGCAAAAGGTTGGGGGGTTGACAGCCTTGGCCGACTATGGGCGGCGGACGCTTAGCTTTGAATTAAACAGTTCACCAGAGAACGCGTGAGCACGTGCCTCAGATTGCGACATCAGCGGGGACGTAATCAATAAAACGCAAAAGCATATGCTATTGCTACCCATTTTCTTTATTTTCTTCTTTGGAAATTAAAAACATTGCGGCGCGTTTTCGTTTCAGTACGAGGCAAAGTAGATACGACAGCGTTTTAAGCGGAGCGTCTACATAATTACGAGCAAGAAGATATGAAGGTCAACCTTTTGTGTTGGGGAAAACGCATTCCAGAAACACGTGTGAACACTCAAATTTCAGATCTTTGCGTTAGAAGACGGGTAATACCATTCAACCTTAATTTATCACGGTGTGTGTGAACAAAGGAAATTAAGAACTCTTGGAATTCACATGGATGAATTGAAATTGACCCTTACATTAAGGTCTCCCGTGTTGTACTAACGGCATAATTAATATACAAAAGGATTGATGTTATACAAAAATAATTTTTATACAGGATTATTTGAGATCCATTCATTTCAAACAAAAATAGCTTTCGGACCAACATACTTATTATATTTACTAGAAGAATGACACGTATTATGTGCATTTGTTATACTATACTTAATTACTTTCTCTACTACTAATTTAGTAATGAGTTTTTACAGAATTTGAATAAGTGATTTAGTTGTAAATTTTACATAATTTTTCTTGTATGTGTTAAATGTAAACTAGACAAATTTCTTCTTATAAGTTATTTTTGTAAAAAAAAAAAAATCTCGCCAAAGTAAAAGTTTTACCAAAGTGAAAGATTCATCATAAGGGTTATAATAGTATGAAAGATAAACAAGTTATATGCAAATGATGTAACTGAATTGAGTCCCTTCACTTTAAAATAAAGGTATCCATTGCCACAAGATCTAATTACAAAAATTTCACCGTCAAATAATTTTGGTGCAATTTTCTACATAAAAATGTCAAAAGAACATAATTTTTCGTAAAAAAATACATGTACCCATGTACTATATATAAATCTTTTGACAAAGAGTGTTACAATTGACTTGGTAACCTTGTGGTAGTTTCAAATGAGATCGTTACAACTTACAACAAACATCTTGACCAAAAAGAGGAATTCACATTGAAAGCACGAGCTTCAAGCTAAAGGAAACCGTGTCTACTGGCTAAAACATGTGCTTGTCCCCGCGCGCGCATGTACGTCTTGCCTTTGCCTCCAACATCTCGCATCTTGGCAACCCCACTAAAGCATTGAATTCCCATTCCAAACTTTAGCTACAATTTAAGCAAAACGTTACGGCAGCGCGGAGGCTGCAGCAACCACTCACAAAAAGTAGGTACTAAAGATTGAAACTAAGCTCAGTAAATACAACCGCCCTATTACTGTCCCTGAAAAAAGCTGGCTAGCTTAAGCTGGGCCGTGGTTGATGCTTTGTCAGGGTTGAATTGTGGTCGGAAAATCTGACGTGTAGCCATGAAGCAAAGCCCATTAAAGGTAATGCTTTTCTTCACACCTCTACACCGCCAAACATGCTCTCCTGGTCTTTCCCCTCTTTTGGGTTAAAAAAGTAAAGAGGGTTTCTTCTTGTGCTATTGATAAAGACCAGCTCCCAAACTGTTATCGGATATGATCTGGATCTCTCTCCCTTTCCGTTTTCAGTTGGCGAATTTTTTATTCTAAAGATAGAAACTCGTGTAGATTCATTGGCATGGTGGAAGTGATAAGACGTTGGACCTCGATCATTCCCAACGTGATACAAACATCAGGCTTTTTCTTTTTCAGATAACAAAATGTAACGGAAGTTCTCACTAAATCAACAATGCACTTAACTAACATGATTGCACATGAAACTGCATCGACTATGCCGATTGAGCCAGACTTGGCTACTTTAAAATTCCAGGTGTGAATCATCACCAGTCTGACTAAAGAAAGATTTGCAAGTTCTTAACTAGTCTGGCATTTGGAATGAAATTTAGAGCCTGTTTGGGGAAGGGAAGGGAAAGGAAGAGAAGGGAAAGGAACAAAAAGAGATAATGAAGTAAAGTTATTTTTTCTGCTTGATTTTGTAAAAAAAAAATGAAAGAAAAATAAAAGGAAAGAAGAGAGACAAAGAGAGAGAGTGTGTGTTTTTTCCCATTTTCTTCTTTCCTTTTCCCTTCCTTTCTTCTCTTAGATAGAATCAAATAAGAAAAGAGAAAATTTTTTCTTCCCTCCCCAAGTTCCAAACTCGCTTAGTGCCTAAAAAGATGCAAGACCCTGGCATCAAGATTCATGACAAGTTTTTTTTTTTTTTTTTTTTAAAAAGGAAACATAAGTAAAACAAGAACTAAGAAACATTAAGCTGAATTAACTCCACTAGCTTCTTCGGCAGAACCATCAGAGGGTGAGATGTAAGACCCATTTCCCACGGCAATGGTATACCTGTCTTTAAAGGCCCAAAGTTTATTTACCACAATAGTGGCCCGATGGAGGTGAGTAGAGAAGCCCATGGTCCAGTGGCCCAAATCATTACAAATGGCCCAGCTAGTGGTTGTTAAATGGTTGATTGAGGAAGAAGAATGTTTACGAAGGGGATTGATTTCTTACGAAACCACGAGGCACCCATGCTTTTTGACGACCATGCTTACAAACTTATGAAATCTTTGGTTCATTCATTTTTCTTCTCCAATGGCTTGCACTAGTAGTCAGTGTTGCGTACAAGTAACTTGGGTGCTGTTTCTTGATTCTTTGGTAGAGATCAAACCAAGTTTAATAATTTATTGGGTTCTATTTTTACTTTTATTAATAGTTTTCATATGAGTATACAGTATTAGAATCTTATGTTAGATTGAAAGACAAAGGGATATCGGTTATAGTCTTGTGAAATCCTCTTTTAGTGAGGCCCAATTCCAAACTTGTAAGAAGTACGTGAGTGCTAGATTACTATGTTACTTGAACTCGGTACAGGTGTCAGGTAGGTAGAAGTTCGTGTCCAAGTGTCGGATTTATTTAATTATTATATCAAAAAATATTCAAATACTGCTAAATTTCATATTTTTTTAAATACTTATTTTATCTTTTTAAGGTAAAAATTGTATTTACAAGCTAAAATATAATATTTCATGCATAAAATAGGAGTCTTATACTTAGTTCTATAGTTAACTCAATTACTTATACATGTTCAACTAGTCATATTGGACACATCTCATACCCTTATTCGAGTGTCGAGTATCCGACACGAACATTTCACAAATTTAAAAGAATCCAAGTAACTTAACTGGATTATATTGTCTCAAGTTCAAGATTTTTACTTCTTTTTTTTTCATCCATGCACACTGAGAACTACACTAGCATAATGCTGAATCAACCAAACATTTAGATGCATGTCTAACTAGTTATATCGGATACATCTCATACCCTTATTCGAGTGTCGAGTATCCGACATGAACATTTCACAAATTTAAAAGAATCCAAGTAACTTAACTGGATTATATTGTCTCAAGTTCAAGATTTTTACTTTTTTTTTTTTTTCATCCATGCACACTGAGAACTACACTAGCATAATGCTGAATCAACCAAACATTTAGGAATATTGCCCCCAACTTTCAACACCTCAACGGATAGATAAGATGTCAAACTTCCACCTAATACCGCAGAAATTTTGATGGGAGACCCATAATGCCGAAGTATTTTTCACTTTGTTTGAAAATGTAAGTCAAATTAATCGCACTTCCCAATTATCCTAGGTTCCCATCCCACCTCTAAGCTACCAAGTTTGAAATCAGGGACTCAAATCCTATGATAGCTTCATATGAAGGCAGTCCCAAGCATCACTAGGCTATAAGGAGACTATGGTTAGCACCTAGTCTTCCTTGATACCAACCCTAGCATGTAGAGCAGAGTGTCGTCTACTTCTTGAAAAAATTATCTAATTTGATTGTCACATATTGCCTTGTTACACTATGATTTTGATATTCCAATGGATTCACACACATGCAAATCACAATGCATATCACAGAGTGTGTTGAAGTTAGACACATATATATGTGTGTGTGTGTGTGTGTGTGTGTGTGTAGATAGATACGTCTATGACAGATTAATTCCTGTATGTAATTGAATAGTTAGGTGATGCGCTCATATATGTAATGGAAAAGGTGTATTGAATATGAGAGAGACGTAAAAGTAGAGGGCACCAAGCTCTCTCTCTCTCTCTCTCTAAGCCGGGGCTTCACTCACTGATATACAAAAAACACTCCATGCAGAGACACCAAAAACATTGACGTGATGAGCATACAGGAAAAGGAGTTTGTACAGTCTATTGGCAATTTATTTTGCACTAAAAAAACAAGACCAAAAAAAAAAACAGTAAAATTTATCTAAATAACTTCCTCAAAGGGCAAAAGGTAGAGAAGGAAGAAAGAAGAGACCGTATTTTTCTTACATGAAAACGAAAGATCGTAATGAAGTTGTCTAAATATCTACAAAATTTGGTTTTGCACATTGCTATCGTTGCTGTTTCTCGTAGTATTGCTGTTGCTACTATTATTGTGTGGATGAACATTGCCCACGATGGAAGTAATAGCCGCCACTAAAGCCGCTGTCAAGTTTGGATCTGCTGTGATGGCAGCTGTCGCTGCTCTCATTATTTCCGGAGAGCTCTGAAGACCGGAGAATTTCAATTGGTCGTACAAAGATTGGCTAAGAATCTGTGGCCCAGAAGCCGAATTTTGAGGCAGGTTTGGAAAAGGGATATAGAATGGGCCTTGTGGTCTCTGAAACTGTGAGGGGTTGGGACTGTTGGTGAGGTCTAATGTAACAGTCGGGAATGGCGCCGAAGCCGATATTGTTGCAAAGTTTGGCGAGCAAGGAAATATATTTCTCGAGTTCAGAAGCCCATCTGAGCTAGGCATTGATCCTGAGAGTAACATCGATGCCGCTGCTGACGTTGTTGATGCCATTGTCATGGCAGCCGGAGGTAGCGGATGGTTGTGATTGCCTTCGTAAGTGGTCATAAGGATGGTTCGGTCTTCTGCACTCCTTTGCACCTGTTAGATATATACCCATTTGCTCCAATTAATTGCAGAAATTTCTTTCAAAAAAATTTATACAGAAAACCTACTAGAATTATGTTAGAGTGACATTATTATAATTAAAAACTATTATAATGAGTTTTTATTTTAAAATAAATGACTCTTATTTAATCATATCTTTATATCATTCTTGTAATAAATTTGGTATGAATCTAATACCCAATTAAGTAAATGAGTCGGCAAGTGGAAAAAATAGAAAACAGGCATACATGTTTGCGAACTGGACAACC
This sequence comes from Euryodendron excelsum, assembly GCA_033060915.1. Classification (NCBI taxonomy): domain Eukaryota; kingdom Viridiplantae; phylum Streptophyta; class Magnoliopsida; order Ericales; family Pentaphylacaceae; genus Euryodendron; species Euryodendron excelsum. The sequence continues at coordinate 2,971,695 of CM065386.1, read as the reverse complement.
AACTGCCATGGTGCAACGATAGTAAGCTCGAGGGCACGGGTTTCCTTTCGCTATCTTCTGCCCATATTTTCTCCATTGGCAACCATCGGAGATCTGTAAGGGATTAATACTAATCATTCCAACAGCTAATTACATTTTTTAAGTACCCAAATTGCTTAAAGTCGATTTTATCGGAGCACATGATCCAAAAAAAAAAAATCTTAGCATACTTCATCATTTTTTAAAAACACTGCAAAATAATGGTCAAGAATACTGGTGTTCTTGATCATTTGAAGCTTACCATAGGTGCCTCGGATCGTGCACGAACTGAGACACGGACTCTCCTCATCGTTGCCTCTGTGGTCGGATCGAAGTCCTTTGAAGTATCAAGCTTAGGGTTTTTGTTTGGAACCTGCTCTTGATAAGCAAGGTCTTGGCTCTCTTTCCTCCCAAACCTTTGACCATTTCTAGGGTCGCTCTTATTTGGATCAAATTGTAAAATCTCATCACCTAGATTCTTATGCAGTTCGTATGCCATTGAAACATTGGTTTGAAGTGATCCAGAACAATCCTGAGTTCTTCCTTCTGATGAAGTCAGTGAAGGCTCATCTCTTTCAGCTATGGCAGCTTGACCAAGATCCATGAATTGTCTAGCAACCACCACTCCTCGAGACCTTCTCTCTTCTACTGTTCCATCGACCATCTGGACAAACCCACAAGAACAATTACGCCACTAAATACTGAATTAGAGGATGATAGATATAATGGAAAATATGATCGGACGAAGTTTTCATTTTGGTATTACATCAAAACTACCTCATTTTCTTCTACTCTTCTGGTTTTTCGGATCTGCTGCTGCTGCATCAGCGCTGCAATTTGCATCTGTAAGGCAGAGTAGTTGTTGTTCACTTGATTAAGCATACTTCTCAAGCGTTGATTTTCTGTGACAATTCTGTCCAGCTCTGCCTGCATGACTGCTAACTGCACCAAATAAGAGAAACCCTTATATATACGAAGGAAAATTTGATATAAGAAAACCATATCTAGATAATTCATCTTAAAGCACATTAAAATTTAGCTGACTCTTATTGAGGCCTAAATGAAAAATAAGTACCATACCTTGTTGCTGCTTCGCTTCTGTTTGATGCTAGGTGAAGTTTCATCATCAACCACTGATTTGTCACTATCCGCGTAAGCCGATAGAAGATTTAAACCAGTCTATAATCAACAAAAATTAATTGGAAGAGAACATGTAAGGATAAATCAAAAGAACTCAGCTAAATATATGCACTTAAAATCCAGACCATCTACCCAGAGAGAAGAAAAAAAAGAAATTAAAGGTTAAAAGAGTTACATCGAGTCCGAACCCTCGTGACACCCCATCATCATGTGGAGATCTCTCTTTCTTGACATCAACCCTTAAAGGTTTCTTGGAAAAGTTGCTGTGATCAGCAAAGAAATCCATCTCACTGACAATTCGCTTCTCACCGGACATTGCCGGAGAAGAAACATGAGTGTTGAGAATCCGATCACAGGCCGCGTCCATGATTTCTTCTTTACAGTTAGAATGGTTTGAGTTTACAAATGAAACAACCGCGGTAGCCTTTGGTTTGATGAGCCTTATAGGATCACAGCTTCAATGGAGGAAGGAGATCAGTCCCTCTCCTTTCTTGACCATAAAAATGAATAATGGGCTAGCTGTTGAGGAGGGAGAGGAAGAGAGAGAGAGAGCCAGTGAAGCTGGTAAAAGTCTTTGAATAACTAAAGTCTTTTAAACAAGTGCAATGGACTCGGCATTAATAAGGGCTAGGACTAAGACTAATGACCAAATGGGAAAGGAGTGATCTTAGGAAAATGATGAGAGAGAGAGAGAGGGGGGGTTAGAGCTGGTGTTGAGGTAAGGTGGTGCGTCAAGTGGACAGGTGTCACTGTTTTCACAGGGAAGAGAAGGGAGAGAGTCTACTGTGTGTCAGAAGCGGGTTTGACTGGTTCCACAAATGCACCGCCCCGATTGGCCCGGCGCATTCCACGTGAGAAGAGATGGAGAGAAGGTCAACGAATTTGACGGTCGTGGTTCTCTTTCCATTACTTGTAGGTCCCACGCAAGAAGTTTTGACCGTCAAATGTAGGGCGCCACGTTTGGGATCATGCGGGCATCACGTTAGACTTATAATGCAATGCCTCAAATCACCCGGTTTTAGTTGCGTAGTGCCCATTGACACTGCCCTCTCTCTCTCTCTCTCTCTCATTAAGCTACATTCTTGGAGATGACTCTTTCTCTCAATTTTTAATTTTTGTGATTTATAGCCTACTAAATTGAAACATTGACTGTTGGTTACAATCTTCCATCAAACAATTTCAAATAATTGAACCTTCACTTGCATCAAATTTGTGACGGTTTAAAGTATAATTATTAACGTAGATTATTGCTAAATAATCTTTCAAGGATACAATTTCTTAGAATGTTTGTCGTGAATTATGCTACCTCATGATAACTTTAATGCTATGTTTAGATATTAAATCTATGGATTTGGCCTAGTGTCTCTTGTGTGTCCCCTTCTCATTCATTTGAGGGTTTGAGCCCGACGTTAAAGTTGCGTCTTCTTATGTACTTAAAAAAAATAATAAAAGAAATTAAATTTATTTATGTTAGTATTAGGTTCAAAATATGAAAGGAAAATGAGTGTCTATCAAAACAAAGAAAAAAAAATTATTGGTGAATTTAGTTATTCATGAAATATGAATATGTATAAGTAATTTAATCTTCCTCTTATTTTTTTCGCTCGATAAGTCTAAGGTTCAAACATAAATTATATAGCACAAAAGTCTTCAACTTCTCCACTCGGAACTATGACACTGGGAAAGCAAGGAGAAGTAACTAGAAAAGAAAATATGAGAGTAAAAATGAAATAATTTTGTAATTTAAAAAAAAAACTCATTTTCCTTCTAAAGTGGTGGAGTGCAAGAAAACTTATGAAAAGGAAATCAATATTATCATAAATGGTTTTTTTTTCTTCAAAATTTTTCCTTTTCCTTTTCTTTTTTCTTTTTCTTTTTCTTTTCCATATTTTCTTTTTCTCTGTCTCGTTATTTCTAAGAACTGAGCACAAATAAGAACGAAATATTCATTAACCATCAAGGTCTATCCTGATTCTAACTATATATTGAAGACAAAGCATACAACTTGGGTTTTTCCCTAGCTATATATTGTCTCTTTCTCCATAACTTAAAAGATTGATTGACCTTTCAAAGTATTCTATCCATCCTTGTAGTCAGCAGCTAGGGACAACCTCAAATGAGTACATCAATACAACTTTTATATATGTATATATTACACAAATGTAACCATTACGAATTGAACCATATTATTCAAGAGAAGAAAAATCATCAAGAAAAATCATAAAGAGAGGTAAGAATAAATAGCGTGCCGACAATAAATCAAAGACCGTTGGTAGCAAGCATACGGACACTTGATTTTTCTTCCTTCTTTAGTCTTCAGACTCTCGCTTCCAACACACCAAGTTGTAATTGGACTGACAGAAGAGTCATCAACTGTGGCCCCCACTGTCGCAATCTAATTGATTAATACATAATACTTGTAGTTGACACTTCACAGACATTTGATATTATAATACCACTCTGTAAATTGCAGCTGGTATTTTTTGTTGTGCAAGAACTTCCCCCAATATGCAGAAGGGATTAATTTAGTCGGCAACAGTTCTCTAATGCCATGATATGGTCTGCCAAATGAATAAACCCAAGAATCAGTGCAGTATGTGATTCTAGATCTAATTTTCAACAGTTCAAATCTGTGTTTTAATTAGTAAATTCAAAGGTATTTGCTTTTCGACAAAGTGACAATAGAGAGAGACTACACCCACCGAATTTTTCACCAAAAACTTTACGCCCTTACCAAAATGACGTTGTTTTAATAAGAATGTAAGGTATATATAAAAAATAAAAAAAAAAAGCTTAAAAGCCTGATTTAAAAAAAAACACCCTTACTCATTTTGGTAAGGGTGTAAAGTTTTCGGTGAAAACTTCGGTGAGTGTAGTCTTTCTCGTGACAATAATACTGTCTCCCCTTCCATGCTGTGATGCATCCAAAAAATCTCTCTCTCTCTCACATACTCTCTCTCTATATGTACATGTATATCACTTTTTTATATATGTTGCTTTTTAACTAAGAAGGAGATTGGATAACAACATAAAAAGTATTCAAAAACTAGACAAGGGTCGTAGCTTCTGCTCACAGTGCCATTATCATAAGGTCACGGCCATTGCCAACTTTTTCCAATATTACGGATATACATCTATGGATCGAGGCTACTATTATCATGTTGTCTCCGTGAAGTTTAGGCCACGCGAGCCAAGAGGCAGACTGGGACTAGTTGAATTTGTATCCAAACTTAGAATAAATTAACAACACGATGATTGTTTCATTTCTTTACTAGTTTTTTAAACTAGGGTAAAAGAAACTTCAGATTCAAACATCTAGGTACGGAATCATGACCCTAAAAAGGGTTGGGGCCTGCAGATGAATTGATCGCAGTCCTTTTTTATTTTTCTTTTTTAATTTAACTTCGAATGGTCCAAACAATGGGAAATCAACATCTGCAGGGGCCAAGCGATGATAGTCATTTTGTCATTATGCTAATCACATTATATGACACAGTCTATCACATGGTCAAATTAATGTTTCAAATTGAAAATTTCAGCCCTTTAATGGAAAACACCAGATTTCATTAACTAGGCTACGCGTAGTTTTTAAGAGAAATTTGCTTAGGTTTAGGTTGAGATTCGCTTAGGAACCTTAAGCTTGACTTTGCTCAAGAGTCATGAGAGGCCATTATGGCACAAATAAATATCTGCATCCATAACTCATTTTGAAATTATCTTAAATCATGAACCATGTTTTCTCTCCACTAACATCTTAGAACAGAATTAAGTAATACTTTTTTTTCTGTTACATATCTTTTATGTTTTTTAAGCAGTTTTATATCAAACACTTCGGTAAGTAATCTTATTTGGAATCACTCTTAGAATAAACCTTCATTTCAATCCATTATCCCAAAATGGGAATAGATGGTGAAAGAGCTCAGGTTTGGTAGCACATATCATTTTTATGACGAATGCAATGCTTATCTGTTTACATTATTTCTTGCAAACTTAGCGTAGCATTAACCATTGCCGCACGGAAGTGTGCGTTCGTTTGTCCTCAAGTGATAAGTAAGTGCAAGCTAAAGTCATCTATCCTGACGCATGCATGCAAGCAATCGCTTACTTTTTGCTCCGCATGCAATGCCGCATGAGAACAAGCAAGAGTGTTCCCATTTAGTTCCAAATTACACTGGTGATATATACACACACACACACACACAAGAGTAGTGGTATATTTATGAGATAAAAGTTGTTGCTCGTAGTAGATATGTGGGGTCTCAGTTCCTTCTACCTAGCTAGCAGTAAGAAAATGTTACAAGTGCAAACTGATGATAGCATCTTTCAAGGCAAATTAGCAATATATATACATATACAGTGACGGACCAGGATCTCCATTGAACGGGGGCCAAGAAAATTTTTTTTGGCTCAAAGGAGGGTTAAGATTTTTTTTTTTTTTTTCCCATTTTGGAGAATGAATACACTATATATTGAATGCTAAATATCAAAAATTTACGAGGAAGGGAAATTTAGAATTTTTGGATGCGCCAATGCACTATATTATTTTCTAAATGTCCAAAAAATTATACGGCATAAAAGGTAATTTCAAAACTTTGTGGCCCCCTCCCGTTCCCCTTCCGTCTGCCATTGTACATATACATATATATGTATATACGCATATATATATATATAGAGAGAGAGAGAGAGAGAGAGATAAAATTCCCCTGGTCAGTTGACCCTCATGTTAAGTATAAAATTTCAAGTTCAATATCTTGTCTCATTCCCTTTGGCCAGTCATGATTTATGTAATGTATAAAGTGTTAAGAATTTATACTAAAAGACATGATTATTTGTATAATGATTTTTGTATTTATTACTAAATTAGTTATTCCATTTTAATGAGAACATGTGTGAGCAATGTTTGCTTTGCATTATTTATTTAATAATTGTATATGTGTGTCTCTTATTTTATGTAATAGATGATTTGATGTGTAGAGTACGGCTTACACACGGAATATTAGATCATCGGTTTTTATGAAATATAAGCTTATCGTTCACAGTCTTAAATGGAACTGGACACACCATCAGTAGGACTGTAGCACAAGATTTTAATAGGTCTGTCTTGACTATGGAGAAAGATATAGTTCCAACTCTTTGCACTAGTACACTTTGTGTGTATTGAACATGATCGTGTTGACTATGGGGAAAGATATAGTTCCAACTCTTTGCACTAGTATACTTTGTGTGTATTAAACATGAGCGTGTTGAGGTAATTATTTTTATACTGATTATATAAAACAATTCATACATCATGATTATTATGAGTGCTTATATTCTTAATCCTAATATAATAAATAGACACATGCATTTAATATTTATTGTTTTGATTTACAGAAAAGTGAGATTCTTTATAAGTCAATAAACTCAGTAAGTTGAAAATATTACGTGTATGGTGAATGTTAATTATTGATAGAATCTACGCCTCGATATAAGGATTGATGAAACCCCTTTGATGAAGATTATAAATTTTGATTATGTCAAACCCTGTAGGTGGATTATGAATCCAACATATCAAATAAGTTAAGTGAAAGGTCTCAAGCAATTAAATAAGTCTATTAAATTTAATTGTTAATAATTTAATTTAATGGACGGGTATCTGTGATCTTAATGTGAGGAGATAAATAAGCATTTAATAATATAGAGTTCGAACTATAATTCCTAGTATGACAAGAAATGTAATTATAATTCATTAGTGGTATAAATTATAATTGATATAAATATGGATTAATTCTGGTTGGATTAAGAATCTTTATTTGTATAGGAAGCCCTAGTCATACTAATCCTATGGTCCCTGCTATAACCTTTGTATATCGCACTCTAAGAGCAGCTAGGATTATACTTACTCATAATTGAGAGATACTCGTTTTTGTGAGGAAGAGAAATTCTAGAAGCTATGAGCCCGCTTTCTCTAAAGTAAGGCGTATGCGAGAGATACAGTAGAAGTCCAAAGATTGAATTCAAGGAATTGATTCATGCTTATCACTGTTGCTTGCTGTTTCAAATCAAAGCAGAAGGATTTCAAAATTCATACCTACTGCAATTCGGGATAAAACAAGAGAGATCTCGAAGGTATAATTCTAATCATGTAGATTAGTCTTTATTAATCAGATCAAAATTTTTTGATATTATGCGTATGTACTATAGTCAGGTAGTAAAAAATTTTGCAATTTCCAGTTTATTTGATTGGTATGAATAGTGACCCTGCTCGCTTCCGTCGACCAAAGACTTAGACATTTTGTAGCCCCAAAAAAAAAAGAGAAAAATTGGAAACTATGACTCAAAATAAGAAAAAATTAATCCAAGGATAAATGCTAGATAACTATTTATAAGACACTAGAATCAGTAAAACATTGTCCTTTTGTTGTGAGATTTTTCCCTAATTAACACATTGCTATCGTGATTTCGATTTCTGTCCATCAATTTCATAAGTTGGACTCCAAAAACTATATTACTTGTGGAGATATATATATATATATATATATATATGGATAGCCTCATCATCAGATTATGACAGACAAAGCTTGTCAACTAGATGAAGAGAAAATTGAAAGTTAAATAGCCACGCTAGTGTATTTTGTTTTTGTTAAATTTGGGAGGTCAAACACAATCAATCAGTTTTCACAACCTTTGACAATGCTATATATTTTGATCAAGCACATTTCCTGTTCCCATCTTTTCAAGAGCGAATCATTAAGAAACTCTAAGAGCCACCCCCACTGTACCATTTTGGATTACTTCACAAGCATGCTAGAACAACAATATTGGCGCAAGTTGAGTGAGTTGACAGGCGGCGAGGCAATTCCAGAGATTGGTCATCTGCTAACTGCCCTGAGAGAAAATGATGTGATGCAATTAATTAAGTTCATGCATGGTTGATAAATATCATGAACCCAATTTTACCATAATTTTCAAGTTTAGAGGATGTCTCTGTTGAATAACTTGAATCACCACCTCCACCAATTCAACGACTGGTTGGTGGCTTGTTGAATCACTCTATTGGCAACTACCAGTCCAACATTATTGTTCCCGTGCCCCTGCCCCTTTATGGCTGCCATATGATAAATCATATCACAGTTCATACATGAACATATATATACATACATATATACACATTCGTTGGTCCTCATACTAAGTACGAGGTGGCCAATCAACATTTATACAATGTATAAAGTATACATAATTCGTATGAATAGTGACTCTGCGAGAGCTCGAGAGAGCATTCGATCAAAGAGTTGGGCACCCTATAGTATATATATATATGCATACATATATGTGTTTGGGCAAATGAGGGTTTCGTTGCATGCATGCATGGAACCTTCTATATTCGACTGCGTGACCTTTCGAGCCGCGTGCCAGCATTGATTGAAAGAAAGATAATTTTTACACCAAGAGACTTGCAGTACTACAATGGCAATGATATTTTGGGTATTGCAGTTGTAGGTACGCTGTATTTGTCAATATTATTGCAAGTGGAAAGAAGTACTCCAAAGATGAAAATTCATTGATGGTATCCATCACAAACGAAACTATAGGAAGATCAGGCATGTTATAAACGAGCACACTTCCAAAGTCTTAAATCATGAATTAATTCCAAATACAAGCCGACATGCTAATTACACACAAGTTTATGTCTCCTTAATATCAAAGCATTTTGGTATCTCACAGAGTCCCGATTTACAAGGTCATCGTATGTCTCAGAATATATACCTTTGCTAACTTTAAGGCTTTAACCTTAACTTGTAAACTGTCTAAATTTGCAGTAATCTACATTTGTAAGAGGAAAAAAAAAAAAAAAACCAAGGGTTGACACTTGACACGGAGATCATGTCGACATTATACATTGTTGCCTGCAGTGGTGATATTTTTTGCCAGCTCACAACGTGGAAAAATGGTGTTACGTACAGGTAAGTCTAATATTAAACAAAGGTCTTAGATTTTGACTATAGGCCTTGCCCGCAGAATTGAGCAAGACATCCAGTTTTCTTACAGTCGAAAGTACAATTACGCGTGTATATATATGTATATATATTTATAGATGCGCACACACTCCAATTTTCGTACACACTGGTGGTAGGAGTTCTTTTCTGGATTGATAAATGGATAGAACAATTTGCTTGGTGGGTGATGCCAGATGAGCTCCACTGAGAAATTTAGATATGAATTTTCTCCTTTTTTTTTTTTTTTTTCAGTCATCTTCTCTCTTACTCTTTGATCCATAACCTGAGGCTTAGTTCATAGCTTAGTTGTCAACCACCACCCTATGTTACAGCCAAGAGCTGTCCGCCTCTCTCATCTGAATCTTTGATGGGTTAAGTTTCCGAAACTAGCCAGCTACTAAACTGTTAACTACCCCTAGAGGAATCATAATAAGTAGGAACAAGTGAAAAATGAAAAATAAAATTCGAATCTTAGAATGTTCAAGGTTTGACATTAACGTTAAAGATAGCATTGCATCTGAAATATAAAAAGATAAAGAAACCTCTACCTGTCGAAATTTCAAATTGATGCCCTTTGGATGTCAAAGCTTTTGCCCATGACCAGACTAATCAATGACAGCTATACCTCTCCATGGAGAATCTCATCTCATCACATCGCTCTTCTTCGTTAACAATAATGCAAGCCATGCCTCATTTTTCTTTCAGTATCTTTCGTAATAAATGGAAAGGGATCAGCCACAGGTGACAGGTCAAATTAGGGATACAGTGATGGGTTGAACTTCCTTCCTATGCTAGAGCTTTTGAATTTGCCACACTGCATTATCGAGATTACTAGAAAAAAACGCAGGTTTTCCGGGATGTATTTAAAAACAAAAAATTATGACAGTTTTAATCGACCTGCATAAAGCATTTCTGTTGTCATTGTTGTGGAAAATATTCCACTTATTTCTTAATCAGATTGCAGTTCTTTATTTTTCCTTTTACTTTCAAGAATTATGGGACCCAACTCATCAGGGCCACAAGGCATGTGGGCCTGTGGCCATGGAATTGAATTCCACAGATGAGTCGTTGATGTTCTGCTACATTTTAAGGCCACGGAATTCGATCCACTGGTTATCTTATACATTCTGCATGCGGTGCATTTCTATCTTCCAGATGTTTTTTTGTTTTTTTTTTTTTCTGGCAGTGTTACGGCTCTAAAACATTAAGGTTCATACGTAGAAGTAGCTATAACTTTTTGGTCATATTTTTTGGATAGTTTTGGTGCGTCCTCTAATTATTTTATCAATGCCATAGGCCCATATGTCTGAAACTAGTTAAAAACAGATTGGAAAAGAATCCTCTGAGCGCCCTTACATTCCAAAATAAGGGATGCGCAGAGTTCAAAACTCATTTGGGAGTTGTTCGGCCCAGTTGATCTTTCTTAGGAGTTCTGTTTACCTCATTAGGCATGTTAATTGGGCGGGGCCGGCCCACCTGGCTTGAACTGGGTCTTATTAGCTCTCGTCAAATTTCAGGCCGGGTCAGGTCGGACCAAAATTTAAAATATTAGGCTCAAACCTAGCCCACGACCTTAAGGGCAGGCTCGGGCTTTGGACTCGAGTCTTGGGCTTGGACTTTTGGACGGGTTTGACGGGCTTTTGAACGGTTGATTATTTTTTTTTAAATTTTAGTTTTTTAAATTAATAATTAATAAGTAGTAATTACTAATAGTTAAAACTGAATTAGAGAATTGTTAATTTATGAAAATCATACAAACAAATATAAATAATTAAACTTATAAAGTATTGATTAATGTAAACTTATATAAACCATTGAATATATAAGACGTACATTTTTAATTAGTAATTGATAATCAATAATTATTCAACTAAGTTAGAGATGAAGTCAAACTTATAAAGATTATACAAAAATATATAAATGATTAAACGATTAAACTTATAAAATATTAAAAACTAGGATTGAAGACGTGTTTACTCGTTTCGAAATCTTTCAGGCCAAAAAGAGTGAGGTATGCACTTAAAAAAAAAAATTTTAAACCCGATTTAGAGTTTATTTAGAGTTTCTGAACTCTCAAGGGACTTGCTTCTTGTAATTTAAATTTTTATTTCTACAGTGTTGTGTCTTCTCCAGGCAAAGACACAGAAAAGTATGTACCCAATCATTCCTTCAAAATTAAAAGCAATTACAGCTCTCACTCAAATGAGTTACTTAGAAAGAAAGGGAAAAAAAAAAAAGCACTGAGTGGATTGTGAGTTGACATTATTTATGTGTATTCATCTATTTTCTTTTTGCAGTTCTTGCAAAGTAGAGAGGTAAGGTATTTTGAAAATCCATATAAACTATTACTTCTAAACTATATAAAAATATACTATTAATGTAAATCTATATAAACTATTAATTATATAAACATATACTATTACTTATAAATTTATAATTTGGACGGGCTTTTAGGCAGACCGGGCTCGGGCTCCTAAGGGTAAGGTCCTTGCCCGCTCATAGAAGGGTTGAGCTTAGGTGGGGCTCGAGCTAGACTTTGGCCAAGTGGATTCGGGCAGCCCATGGGCCTCAGACATTATATTGGTCCATGATTGATGTTTGGTTCGGCTTTTCTTCTCATGGTTGGCCCAACTTTCTTTCTTTGCAAGGTACTTGATTTTTGTTTGTCGATCCATTGAAGGTGATTTTTTGCTCTTAATTTCTCTTATCGTTGTAGGAATGGAAAAATGTGTCATTTGACCATTACATGAGAATACTCACTTTATGGTTATGATTAGGCTCACCAGCTTTACATCACAAGCCGATTTTAAGCAAACCTATGTGCTTTACAAGCACTGAATCATTCACGTTTCACGCTTTTAACTTGTTTTTACGTCAGAAGTAGTACCAGCTCGTTATGATTAATATCAAAATTATGAACTATTATCCAAAGATAAAAGTGGGAGAGAAAAAATAAAAAGGAGGAAAAACAAACAAAATTTGGACTTTGATTACAAGGTCGCCATCAACATTGCTCGGATCTTGGCTCTGAGATCATCAGAAACTTCAGTAGCTTCAGAGGGCTGAGAAGGAGCCCTCCCATGTTGATATGAACTTGATATATCCAGAGAAGCTTCTCTAATAATACCAGCCCCGACACTTCCTCCTCTTGATCGGTCTGGGATTTTAGAACTGATCTCCCCTTCCTCCAGCTCTTCTTCCGAGTGTGATGTTTTCCTATGCCTATTAGAACTACTGCTGTGATGGTGCTCGTCATCGGATGAGCTTTCATGCTTGCGCTGATGTCGAGAATCCATGTTCTTGGAAGAAGAATGTCTCTCTTTGTGCTTATGCCTGTCCCTACTGTGACGCGAGCGCTTCTTTCTTGAGTGCTTGTGATGCCTTTCCTCTTTACAATCTTCTTCTTCCTTGTGTGATGAACGGAAAGTCCGGTGCTTTTTCCGAGAGCTCTTGTGATCCCTTTCGTCTTCATCATCTTCTCCATCTTCTTCATGTGAAGAACGATAAGACCGGTGCTTTTTCCTAGAATGCCCGTGATCCATTACCTCTTTATCTTCGTCCTTTTTGCCGCCTTCATGGGAAGATTGATTAGACCGGTGCTTCTTCCTTGAGTGCTTCTGACCCTCCTCTTCTTCTTCTTCTTCTTCTTCTTCTTCTTCTTTCTCCTCATGTCTCCTGGAACTTGAACGGTATTTCCTTCTTGATCTTCGTTCATGGTACTCATCAGTAAGTTTCTTCTCAGAATTCACTTTTTTGTCTGAAGTATTAACATCTAAAGGAACAGAGCTGCCTTCTCTTTCTATGCCAGCAAGATTAACAACCTTGTCACGAGAACCAGAAACCCCAGATTCTTGGGGTTCTACTGATAAGCTACGCAATGGTTCAGATTTGAAATGTTCAGATCCATTTTTTAACATGGCTACAAACATTTTTGCCCTTTTTAACCTCTCAGCCTTCAGCTTCTGCTCTTTAGACAAGTGTGCTTCAGAGGAGTCAGCCTCATTTGCAGCTTCAAGAGCTGCAGTCTTTGCAACAGCCTTGGCAACTGGGACAGGAAGACTCTGATCTCCTTTTTGTACAGACTTTTGGATGACATTTTCTAGATGAGAAGAAAGGTGACTGCCTAAGCTCGAGGCCCTCCCACCCTCAGAATTACGACCGTGACTGTCACCATTCAGTGACGTGCTGGAAAGAATTCCTAAGTTGGGATTCTTCATGCCCCTTGTGGCAGCCTGAAGAATAGCTGCTGCTGCAGCAGCGTCTACAGTGACTCCAAACTGTGGATGGGTGGTTTTGGAAGGTGGATCCTGTCCATCCTTCTTCGACTTTCCAATTACCATCCTAAACTTCTCTTTCTTGTCAGCATCATATGGCATGTCACAACCAGTAGATCCTAAGGACAGAGAATCACTTTCCTTGGATAGGGAAGTTTTCTTGTCTTGACGATTCCCCACTGAATCATCCTTCTCAGAAAGGAAGCTCTTTCCCATTAACTTTGACTGTAAACAAATAGAAACATCAACGAGAGAGTGGGAATGATGGATATTATTACAGCACAGAATGTCAATGCATAAGAGAGTCAAGTATCAACTGAGACTTAGAAATACACATTAAAAAGGAGCAAAATACAAAGGACTTAATATAGATGTGAATGATAACATTATACACAAAATAGTATATGGAACATCAAAATCTTGAATGGCATAGAGTGCCCAATTTAGCTGCCAGAAATGGATATACTTTTAGTTTATCCAAACAAAAGGGGTAAAAGGAGAGGAAGCCAATTCATACTATAACAACAAAGCAACTTTTGATTAAGTGATATACACCCTTACTATTCATTTATTGTATTGAGAGTGTTAGGAATAGCTTCTAAGTTTTTATTTCCAGAAATCATTTCTTCCCCTCCCTCCCCCCCACCCCCCAAAAACAATGTTACTTGGTTTGGTTGTGTGTTCTCTTGTAGGCTCATTGTTATATGGGCCTTCAGTGCCTCCTCTTGTATCATTCTCTTTTCATTCTCTCAATGAATTTTTGCCTTCCAAAAAAAAAAAAAAAAAATTGTGCTCATATTAAGAAAGAAAGAAATAAAAGAAATAAAAAATGACCAACCAGCAATTTAATGAATATATAAACCCTACAAGATATTTAAATACAACCAAACCTTGAAATTTCCAAACATGAACATAAATCCTTAGATTTAAATGATGTTATGGGAAAAAAAAAAAAAAACTTCTATGGTGTTTAGGAAGAAACAGATTCATCTTAACATGCAACACAGAACAGTATCAATTAAACAGTAAGAAAAGGTACGCAATTATTGATATAGCATTATCTGAAGTAAAAAAATTGCATTAAATAGAAGATCATTTCTAATGTCCAAATTTATGGTTCAAACACCATTTCTTATCAAAAGAATGTCAGGCAGATATTGGAAGAAAACAAGCAGAATAGTACTGAAAGTAGATGAAGAAAAGAACCAAACAGATTCATCTTAATATGCAACACAGAACAATATCAATTGAACCGTAAGAAAAGGTACGTAATTATTGATATCGCATTATCTGAAGTAAAAAAAAATTGCATTAAATAGAAGATCATTTCTAATGTCCGAATTTATGGTTCCAACACCATTTCTTATCAAAAGAATGTCAGGCAGATATTGGCAGAAAATAAGCAGAATAGTACTGAAAAGTATACGAAGAAAAGAACCTCTTGAGCTTTCTTGAGAACTTTAACATAGTAAGGATGATATTGGTTAGCTGGCAGAAGGAATGGAAATCTCCCATGGTTGCTGTCTTGTTCAATAAGTACTGCCTCAAACTGTTTCCCATTTCTCATAATGAACTCAACTATCTTATCAACCGATCGTTTTATAACAGATGGAGGCTCCAAAATTAATTGTTCGGACTTAGACAGGTCTGGCAGGGCAGAAGGCTGTGATTTATCCACAGCAGCAGAAAGAATGCCAAAAGTGTCACCTTTTTTTGCACTATTCATAGGTCCAGCCTTAGGTGCACTCATGAAAGTATTCCTTTTCAGTACTTGAGCCTTTTCTTTAGGAGGGCTAGTGTGCTTGGAGACAGCCTCATCTTTTCCATCTACATTCCCAGAAAATTCTGCTTTTCCGGAATCATGGTAAACTGTTGCACTACTAGTATCAAAGGTTTTCCCAGACACAGTTTCTTTAGATTCTGGAACATCCTCAACGGCTCCATCCTCATCCTCCCCAGACCCATACACAGAACCCAGCAAAGACAGTGCCCCAGCCCCAACACCATCTGTGTGATTGCTCTCGGTATCGCCTTTCTTCTCAGTTTCAAATTGTCCATCAGTAACAGACTGGAAAAGCTCCTGATGATCAACAAGAAACCTAAAGTAGGCATGAAGGTGATGATCAGGCATCAAAAAACCAAATGTCGGGTTGTCTCCCTGTTTCACCCTCAGAACAATTTCTGACTGCCCACCATTTTTGCTGACAAACATAGCAGTCCTTGCAATTATCTGATGGACTTTCTCTGTTGGAGGCTGAAAAAAAGGACAAAAAAAAGAGGCTTATTATTCAACAATGTGAAATTTAATAAAATTGCAAAAATATCCAAAATAAAACAAAATAAGGATCTTACTAGATAATTTCAAGGTAAACCCAATGAATCTCACATATATCTGGATACCATAATGATCAAGCAACAAAACTCTATGACACTATGTTTCATCCATTTTGCTCCCAAGCAGTTAAGGTTTTTCCAGTTAAAGTAAGGAAAAATTCTACAATTCCTAAATCCCACCTGCACGGCCCTTGATCATGACATCAAAAGGAAAAAGGTGCCCGTGAATGGCAACCTTAGGTCACAAGAACTCGATCCCTGCTTCAAGCATCTGAAAACTTAGACATAGTGAGCCTTAGAATAACACATGCACCTTACACAATTATCATCTGGCCACATGAAGTCAACTGAAAGAAGTAAATAACATTATATGGGTGGCAGCAAAATATACAAGGAAATAGAAAATTGAAAAGCATTCACTTACTAGGCTCTGGAGTAAGCTTTCAGGTACAGGGAAGGGTGGATGAAAACCAGAATCCCCCAGCCCAGCATCAGAGTTCTTTTGATCAGTGGAATTATCAGTATTTCCATACGAAAAGGTAACAGCATGATAACCGCTGGCATCAGTCGGTTTTGCACCTTCATCCAATTCTGTAAACAAAAAGAAAGAGACAAATCAATCTATATATACATACCTGTGTTAGCATTAATGGTTTGACAAGATAAATGCACATCATAAAAATCCCCATAGAAAATTAACAAGAGCTAAAAATAAAGCACCAGCGTAAGGTAAAGATAATCTTACTTGTCTTTAGGAGAAGCAACAGTAGCAAAATAGATGTTCTTCCTGCAAACTCATGGCAAATAAGTATACTATAATTACAAACTAGAAACTATGTTCCCATTGCTCAGCTTGCCATGGTCAAACAAGTCCCTCTAACTATGTAAGTATAAAATTCTCCATGAAATGAAAAAGGGCAGCAATGAACAAAGCTTTTGCTCTAGAAAGTTTCAGTAGCATAAGCTTAAGCTAAGGGCCATTAAACACAGCGTGACTTACGAATACAAGGGAGGATAGCTCACTCTAGCCTCACGCTTAAGACAGCTGGGAGCTTAATAACTCATCGTGCATAATCAACATCACGTGCATGGACTCTTCGCATTTCTCAATTCTGTAACACTTAATACTCTCATCCCGTAGTTTTATTTATTGCCACTCACTCTCCTTATCTATTGAAGAAGGTCTGAAGGTCTACTTCCTGCAACTCAATTCATAAGTCCTAGTTATCTGGCTTCCAGATCATTGTTTCCTCATATTTTTATCTCAAAAAATATAACTGGACCATGCCCCGCAATTCAAAACACCTTACTAGAAAAAAACCATATGGCGACCACAATCCACAAACAAACACTCAAACAATTACCAGTCCAATCACAACAATGAAGGTTCTGTTCCATTTGCTTCAACGGAAAATACTTTCACCGAAATGTTTAGAAATTTAAAATTAGGAAAAAAAAAGTTTCCGTCCTATTTTCTTCAGTTAGCTTCCGTGCTAAACATCTCTGAACAGATAAATTTTATGCTTTTTTCAACAGAAAATAAGGTCTCTATGATATAAAAGTAAACAAAGATCGCAATATTAAAGAATACTCAACAAAGCATTGAAAAAAAAAATGAAAAAAAAGCAATAAAATATACAGAAAGACTTCAACGGAAAAGTCATAATCTACCTTGTTCCTCCGACGGCGCTGGTAGATCGAGGTATCGTTCATGATCCAGCTCGGATTCAATTGAAGAGACGGAAGGAGGAGAGTGCATCTGTTGAGGGTTCCGCCGCCTCCTGGGCGGCAGAGGGCTGGAGAGAAGGTGGCGGACGTCGTAGCGGTCGATCAGGAGAGTGTTCCAATCGACGAGAGCGTCGCCGGAGTTGACGAACGCCGCCGTCGAGTCGTCGTCGAAGAGGAGGGCGTGGCGCCCCACCACCTCCAGATCCATTTCTTCTTATTGATCAATTGATTGATTCAAACCTACACCGATAATTATGTATGTATTCGCAATATCTGAAGAAACCCTAGAGGTACAAACGGTATAGAGTCTTGAGTTTGGAGAGGGTGTCACTCTGTGCAATCCAGAAATTATTTTCCTTTCGTTTTCCTCCGGATTTATCAATTTTGCATTCAAGCCCTCTATCTGTGATTATTGACAGTTCTTCCTGCCAAACTTTTTATTTTTGTTTAGCATCTGTTTTTGTCTGCATCAGTTCATGTACATCCTGAGATTTATGACGATTAAAAGTCTTAAACAACCACCAACTTACCCAACAATACCTATCAAAATTTTCAACACCTTCGCATACAACCCTGTCCCAGGAGCTTAATTAATTATGAAATGGCCCAACACTGTAGGGCAAGTTTTCCAACAATAAAATCTTACAGCCTATTTAAAATTTGGGAGAGGGAACGGAAGAAAACGAAAACTTTTATTTTTTTTTTCCATTACCATATTTGATTCTATTTAGGACAATTAGGGAAGAAAAAAGAAAAAAAAAAGTAATCACTCTTTCTCTTTATCCTTTATTTTTATTATTTTCTTTACAAAACATAATAGTGAAAAAATATTTTTTTTTTAATTTTTTCTTCTCTTCTTTCCTCAAGTTCCAAATAGGTTATAAGGGTTCAAAAAATATATACATGTTATGAAAAGAAAGACTGGTGGATGACCTGCACGTGATTTGTAACCTACCCCTTATTTGCCTATATAAACGGAAGAGAGAAAGAGAGAAGAGTAGAAGAAAAGAAAGAAAAAAGAGAGAAAGAACAGAAAGAGAAAGAGACAGAAAGAGAGATAGAAAGAAAGAGAGATACAGAAGAGAGAGAAAAGAGAGAGAAGAAAGGAAAAAGTAAATAGTATAGGTAACCTATTTACATTTTTGTTATATTTATTTTGTATCTTATGAATGAAATACATACTTGGGTGATCAAGAAGATCTATCCCCATAGTTCCAGAAGAACTATTTCATTATTATTTGATAGTTTCAGAAGAACTAGTTTTCTTATATACTGTGTTTTAATATTTTGCTTGCTGAAATTCATTTAGTTTATTACACATTATCAGCACGATGCTTTAAATACTTATATATCAGGAAGGTACTTTATTATAGTAGTGAAGGTACTTCATTAATATTTCAGTTCATTTACCTTTATTTTGGATTATTTCTTTATTGTTCATGCTTCATTTTATGGCAAAATTTATATTTATTATATAGTTAGTGAATAGTGATGCATAGTTGATGAATAGTAATTTTTTAAAATTTTGTTTGTTTATTTCTCCCAGATTGTAAATATTTGGCCTATAATATTTATAAATTTGGAATCCTTATTTCAATACCTTTCCATAGACATGTGACTTGACTATATTTTGATGTCTAGATTGAAAGTTATAATTTGGACAAAAAAAAAATAATATATATATTTATATATACGTACTATATATAATACTATGCCGCAATAGTGATTAAATAGTAATTTCACTATTGATGCATAGTGTTAACAAAATAAATTTATTAGATTCAGATGTGTGGGATTTGTAATTTATCGTGATTCTAAAACTTTGTTATCTTGTGAGTGTAGCATTCTGAAAATGTCAAACCTCGCGAAGCTAGAATTTACAACTCTTGACATTTCAGACAAGAATTATTTATCTTGGGTAGTTGATGTTGAGATCCATTTGTGTGTAAAGACCCTTAGAAACACTATAAATGAGGAAAATAATGAATCTCAGCAGGATCGTGCAAAAGCGATGATATTTCTTCGTCATCATATTCATGAAAAATTAAAAACTGAATACCTCACGGTAAAAGACCTACTCGCATTATGGTAAAATTTAAAAGAGAGATATGAGCACCAGAAGACCATGTTTCTCCCCAGAGCTCGTTATGACTGGATGCACCTGAGGTTGCAAGATTTCAAAGCTGTTAGTGAGTATAATTCTGCATTATTTAAAATTAGCTCACAATTGAAATTATGTGGGCAAACGATTATTGATGCAGATATGTTAGAAAAAACATACTCTACATTTCATGCCTCGAATGTGCTCTTGCAGCAGCAATATCGAGAGCGGAATTTTCAAAAATATTCAGAATTGATTTCATGTCTCCTTTTGGCTGAACAAAATAATGAGCTTCTGATGAAAAACCACTAATCTCGCCTGACTGGCTCTACACCATTCCTTAAAATAAATGCGGTCTCATTTTATGAACGTGGTCGTGGTCGTGGTTGTGGACGTGGCCGCAGTCGTGAACATGGCAGAAATACTTTTCGTCATCGTGGGGGTTATCGTGGAGGTTATAACAGTTATACTTCTTCAAGTTCTCGAGTTAAGAATATTACACCACACCACCAGCAGTGGAACAACTCATGAACTAACTCGGAAACAAAACAAGAAAAAGGAAAAGGTTTACAAAATAAACCTCCCAAAAATTATGAAGATATTTGTTACAGGTGTGGTATGAAAGGGCATTGGTCACGTATATGTCGTACGCCCAAACCATTAGTGGATCTTTACCGAGCATCAACACAAGATAAAGAAAAAACTGTTGAAATAAATTTTACAAACTTTGATGACTCGGTAGAAATCACGCACCTTGATGTTTCAGATTTCTTTGCAGATTCTGATGGAAAAATAGATCACTTAATTGGTGATGGAAATGTCCACACCAACTAGTTTATCTTATTGTCCTGTTAAGTTTATTTTCATCTTGTGTAATATTTTGCTTGCTGAAATTTCAATAACTTATGTGAATACAGGAGAAAAATAGAATAGAAATAAACTTGTTGTCGACAATATATTTTCATTTAAAGTGGCTCTTGCAATTACAAGAAGTAATGCAGAGAATGAACCACAGACAATTGATGAATGTCAACATAGAAGTGATTGACCAAAATGGAAAGAAGCTATTGAGATAGAATTAAACTCATTAGCACAACGCAAAGTATTTGGACCCGTAGTCCAAACACCAGAAGATATAAAACCGGTTGGATACAAATGGGTATTCGTACGAAAACGAAATGAGAAAAATGAAATCGTGAGATATAAAGCACGACTAATAGCACAAGGCTTCTCGCAGAGACCTGGTATTGATTATGATGAGATATACTCTCCAGTAATGGATGTCATTACGTTCAGATTCTTAATTAGTTTGTCAGTCTTAGAAGGACTGAATATGCGTCTGATAAATGTCGTGACAGCCTACTTGTATGGTGAATTAGATAATAATATATATATGAAATTCCTGAAGGATTTAAAATGCCTGAAGCAACTAGTTCAAAATCTCGAAGCTTATATTTTATCAAACTTCAAAGATCTCTGTATGGGTTAAAACAATCTGAATGCATGTGGTATAATCGTCTTAGTCAATATCTATTGAAAAATGAATATGTGAATTATACAATTTGCCCATGCGTTTTTATTAAGAAATCAGAATCTGGATTTGCTATTATTGCAGTCTATGTCGATAATCTGAATCTTGTTAGAACTTCTGAAGAACTGACAACATCTGCTCGTTATTTAAAGAAGGAGTTTGAAATGAAAGATCTTTGAAAAACTAAATTTTGTCTTGGATTACAAATTGAGCATTTATCAAATGGAATTCTCATCCATCAATCTACATATACAGAAAAAGTTCTGAATCGATTTTATATGGCTAAAGCTCATCCATTAAGTTCTCCCATGATTGTCCGATCACTAGATGTACAAAAGGATATTTTTCGCCCTCAAGAAGATGATGAAGAACTCCTTGGTCCTGAAGTACCATATCTCAGTGCTATTGGGGCTCTTATGGATCTTGCAAATTGTACAAGACCCGATATTGCATTTTCTGTAAATATATTGGCAAGATATAGTTCTACACCAACTCAGAGACATTGGAAAGGGGTGAAGCACATATTCTGTTACCTCTGAGGAACAACAGATCTGGGTTTGTTTTATTCAAAGGGACCAGAATCAGAGTTAGTTGGCTATGCAGATGTTGGTTACCTCTCTGATCCACATAAAGCGCGATCACGAACCGGGTATGTATTTACCTATGGTAACACTGCTATATCTTGGCGATCTGTGAAGCAGACACTAATTGCAACTTCTTCAAATCATGCTGAGATCATCGTAATTCATGAAGCAAGTCGAGAATCCATTTGGTTGAAATCTATGATCCAACATATTCAAGACAGTTGCGGACTATCCTCAATCAAAGATAGCTCAACGATATTATATGAAGATAATGCAGTATGTATTGCACAAATTAAGGGAGACTACATCAAAGGTGACAGAACTAAACATATATCACCAAAATTCTTTTATGCACATGAACTCCAGAAAAACGGTGATATTAATGTCCAACAGATACATTCAAGTGACAACTTGACATACTTATTTACTAAAGCATTCCCAACTGCAACATTTGATAAATTAGTACACAACATTGGCATGCGTCGTCTTAAAGTTTTGAACAATTTAGGGTACAAACTTTAACTTCATACCAGATATATGAATGAGGGAGAGTCGCAGACTGTACTCTTTTTCCTTCGCCAACAGTTTTTTTTCCCATAGGGTTTTTATTGGCAAGATTTTAACGAGGCAGTTTTTAGCGCACCCATGAGGTTTCTTGTGACAGTCATCCAATGGGGAGTGTTATGGAAAGAAAGACTGGTGGATGACCTGCACGTGATTTGTAACCTACTCCTTATTTGTCTATATAAACGGAAGAGAGAAAGAGAGAAAAGTAGAAGAAAAGAAAGAAAAAAGAGAGAAATAACAGAAAGAGAAAGAGACAGAAAGAGAGATAGAAAGAAAGAGAGAGAGAGAGAGAGACGGAAAGAAAGAGAGAGACAGAAGAGAGAGAAAAGAGAGAGAAGAGAGAGAGAAGAAGAGAAGAAATGAAAAAGCAAAGAGTATAGGTAACCTATTTACATTTCTATTGTGTTTATTTTGTATCTTATGAATGAAATACATACTTTGGTAATCAAGAAGATCTATTCTCATAGTTCCAAAAGAACTATTTCATTATTATTTAACAGTTTCAAAAGAACTAATTTTCTTATACACTGTGTTTTAATATTTTACTTGTTGAAATTCATTTAGTTTATTACTATACACAATTTATCTTGCTATTTCCTAATATAATTCCACTGATCAGGTGCTCAACCGTGGAAGATCATTGGTCAATGAAATCGCGTGCAGATGGAACGATAATGGTAGCAGAATTGGCACGAGAGAGTTTACTTTGAATACATTCACAGTAAACTGAAATTGTACTTCATTTGTGCTCTTTCCAATGCAGCAACTCTAGCTAATAATAAAACCAATATTAGACTTAGTGTGAAATCAAATTACTATTAGCCATGTTACCTTCAAATGCAAGTCAAATATCAATTGCAAAAAAGGAGGGTTACTCGAGGCATATGCATACCGTGATTTAAGGGAAATTACTTTGAAATTTATTCTAGAGTTAGAAATGTAAACAAGTCAAAGCTAAGATAAGTAGTTGTTAATTGTTTAAGTTTGATTTAATAATTTTAACGTGTTTAAAAATATATTACGTTTGGCTTGTTTAATTTTCGAACCGATTTCAAACAAAGTTTCAATTGAGCTTACAATTCATATAGCTTTATTTTTATAGTGTATATAAGCTTATCAAGTAAAAATCGAAGAAAGTTCAAAATTTTAAAATATATTTAAGTTTGTCTTTTTTATATAACGAGTTAATCTTAAAGAGTTTTTAATAAATTGAATGCAAGTAACTTGATTTGTTTTACATTCCTACCCAAATTAATGTTGTGCTCTGTCTGGAGTTTGAATTAACGTTCATGCAGACAGAACTTGTCAAGTGATTTGCTCCAAAGTAACGTGTATAGTTTGACAACATGGTTAAAATTCGTAACTACGTTGACAATTAAAGAAGTTTTGGTGACTATACAAAGCTATACCTGAAATTTATTGTCATAAAGGACAGCCCAAATCAAACTTTAAACTTGGGAAAGTCCCATAATTGTACCATGTAACATGTTGATTCTCAAAGCTGGATGTCAATTTACTATCCATAATTACCAGAATGTGGAAATGTGAGTCTCTCAGAAAGACATATATGTCTCTCTTTCGATGAAATAACTTTGTTTGAAGTCTAGGATAGCATATATCATTACTCCCAATTATAAAAAAAAAAACTTCCATTAACGCACAATTCCATTAATTTCATAGTACTTTTACGTCAATGAGAAGATCAGGATGACGCATAAGATAAGCCTTTTCGGTCCTCACAAATTTATAAAATAATAAAAAAAAGCAATGCGATTGGACAGTTTTTTAGCCATCTAATTAGTCATATTCAATTGTTCAAGAAATTTGAAGTTTTGAACGACTTTCTTAGAATTGTCTTGAAATTTCAACAGTGAAAATTGATCTAATTAATTTGATTTTTTTTTTTTGGAGTAGTTAATCCTATATATCTCTACTAGAAGTAGTGACACACACAATGTGTGCACTCAAACTTCACTTTTTTCTACTCTCAAAATTAGTTAAGTAGATCATTTTAATAGGCTTCAGTTCACTGAAATATTTACTTTTTATAATAGTATAGATGTATGATCTATTGTACAGTGTGCTTTTATCTTTCTCATTAATATCAAAATAGTATGAAATCAATAGAATTACAGTAGTAATTGAGGGTTTTATAAATGGAGGGAAGCCAAACCCATCTCTTAAAACCCACAATTATATAGAGTATAGAAAAGAATTTGAGTAAAAAACACCTATAACCCCTTGACAATTGGCATTCTTTAACTGGACTTTGACTCGGGATTTTTTTTTTGTATTACTTTTCAATCAATAAACCGTTCACGATTGATCGATCCTTGTTTGCTACTTAACTTCCATTCTGTGCTATTTTGATGATTAAAAATGTTAAAGCTAATTTGTGCAGTGAACCCATCTTTCAGGCCAAGTTTTGTTTCACAAAATCACGTCACTTAGCAGGATGTTTACTACCCGTTTGCTAATAAGTCTGGCTTTCATTTCTTTAATATGGCCTCCCCCTTTGCTTCACCCCCCAGCATTGCTACAATTTCTTCAGGTCGGTATTATTTTCGGCACCTATGATGTTTATAAATGGGGCACGCAACATAGGCCAAACAGGTGAAATGTCAAAACTAACCTTTGACTTTTGTATGATTCGATATATTATACCACTTATGTTTATGTATCCATAATTTTGTTCAAACCAGGAAAAAAATATCTACAAGAATTGCTGAAACACCCTAGAAAACTCAGTTCAGAGTCTTTGTAGTTGGTATTACCATACTACTTAATATTAGTACATTTTGCTGCTATAATAAAAGAAAACACATTACACAAATAAGTTGGTTTCTGACTGTGGATACCCTTTTGAGGGTATAGTGGGGGCAAGATAGTCCCTCAACTGGTCAAAAGTGAGAGGTTGTGGGTGCCCAAATCATTGCTATTTTGTCTACACCATAGAATTCGACCACACTCTTTGCAGCACATTCTAATAGCTTCTCGCTTTTACCAGTTTTTCCGCGTCAACTCCTTCCTTTGGTCACCCTATAAACCCTAAAGTCTTACACACTCATTTCCTTCCCAATCTAGCCTCCTCTAAGAGACTAATAATAATAGTAGGACTGTCTCTCTCTCTCTCTCTCTCTCTCTCTCTCTCCACCTTCAGAGCCATGAAGGTGATTACAATAATCTGCATGATAGCCATTACCATGGCTTTATCCATCACTCTCACCATGAAAAATATCGGCGATGACGAAGAAGACAAACCACCTTTCAAGCCCAGTGATAATCTGGAAACCTTGTCATCAACGAAAGAGCTCGCATTGCACGAAAAGAAGTTAATGCCATCAAAGAGGGCAAGCCGTTTCCTTGCTGATCATCAAGAGAATAGCCCAAGAGCAGCTAACCATTGCCACAAGGACCATGAATTCTGCTACCTAGAAGAAGCCTATAACTCCTCATGCTGCAACAACAATTGTGTCGACTTGGCAACCGACCATTACAACTGCGGCTCATGTAAGAAGAAGTGTGAATTCACAGAGGCATGTTGCAGAGGTAAGTGCGTGGAATTAGCATACAATAAGAGGCATTGCGGGAAGTGCAATAACCGTTGCGGTGAGGATCTCCACTGTATATATGGAATGTGTGATTACCCTTAAGGAGAGGGTCCATTTGGTCATGAGGTTCGTCATTTAGATATACATATATTCATATATCAATAAAATACCACATTGGTGGTTCACAATCTCACAGCTTCTGCTTTAAATATGTGTATGCTATAATTAAAGACACTTTAAGTATTATATGTATTGATATAACTTACAATTGTTACATTACATTTGTTAGGATTAGAGAGAGATACTTTAATGTTCTGTACAACTGAGACAATTTTCATTGTTGGGTCATTTGTGTAGTGATTAAAGGGAATTTGAATCCCTTTAATTTCCTGTTCTGAATAGACATAATAAAGAACAATTTTTTTTTTACAAATAAGCTATGGATCGAAATTATTGAACAGTACGAATGCTGGAGATATTTTTAGCAGAAAAATGAATGTCTCTCACTTGTCAACTGATGTGTGCCACATCAATTGAGTCCCAGCTGTGGCTGTACCTAGTGCTTCTCTTTTTAGCAAGGTGACTACCTCTTGCTTGCTTGAGAACTCACACACTATTTTCGTTGATCAAAACAGCTGGGTCAGTTTATGAGTTGGCTCACAATTGGATGGGTGGTCTTCAATTGTTATCCTCTAACAAAGCATTCCTGAATCCTGAGGTGTTATTCATCCCTTGTTCATGATAACACTATTAACAATTATTGAAGTGGGAGGAGGTTGTCATGCCAATTGACTGATTTTTGTAAAATTTTTCGAGTTATTTGTTACTTTTAAAAATTACTTCATTCATAATTGTCAACCTGTGGCACCTGAAAATTTGAATTAACATTTTTAACCTTACAGGAATTATATTTTGGATAAAATGCATACGGAGGCACCAACTTTTTTCGCAGCTTTTTTATTAGCTTTGTTTTTTTGTCTTCAGTAACTTTTTTTAAATAAAATTAAATTTTTTATTATTTTTTATGGGCTTTAATGTTATACATACTCACAAAATAAACAAAAAATTGAATGTTGGTCCAAAAAAGACACTAAAGATGAAGAAAAGCTATTTCAGCTTTTTTTTTCCCTCTAAAATAGCTTTTTTCTTCATTAATGATTTTTTTCAATCAAAATCTAATTCAATTTTTTTTAATGAGTATGTATAACCTTAAAGTTCATAAAAAAATAAGAAAATTGAATTTTGTTTGAAAAAGTTATTGAAGACAAAAAAAAAAAAAAAACCCTAGTAAAAAAGCCCCGAATAAAGCTGGTGCCATTTTCATAAATAAGCCATTGTTTTTTTGGGAACAATATCAAATTCCCCTTCAAAAAGAATTATTCCATCCAAATGATTCAGAATTATATACATATGCTAAAACTTAGATTTTTACAGTGATAGCTAGTCTGATCGAGCACCAAGCATTCCTGGAATAAGCAATGAAGGCTGGCTATTATTTCCGAAGCATCAAAAAAAGAAGGCGGCAAAAGACTAAAAGTTTTAACCTGGGTAACTTGTATACATATATATTTTTCAAGTGACTTGAAAATAAAGAAAACGGAATTTTTGTGCATATTTTGTATTTTCTGGTTAAATTTAAGCATTAATTAAGGTTGCATTTAACAAATTAACATCAAATCTGAGTTTTTGTTATGAGTAATGCTATACAACCAGAATATATAATCAGAAAATATAACTAGAATGATGTGGTTGAGTTGCGAGTCTATCACTTTAAAACAAAAAACCTACCAAGATGCATTTTAATTACAAAACTGTCACTATCACATCATTCTGGTTCAAAGTTCTGGTTATAAATTCTGGAAGAATAGCATTTTTCTTTTGTTATTACCATTTGTCGTGACATATATCAATGCCACAAAATTGACGACGCATGCTGAGAACTCATTCTTCAAAATCATACCCAAATAAGTAACTTTTTTTTTTTTGTGTCTTGAACTCTTGTTTTTATTTTTTATTTTTTATTTTTTTACTAGAATACCCAAATAGCTAACTTAGATATGGGGTGATTTTGTCCCAGATGGAATTTTAAAACCTATGATTCTTTGATTACTACTCTATAAGAGAGCCCCTGATTATTAGGTTAGTATACGAGCTACGTATGTAGTGATGCAAGTATTAGTTGGCATTCTAGCAAGCAATAGCTAGCTTTTCATCCTTCATTTCCTGCAAGAAACGACGTTACTTCAAGGATACAGCTAGAGAAGCCTTATTCACGTACAGAATTGAAGCTCAAAGCCTGTGGATTTTTCCATGAAAATCGCATAAATTCACATGCCCTCTCTCCTCCAAAACGTCCAATATTACTTTAATTTTCCAACAAAAGCTGGCCCCCCCACGTGTACAAGCAAAATCATGGTCACAAATAGACTAAGGGCTGTTTGGATGGCGCGTAGTTTAAAAAAGTCATATGCTAAAAGTTTAAGTTAGCTCTAAAAGTTATTGTTTTAAATAGTGTTTCAAATCTTGAGTGGTGTTTGAATGGGCAGCTTAGAAGCTATAAACTGGTTTTAAAAAATCACTTTTTTAAGTGACTTTTTAAAAAAATAATTTTAGATATAAGAAGTTTTTTTAAATCACTTTTTTATGATCGGCTAAACACAATTCAAAAAAGTCATAAACTACTAAATAAGCTAAGGTCCAAACACCTTCTTAAACTAGTTCTAAAAGTGACTTTTTTAAACAGGTAGTCAAATACAATTCAAAAAAATCATAAAATTTTAAAAAGCCACGTCCAAACATCCCTAATAAAATGATCTGGTACACGAATTTGCTTGCTTCGCCTAGTCACTCATGAGGTGGACATCAGTTTAGACCGGTCACAAGACTTACAACCCAAAAATCAAGAGCATAGATTAGTTGTATCTAACTATAACTTTGCGTCAAAATGAAAAAGAAGCAATTCTAACTTGCAAGGGATCGAGCTAATTAAGGAGCCAACTGGTGTGATTCCATTGATTTTCATTCAAGTCACCAAACAAAATCTTCTTCTTTTATTTTATTTTTTTGTCTTTCATTGTATAGACAAATAATTAGATTTAATCAACAGACTCAATCCATTCCCAAGTTCCTTTTTTATGGCAAGCTGGCACAATAGTTAGCACTTCTGCCATATTAACTTGATCCTAATTTTCTTTGAGAGTGGCTGAATTACAGTCCCAAATAAATTGCATGAGCTAGCAGTGAGTAAGGTATTATTTTTTATTACTTGATAGGCGTTGAGGTTTGAACCTTGATGTCTACTTCCTGGTGATTGTTTTTTTTTTTCTTTTTTCTTTTAAAATTTAGCATCAAAATTACTTTGAAATTCTGTCACCAAAAATATAACCAGAATTTCTTTAATTTGACACATGAAAGGCTGGGGAATCAAGAATCCCAATTGAAAGTGTACATTATACTAGAGTTGGGAATTAATTTCCTTAGATTACTTGTAATATTATGGTGAATGAGTTTGGTAAAATAAATGAGTTCTCAATCTGTTCCCTTTCAGTTGGCTAGCTTCAACCTGCCCTTTGAGGCCACTGCTTGACCATGGTTGAGTTGGGGGCGCCAGACTTGTGGCCATATATATCGGCTTGTGGGCATCCAATTAAAGGTATGTGCTGTGCCATAATTCCCTCACCAAACCATGCCTCCATGAAAAGGGCATCTATGTTCTAAGGAACATTACAACCGGAAAATTGAAAAAGTTAAAGGTCCCAATAATCTTGACAAAACAAAGTTAAATGGATGTCTTGGCTTGCTGGCTAAAACATTTAACAGGCCGTGTAGACCTTTCTCTTTTTTTTTTTCCCATTGTTTATTAAGTACTATCTGTTTGATAGAAGCTTTTCTTTTCTTTTTTTTGGTCTCTAAACGCTAAAACAGAAAGGTTTTTTTTTTTTTTTTTTATTCGTTGAAAGGGATTACAAAAAGGGTCAAAGCCGAAAAACAAATCTAAGAGAGGAGGGTTCGAATGCTTGACCTCTTTCATAGAGATCAAAAACTTTGGCCAACGGAGGTATCCCAATTGGTTAAAGCAGATGTGTTTGATAGAAGGTAGAGGTATAGAAATACCAATTGCCATACTTTACACGTCACAGTGCTGATACATGGGAACAGAATTTGGCTGAAAAGATTAAATGAGAAAATCAGAAAGCACTTTTGGCATTTCTATTGTCATTGAGTCACAATTGCAGAAAATCCATGCACTTGTATGGAATATGTGTGAAACACCCCAAAGCATATATATATAGGTGTATATAGAACTCTTTAGAACAAAAAAAGTATTCTATAAGAAGTAACCAAACAAAAGAAAGTATATAGAAACTTGTGTTCTCGCTGCATTTAGCATAAACGAAAGTTTTCAAGGCACTTGTCTGAATACATTTGACAGCCATAGCTCATAATTATACAACGCCCATACGCTAGAAAGACGTATAATTAGCTTCTCTTCACTTACTTAATTCAGAAATGTGTAACACTACGGATCAATCCCATAAATGGAACATCCTTATGAATGATACTTATATTTAATCATCACTCAAAGAATATATCAAAGTTTTGAACTTTATTCAGCACTTGCCATGATCATACAATTTCGTTTTGTACACTGCACAAACCTATAGTTGCAGAATTTAAGCACAACCAATTTTTTATTCAACAAAAGCATGCACCGGATCTCACTATCCTTATCCATACAGTGCATATATACATCTTTTGGAGAAGAAAACGATTGTGGTAAATATATAATTCCATTCTTGCAGCAAAAGGGGCACCTGAAGTGCATGGAGATTGGAACATAATCTCAATCTTCTTTATCTGTAATTACCTTAGACCTGACCCTGAAAAGCAAAAACTAAAGATGAAGAACCCTATGCGTAACTTCTTGCTAGCTCCAGTGTTTATTTACACTTCATCTACAGGAATAAAGTTTTGCACATACATTAAAATTATAAGCTACTTAACCATGAGTCTGCAGCAAATAGAGAGAAAGAGAGATCAGAAAAGAATGCTTAAACATGTCTTCTTGTTATTTTACAGCAGTCCTCATCTTGACTTTGTTTTCCCCTATTTCTACAATTGCCCATATCTCCCGTTGCAGCGAGGCCTTTGAACTTGAAGCCCTCAAAAGAAACATTCCAAACTGCAAGAAGTTGAATTCTTTGGGAGCTGAATTTGGCTGGAGCTACCACAATGACTCATTGGTCGACATTTACATTGGCGCAAGGGTGCAATCCGAAGCGGGGTGGCTGGCCTGGGGGGTGAACCCGCAAGGAGCAGCACGGATGGTTGGGACAAGAGCCCTCATTGGCATCAAACAACCTAATGGGTCATTGGTAATTAAGACCTATAATATCACCTGGGAAACCAGGCTAGGTTGCCGACTCCACCCTTCGGAGATCGACGTCGAAATTCGACATATGAAATTTGAGTACTTTAGTGAAATGAAATTCTACACGATTTATGCAATGCTGGTTCTTCCCTCGGCATATAACATTACGATGCTAAACCATGTGTGGCAAGTCGGGTACGCGGCCAACGGAATCGAACCCCTGAAGCATCGCAAGACCCTGCAGAATGTCGACAGCACGGAGACGATCGACTTGAAGTCTTCGTGGAGTCATGGCATTGGAGCGCACCGGCATCACCTGAGAACGGTAAACTTGCCTCAGAACCATGAAATGAAATTCTAGGAATATTGTTTTTCCAATGTAATTTTTCGAGACAGTACATTTTTCGTCTTCATGCCGGCTACATACTTGTCAATGGCAGCCTATTGGTGAGCCTCCCGTAATTGTGGGTTTGGGCAAGACTGTTTTCGCCCTTTGAACGTATCGGCAGAATCATATCAAGAGTCATCGCGGTAGTATTAATGATTCTCATTCAATTTTATTATTTTTGATAATACTATACCATTAAAAATTTTATATATAATTTATTATTAGAATAATTTGATTAAATAAGTGGCATCCATTTTAAAATAAAACATTCATTATTATAGCTCGTAATTACAAAAATTTTACTGTCACATTATTTCTATAAGAGTTTCTGTACAAACTAGAATAAGAGCATTTTTTTATAGTAAATTTAAAATAACTTTTCTGTTAGTATAACATTACCTCATTTATATAGGAGTAATGGTATAAACGATTCTATTTCTCAATACTTTTTTTCACTTTTAGACACAAGGCTATAAGATTCATATTAATAAATTTATGTGAAAATCATTCACTTGTGTTTAGAAGTGAAAAAAAGAAGTGAGAAAATAAATTGCATATGTTATTTTTTTATATATATAGGAGGCTACAATGAAATTACAATTTTTATTACATTCCTTTTTTTAGTAAGTCAGGAGTAGGAGTCACTCCGTGGAAAATGCTACTAAGTGGCCAATCCAAATTAAATCAATATCAGTAAATAGGGTATGATACACGACTACAATTTTATGCTGCTAGATTAATAGCATAATGGGCTTAACATGGCAAGCATGCTACTTTCACCCAGTGGCTTGAGTTTAGGACCTTTCACTTTTCGGGGAGAAGAGAATGGGCTTCATAATGTGCTTGCCTCAGTTGTAAGCCTTCGCCTGTTAAACAATGGCTTGTAGCATTTTTCTTTCTATCCGCATTCCTTCTGTTCTGTCTCCATTTCAAGAATACAGATGGCTCTAAAAGTGAGATCTCACCATTTATATATATGTGTGTAATGGGTTTCTGCAGGTTCATGGGATTTTGGACATGGTGGGTTGGGGAACGTTCTTGCCTGTTGGTGTTATTATCGCCAGGTACTTCAGGAGATTCCCATTTCATTGCCAGTATTGGTTTCGCTTTCATGTCTCTTGCCAGATTATCGGATATACCCTTGGCACCACCGGCTGGGCCATTGGTTTGTGGCTTGGACGTGCTTCCAAGTACCACTCTTTTCCAATTCACGGCCTACTAGCAACATTCATATTTACATTTACAACATTACAGGTCTCTCTCTCTCTCTCTCTCTCTCTCTCTCTCTCTCTCTCACAACATGCATATAGAATGAACATTTTTTTTTTAACTTCAGATGCTGGCGTTACGATTGAAACCAAATTTGAACGATGACTATCGCAAATACTGGAGCATGTATCATCATTTTCTGGGCTACGCTCTGCTCGTTCTGATCATAATGAACATATTTCGGGGGATTGGCATCTTCACGCCAAATCATACCTGGAAATGGGTTTATATTGGAGTGCTTTGTGTTCTAGCTTCCATCATTTTAGCATTGGAGATTTTAACTTGGATTAAATTCAAAAATTCCAGAGAGAACAAACAAGAAAATAAAACCCCACTCAGCTCGACTCAACAAGCTAAAGAAAGTGCAACTTCGAACTAATCCAGCTCTTGGTCTAGCCGAACAAACACGCAGAACCACACCGAACACTGGTGATAGAAGACAAGCTAGTTTTTGTAATTGCTTTGATTTTTATTCGATCGTAGCATACTATTTTCTTTCCCCAAACTTTTGCTTGGATGAAGATGTAATGTTGGTATTGAAACCATGGATGAAATAAATAGATTCACTTCCATTTGATGATGATCTGATGTCCTAGTCAACTTTGGCTAATATGGTAGCTGCAACTCTCTTGTTAAATTACAATTAATTAACGGTTGAAAAAAAAGCTAACCCAAACAAGAGGGATGCCATACTAACCCAAACAGAATGCAGGGGAAAAGAAATTAATTTCTTCCTTAATTTTGTGCATTCAGATTATCTGAAGATCAGTCCTAAAACATTGAGTAGACCAAGTCAAATAAGCAAAGAGAATATCGTTCAAAGGGTAGTGCGACCTAACCCGACTTTATATACAAAATTATCATACGAAATGATGCCAATTTTTTTACATTAATACATTAAAAAAACAAAAGGGCCTATCGCTTTATTCCATATTTGCAAAAAGTTCATCATTTTGTGTAATTTTTAATTTGAAAAATTTACGCCGAATGATGTTGTGGAATGAAACCATTTCACTTTAAAATAAAAGAGTTAATGGTATGCAATCAAAAAATTTGTGCATAATTTATGAGTTATTTACAATAATACTTAAATTCTGACTCAGTATCAATAAGTTTTCCTAAACTCTAAAATGTGACATATTAATATTCAAAACTATTAATTTGTATTAGTTAACACATTCTATTTGCAATCCATTAAGAAAATAAATGAAAATTATAATATAACTTGCATTTGTTCATAAAAGTATAGTTTTATACCTAATTTAATTTTCTCTTATTATAATAACTGTCTTATGATTAAAATAACATATGGAATGACATATAAATTTAAGGGCGTTTCAGTTATTAGATAATTATTATAAAAATAAAATAATAATTTAGGTATAAAATCATACTTTTATAAATATGTACAAGTCATATGATAATTTTCTATCTATTCTTTTAACAGATTGGTTATAGAAAGTGTTGATAGATACAAATTGACAGTTTAAAAAGTCCGTGTATTACATTTTAAAGTTTAGGAGTTTAGTGATACTGAGTCATAATTTAAGGAGTGTTGTTATTAATTTTAATTTATATACAGAATAATATGACTGAACGAGAGAGAGTTTACTTTAAAACAAAACACAAAAAAGGGTCATTGCGATAAATTTTTTTACAAAAATAGTATTTTTTTTAAGCAAAATAACTATTATAATAGCTCATAATTACAAAATTTTATCACCAAATCATCCTAGTAAAAAATTTTGAAAAAAATACATTTTCCATCGTTTTTTTCTTATTAAAATTGCTAAGGGCTTCAAAATCACATTAACTACCAACCTCACGTTTTCTACCTGTATTAACCATAACAACCTTGAAAATATTGATGCGAGTGGGAATCAGAGGCTCGCTAGTACAGAGAGAGAAAAATCAAAGAATGGTGATGGCTGCACCCGCCGTGGAGGGTGCGGCCGTGACGGCACTGCGGGCGGTGTTCCACCGAGTCCGGCAGGCTGCGGAGAAATCCAGCCGCAGGGCCGATGAGGTGAGGGTGGTGGCAGTGAGCAAGACCAAGCCCGTCTCTCTCATCCGCGAAGTCTACGACGCCGGTCATCGATGTTTCGGCGAGAACTATGTACAAGAGATTATCGAAAAAGCACCACAGGTCCTCTCTCTCCCTGTGTAAATTTGGTCATCAAAATGATCCTCATTTAAAAGTTTGTTTGAAATTGAGATTGTGTGGAATAAGAAAAGATTTGATATTGGAATTGTTGAACATTTGGCAGCTTCCTGAAGACATCGAGTGGCATTTTGTTGGGCATTTGCAGAGCAACAAAGCGAAATCGCTTCTGGGTATCGACCTCTTATGATAGTTCAGTAATTTTTTTTTATTTTATGCATATGTTTTCTAGTATTGTAATGTTTATCTTTTGGGTTTCTACTATTGCTGCAAATTTCTTGAATTATTCCCCCTATGTGGAAACTTTTCTTGATACTTCATCAAACGAATAATCTTGATTTTATGATTTCTGAATCACTGCCCTGAGTAGTTCCCAAGTTGGTTGTTAAATTCTTGAATTATTCAGAGCAATGATGAAAAGGACAATGCATCCTCAGTTATACTCTCCACGTGTGACTTTTCTTGCCCTTAATCTAAGTTCCTTTTCAAAATTTAAATATCCTCAGTGGATTATGGTACATATCAAGGGCTTTAAGGTGTTACTTCTCATATGCAGCAGCAGTCCCTAATCTTGCAATGCTTGAGAGTGTAGACAATGAGAAGGTAAAATCTTTTTTTTTTATTTTTATTTTTAATTGAAAGCAAAAACTTAATGCTCTCTCTCTCTCTCTCTCTCTCTCTCTCACACACACACACACACACACACACACACACACACACACACACACACACACACACACACACACACACACACACACAAACTCAAACACAAACACAAAATGACTGAGTGCTATCATACCTTCTTTGATACACAGGTTGCAAATAATCTTGATCGTGTAGTCTCAACCCTCGGAAGAAAGCCTTTGAAGGTTTTGGTCCAAGTGAATACAAGTGGAGAGGAATGTAAGTACCATTAAATAATTTACCCATTTTTTTACTTTTTCATGCAAATTCTCATGGTTCAGTTAAGGATGATATGAAGTATTATGATTGTCTGAATCCTCTTATCTAACATTTATGTGGTTTCTGACATCTATATCTTCTGCAAGGATCACATCTAAACTAATTGCAACACATGCACAATCTTTCTAACATTTATGTGGTTTCTGACATCTATATCTTCTGCAAGGATCACATCTAAACTAATTGCAACACATGCACAATCTTTCTAAATAATCCTTACTTCTGGGAGGTATGATTTTTAACACCAACATTATGACCTGCGAGGTCATGTTATTCCATCCTTGACCACTCCCGGAAACGAGGATCAAATCTTATCAAGTTGGACAACGAGTGCATTGTTTGGAGTTCTATTTCTCCATTAAGATAGTTAATTATATTTTATAACCGTATAGCTGTCTTTAATGCTACTTCTGTTCATGTGTCACCATGTCCTGTTATTAACAGCTGAATTAGACTTTAGCCCCTGATGCTTATTGAGGCAACATAAATATCATATGGTTTCAGATTGATGTATGCATGCTTGCCTCAACCATGAAGTATGCACAAAAGATATCTTCATTATTCTAGCGCTTATTAACTCCTTTTCAGGACAGACTAAAAAGTTACTTTTATTTTTTTATTTCATCTCACAAAGGCACCTAATCGATCATTGTGCTATAATTGCAGCAAAATCTGGCGTGGATCCTTCAGATTGTGTAGAGCTTGTAAAGCATGTTAAGTTGGGCTGCCCGAACCTTGAATTCTCTGGCTTAATGACCATAGGGATGCCTGACTATACATCAACTCCAGAGAACTTCAGGGTAATAACTCTACACCTATTCTGTGAAGTTTCAGACACCGCATGTGCTGACTACGAAATTTCATTTTTCTCTGTGCAGTTGAAAAGGGGTAATTTTGCTTCTTATAGCACCCAAAGGAATGTGTATATCTTTCTTTAACTTAAAATAAGGCCATTAACTGCATAATTTTTTTATGTACCTTTTATTGTATCTGTTTGTTGATTTTGGTGGTGCACATTTGCAATATGGAAAAATTGTCTTCCTAAATGCTATCGAAATTGGAATTGAGACTTCATTTACATTGGTGTCAGAACACCTCATTGTTGCATTCTAGTTTATTTTGTTTTACATTTATTGCGCACTCTCTTTGTTTGTTCAATAGGTTACATAACCTTCTAAGGATCATACTATGTGTTGTGATGCAACAGATGCTATCAAACTGTAGAATTGAAGTCTGCAAGGCCCTTGGAATGGCAGAGAACAGCTGTGAGCTGTCAATGGGCATGTCTGGTGACTTTGAGCAAGCGGTAAGGAGTATACTAAACTGAAGTTGAACTGTTTCTAATAATGGCCATGAAATTCCCAAATTACATGTCACAGTAAAAATGTTTTCTACCTTTCTCTGTGGTCATGAAACCTTAATTTTCCATAACTCTGGAAACCACAAGTGCCGCCTGGAACTGTGACTGGACCATTCTACATTTTCTCGGAAACTGTCTTAACATGTTTCTTCACTTTCTTCCTCCACATGTTCACACAAAGGTGTTGCTTGTTATGATACGAAATTACAGTCAGGAAAAATGATCCACAAATGCTGTTGGATATGGTTATCATGGTGACATCTTATTGTTGTTGCGTAACTACTTCTCAGAAAATGATGTATTTAAACATTTACGAGTCAGAATATGCCTGAAAATGATTGCCAGTATAAAATAAAGTTGACGATCCATCATTTTGTCTGGAGAAAGTTTTGAATTTTCTTGTGCCAAGACAAGCTTTCTGAAACTTCTTTAGTCGTGATATCTTATGGAAACAAGGACCAATTAAATTTTGTTCTGACAGATTGCACTTTTTGATGCCTGCAGATTGAAATGGGCAGTACCAATGTGAGAATCGGATCGACCATATTTGGACCGAGAGAGTACCCAAAGAAAAAGTAGTAATCTTTGTGTATCCTTATATTGTATCCACCTCTTGCTTTGACAATTTGACAGCACACTCTATGT
The DNA here is from genome assembly GCA_033060915.1 of Euryodendron excelsum. Taxonomy (NCBI): domain Eukaryota; kingdom Viridiplantae; phylum Streptophyta; class Magnoliopsida; order Ericales; family Pentaphylacaceae; genus Euryodendron; species Euryodendron excelsum. The sequence continues at coordinate 2,933,734 of CM065386.1, read as the reverse complement.
AATTTTAATCGATTGGTCATGGCAAAGCATACGCGTCTTGTCATTATCAAGCCAAGTAGAGACTGAATTATGTTGAGTAAATTTCATATAGCAAATGAATAGCCATAGTTCTTCTGGTGGAGTGTTTGGAAATTTGGAAATTCTGTCTAGACTCCCTGGTCTTGCACTTGCACTTAGCTTCAAGTGCAAGAATATTGGTCTACTAATCAATGAGACGGAAAGGAGTAGGACTAGAGAGAACTTGGACATTTTTTTGCATTAGTTTATTTGGCAATTTGATTTTTTACCATTGCACCAAACAATGCCCTTAATGGAGTATCTTGAGGTGGAAGTGGAACCACAACATCTAAGAGAGGATAGGTTTTTAGTAATTTTTTTTTTTTTTGTTTTTTGGTACATTAGAGGGTTAAAATTTTGAGGGAGGAAGGTGAGTTAAATCCATAACCTCAATCATGGGTGGGGCACTACTACTACTTGGGTTAATCATTCTCCTCATATTTTTGGTTTAGTGCCAATTATTTTTAAGTTGTAATGTAAATGATCTATCAAATAAATAAAAGATAAAAAATTATAACCGATGTAGGGCTTAAAATTACTGAGTACTACTAAATTTTTTTTTTTTTGGTAGAAAGGAGTACTAATTTTTTAAAAAATTTTACTGCTTGCTAATGGATTTATATTTTGTTTGGAACTTGAGGAAAAAAAGGAAAGATAATTATTTTTCTTAATTCCTCTTTTTGATTTCTAGCTTAACAAGGAACTTGGGGAAGAGAAGGGAAAGTAAAAAGGAAAAGAATGAAATTTATTTTCCATTTCTTGTTTTGTTTTGAAAAAAAATAAAAGAAAAGTAGAAGGAAAGAAAAGTCCAGATATAAAGTTATTTTTTCTCCTTTTCCCTTCTCTTTGCCTCGTAGGTAGAATTAAATAGGGAAAGAGAAAAAATTTTCTAAAATTCTAAACAGGCGATGAAGAAAAGGAAAAGAAAATTCAAAGAAAAAAAAAAATTCCTCCAATTTTCCTTTCCCTTTTATTTCCTTTTCTTCCTCAAGTTCCAAACAGGCCGTTATAGTAGAACAAAATCATATGCGGGAGGCGTCAGTGTTTAACGAGTCACTCAAGAGTTGCACTTTAAAATAGTGCAGCAGTGCCCGCCTCTTATCTCAAAGACTCAAACCGGCAAAAAAGCCCTCAGCTGCTCTGCAGCTACTGCAATGAGTTCGTCAACACTCCCAGTTGGAATTTCTTTTTCTTTACCTTTGAATGATTCTTCTTTCAATCTTCGATCGAACAAGAACTGTAAAACTCAACAGCGAGTCGTCTTTCCCAATACGAAATGGAGATGTTCGGCCACCGACCAACCTCAACCACAACAGCAACAACAGCGACAGCGACAGCGACAATCGAAGAACAAGAAAAGCCAACCCGACGTCGAGAAAGGGATGGACCCAGTTGGCTTCCTCACAAAACTCGACATTTCCCATAAACCCTTCGCTCAGTTCCTACGGGAAAGGTTGTCAAATATAGAACTAAAACATACTCTTCCCTGAACCCCTTTGGCTTGGTTCAGCTGAATTTTCGTTTCTTCGTCTTCTTGTTTTTTATTCTTTCGTTTCCTTTTCTTTCTTTTATCTTTTGTAATTTTTACCTTTGGAAATTAACAGAGTATTAGTGACCAAGAAGTTATAATTTAGCCTGTATTCGTTGCGTAATTTTGTATAACCCGTAAGGAGTGTTGGAAGATGATGTTTTGAACTGTTCTTACAGATATAAATCAGTGAAGGATCTGAAAGATGAAATTTTCAAACGCTACATGAATCTCAAGGAGATAGCTTCTGGGTTAGTTTTACTGAATTCTTCCCCCGACCCTTCCTTCTTCTCTGTTTTGTTTTTTCCACATTTGGATTGAAGTATGGTGTTTGACTTGTTCTCATGCTTCAAGTTTACTAATTTCTTAGAAGCGATCACTAGGGGCAAATTTGGAGAATGTCTATGGTTTGTTTGTCAAATTGTCTAATAGAAAATGAAATTGCCTGATACAATGATTTTATTTCTGGTGAGAATGATTTTGTTTTCTACTGTTATACTATTTCCAGATTTGAAATATTAGGCATGCACCGCAATTTGCAGCACAGGGTGGATTTCATGGAGTGGGCTCCAGGTTTGGTATAACCCATTAATATTGATTAATTCTTTCTTTTTTGTATGCTAAAGTTAAATTTGTATGCGTGTGTTTGTGTTTGTGTTTTTTTTGGGTTACAGTTTTGACCCTGTTGGCAAAATTGCAGAAACTTTAAACAGCCCAAAATTTTCCACGAGTTTCAACTATCTGACAGGATTTCACTGATTTTTGTTGAATGGACAACTTCATAGCTGAATTTTTAAAAGATAAAATGGCTAATTTTAGCAGGTTTTGCAAATTTCCCTATTTTTGTTTGTAAGGCCAGATTCTTTTCTTGTTCCTGGTTTCTATCAGATTTTTTTGAATTATTTTTCATGACTCCTGATACTTAAACCATGACGAGGACTTGATGCAATCAGCACAACTATTGTCATCAAAAGCCAATTTCCAATTACATATTCCTTTTGAATTCCGTGTATTACATGTGTATGTTTGACTTGTTGAATGCAGGTGCTCGATATTGTTCACTGGTGGGTGACTTTAATGATTGGTCCCCAACAGAAAATTCTGCAAGAGAGGGTCATTTTGGGCATGATGATTATGGGTACTGGTTTATCATTCTAGAAGATAAATTGAGGGAGGGAGAAAAACCAGATGAACTCTATTTTCAGCAGTATAACTATGTGGATGATTATGATAAAGGTGACAGTGGTGTTACTATTGAAGAACTCTTCAAGAAAGCAAATGATGACTACTGGGAACCTGGGGAGGACCGGTATATAAAATCGCGTTATGAAATTGTAGCTAAGTTATATGAGCAAATATTTGGCCCTAATGGACCTCAAACAGAAGAAGAATTGGAAGAAATACCTGACGCTGAGACGAGGTATAAGGCATGGAAAGAACAGCATAAAGATGATCCACCCAGCAACTTACCTCGATATGATGTGATTGATAATGGAAAAGAATATGATATTTTCAATATCGTAAATGATCCTGTATCAAAAGAGAAATTTCGTGCTAAGAAGCCTCCTCTTGCATACTGGTTAGAGACTCGTAAAGGAAGGAAAGCGTGGTTAAAAAAATATACACCTGGTATCCCTCATGGAAGCAAATATAGAGTGTATTTTAACACTCCTGATGGGCCTTTGGAACGCGTTCCTGCTTGGGCTACTTATGTACTTCCTGGTAACCCAACTTTGCCTGGTGGAAATCATCAGTTGCTTCATCATTTTATTTTTTCTGTAAGACATTTTCTTTTGGGGCTGTTTGTTCTCAGCTTTTCTGTTCTTTGTTGTTTGGGTTGGGAAAGAAGGGTGTGGGGGTGTCCAACCAATTTCCAAGAAGCGAGAAGGATATATATATATCTATATATATAACACAAAAGAAATGAATATAACAATAGAGAATACGTAGTGCTTAACCTCTGCCTTAACCATTGGTTTCTAATTACATAGTATGCTACCACTTCATTCTAGCAATAGTTCGTAGTCTATTATTCCCTTTTGCATTTGACTGGTTGTGTTACCATCAGTTGCCTTATGGTAAAATATTCTTTTATGGAGGTGCTTGTCTTTTTAGATTACTGTAATTGGCTTCAATGTTGGTGGAAGTTGTGCCTGCCATGCACTTCACCTTTAGTGGTTTTGATTCTCAATATTTTTGGCATTAGATCTTTGCTTGCAATAACTCACTTGAATATGACATAATTTAAATGCATGAATGTATCCTGTTTATGGGTACTCAGAAACCATAGCACTAAATTTAAAAAGGAGCTCCATTGGTTGACTCGCTGAAGGATTTCTTGAGGGTGATTTATTTTTTATGTCTGCATCTTGTTTTGTTAATATTGACATGTTGCTTTATATTTTCTTTGCTTACCTATGATGATTATATCCAGATGCAGACGGAAAGGAAGCTTTTGCTGTCCACTGGGAACCACCTCCTGAAGGTGCATACAAATGGAAACATGAGCATCCAAAAGTTTCCAAATCGTTGCGTATTTATGAATGCCATGTTGGAATCAGTGCATTGGAACCAAAAATTGCCTCGTTCAATGATTTTACAGAGAAGGTAACTCCTTATTGTTGCTTTATATTTCTGTTTCTTCAATTTGATGATGTGGTCTTACTTTCTCTTCTGATGTACATTTTGTCTCTGAGCCATTTCTATTCCTTTCCTTTGTTATAGGTCCTCCCTCATGTAAAAGAAGCAGGATACAATGCGATTCAGTTGATTGGAGTTGTTGAGCACAAAGATTATTTCACTATTGGCTATAGAGTGAGTGGAGTGTTAGTTCTATTTTCTTTCTATTCTCATATATAACACTGGATGTGATTCAGTGTTAAACAACAGATTCCTTTTTCTCTATTGATGTAAAGCTTCCTTTTGAATGGAGATATATGTTGATTAAACAAAAATTCAGAGAGGGAATCCATGAACTGATTGAAAAAACTTACATAAGTTTTGGTGTTGAAAATGGAAAATACTAGGAAGAAGTTGACCTAGTGAATTGCTGCTGAACTTTTCATTGCTGTGGCTACTTCTAGTTCACTTTCACTTTCTAAACCATCATGATAGATGCCAATGAATCATATCACGTGGATATATTTAAATGCATTAAGCTATACTGTTGCATCAAGTATGGAAGTATTCATGTTTCTATTTTGATGATCTATAATCGTGTATATTGCTAGTGTTGATAAATTATCACATTCTTCTTTCCCTGCCATGAAATTTCATTTTTCATTTGAGTTAAAATTATAATTAGGTGTGTTCCTTTTATCATTTCTAAGAAGACGATCAACTACCACAATGACAATGCAGGTGACCAACTTATATGCTGTTAGCAGCCGTTATGGCACACCTGATGACTTCAAGCGCCTGGTTGATGAAGCTCATGGTTGTTATTGGAATTTTGACTTGTTTCATACTTTGCGAGTGTTTGATTTATTTTATCTATGCATCTATTGATACGTTGTGACGACATTATTTGATATCTGTTATTGTCATACATAATGTATGCTGCATTGTGACCTTTAGTGGGTTCCATGAAATTTAATGAGCCATGAAACTGTTTTAAACTCTTTTGCATGCTGTACAATTTTGCGTAGCTTCCCAATGATGTGTTGGGGTTGCAATGAGTAAGCTATGGTTTCCATCAAGGAACAAAATTTCCTTTTGTTTCCACCGAAACGGCCGAAACGTTTCCGTTTCCTAAGGGACCGAAACGAAACACTAGTGGAATAACGAAACACTATTATGACAATCAAAACACACTAAAGTATAGAAAAATGCACCAAAACACAATGCTATATACCTAAACAATAAGTTGTATTAACCTGAATTTAAATTTTTTATAAAAGGTGTACAATTTTTATACAAAAGATTATATTACTATTTTAATATTTGTCACTTTTGAAATGTTTTCGAAACATTCCGAAACATTTGCGAAATGTTTCCGTTTCCGAGCCAACCGAAATGACTCCTCGAAACGAAATTTTGATCCTTGGTTTCCATAAGGCTGGAATAGTATGTGTGCATTCATGTTACTAATCGAGTAGGCATGGGGATGAAAGAGTGAGCTGATTACGCAAGCTTGGCACAAGTTTGGCTTGTTTTGAGTTTGTCTCACTTTTGTAGACAAGTGCCAAACTAGCTCAAGCATATTTTTATGCTTGTCACATACATCAAGCTGAATAAATTTACTTTTATTTTGATTGGCTGGGCTTGGCTGCTGATAATGCAGTTTCTCAGCTGTGGAAATATTTGGAAATCAATGGCATACATTTTTAAAAATGTTGAGATTTCATGATTGGCAAAATAAACAGGATACTCGGCTCGCCTCAAATCTTGAAAAAACATCAACAAGGCAGTTTTGTTAAAGAACTGTGGTATTGAAGGTTGAATGTCAAGTTTCTACAGGTCACTGATCTGCCCTGGGGCTGAGCCCATTTCTGATAAAAGGCAATTTAACCTATTGAAAATTCAAATGAAAAATGAACCTGTCATGTGACAGAGTTGTCGCTGGCATATTACAAAAAAAAATAAAAACTCAGTAAGCATTTTGAGCTACTATTGAGTGTGAGCCAGCTTGAGCATAGTCTGAGGTTTACTGAGTTTGTATTTGTAGCTGAAAAGATAACAAATATCTAAGGTGCAATTTATATACACTTAGGTCGGTGGGATAGCTGAAAATATACCAACTATCTCAGATGCAATTTATTGCCTTGTCAACCCTCCTTTATTTTTGGCTTCACTTTGCATCTTCAATATTTTTTTTCTCTGAGTGTGTTAGTATTTGCAATTGTTTCTACACAGTGGGTTACTTACCCTTTTCATTTTGCAGGACTGGGACTGCTTGTCTTGTTAGACATTGTCCATTCCTACTCGGCAGCAGACGAGATGGTTGGATTATCACTTTTTGATGGATCAAATGATTGCTACTTCCATACTGGTAAATTTGTTTGTGCATTGAATTTTTTTTTTATAACTCATAAATAATAGAAAAGCTTATCACTTGTTCATATGATCTTGTCTCTTTACAATTTTTTTTGCCAGCTTGCATGGGTAATGTCATATGTCTAATGCCCATGTAGTCGTGTTAGGAGGATCTTCATTTATTCTGATCCATTATTTTCCTTTTAGTATCATGAAGATACGGGACTTATTTATTGGGTCATGAAGACATTAGACTTATTTATGGGCCTAGGTGGCTGGGATGAGGTTTTCTTTAGCTTTGCTATATAGATGACTTAGTAGCATCAAAATGAGAAAATCAAATTACTTTTGGATACATGAGAAAATCAAATTACTTTTGGTGGATTCTGGTTTTCATTTTGTGTCTCCGACTTAGAGATTTGTACCATTGTCCAATATGATTTCCGATTTGCTGCCACTGTCGTTACATCTATAATATTTTCTCTTTTGATATTATATACTTTATTTGAATGTCTCATTGGTAAAAGGAAAACCTTAGTACAATTAACCTTATAAAAAACTTTATTTACTTGCTCCAAACTTGTAAGTGTTGTCCTTGCCACTTCCTTTGTGGCATTTAAAAAGCTGTATATGCTAATGGAAAGAATTACTGGATTTTTTGTGGCCTTGAAAGCCTAGCCATAAAGTGTGATTTTTACAGCTCATGGTTTGGGACTGTTGGAGTAACTGGATGTGGTTTATTGGGCTTGCAAACTGTGCTATTTATTGTTTATTTTTTTCCTATTGATCATCTCTGCTTAGATCCTGTGTCCAACTTTTTCTGGATCAATAGGTAAACGAGGGCATCACAAATTTTGGGGTACCAGAATGTTCAAATATGGAGACCTGGATGTGCTGCATTTTCTTCTCTCAAATTTGAATTGGTAAATGTGAAGCATCAGCTATCTTTCATTCTACAAATGGTGAACTTGTGTATTATGTCATTTATTTTGACCTTGTGCTGCACCTTTTTAACTTTCTAGTTTCTATGCTATTGGTTGGTTTTTTGTTTGAACTCCTTTTGGAGTTTGTCTCTATATCATATGTTAAGTCTGTATTGTGCACTTCTTAAATTATGATATTTGAGCAGGTGGGTGGTGGAGTATTGTATTGATGGTTTCCAGTTCCATTCACTCTCATCAATGATTTATACACACAATGGTTTTGCTTCTTTTACTGGTGACATGGAAGAGTAAGGCATCTATGGCTTAACTACTTTGTCAACGAAAATGTAGCTACTTTTACATAGTATGTTGCATGCAATGTTCCTCTGGCTTTTGTACGTTAAATAGAACCGTATTTTTTTTAACATATAAAGTTTTTTGTGGGCATTGGATATTCACGGTCATGGTTTGTTAAAAATATGTTTGAAAATAGTTACATCTCTTTTTTTATTATTTTTTTGGGTGCAGGTATTGTAACCAATATGTTGACAAGGATGCTTTGATATATCTCATTTTGGCAAATGAGATATTGCATGCGCTTCATCCTCATATAATAACAATTGCTGAAGATGTAAGTAATTCTTATCATGTGCTTTTCATTGTAATAAATGTGATATGTTTCTATATTGACATGAGTTTTTGGCCAACAAATTTCATTGGACATTTTAAAATCAATGCTGAGTGGATGATTACTTTATATTTTCAAATCTAATATTGATGTATTGTTTCTCATCCTTTTGATTCTATCTTTTAGTTCTAAGATGAATGTTATACTAACTCTTTTGAATGCTTCCAGCAGTCTTATAAAGTTCCTGTGTGGGTAATTTCAAAATTTGTTTGGGATGGTGACATAATGCTAGAGTAATAATTAGTTTGTGATGTTACATGAGTCCTTACCAGAATATTTACAACCTCTGTGACCTTGCTGACACTCTCCTAAGTTGAATAATCTTGCGAAGTAGAGCTTTTCGCTTCTATTGTATTTAGCAGTTAAAACTGCTTGATATCATGTAATTGATGAGGTGTGCATACTGCCAGCATTTATTGTTTACAGAATGACCAATTAGGTTGAGAGTTACCTAATGGCAGAGTAAATCGAAGGTGGGAATAGTCAGGAGTATCTGGGAAATTATCAAGAAGGCAATGCTAGCACCAAAGCTCAACAATCAACCGGTGACTCTGTGGATTAGATGTTTGACAAGTTCTGTCTAAAACTTTTAAGTCACACTGTTTGTTGCCTGATATGGCCTTGGGAAATTCATGGGTATAGTTTGTAATTGCTATTATGCAAGTTTAGTTGTTTATTCTTGTAGTGTTCATCTTATACTACATGTCTCCTTGTCAATAGGAAAATATTGAAACTGCTTTTCTCCCTCTCTCTGTGGCCATTTATGATCTCTTCTTGGCTTATTGTTCAGGCTACCCTTTATCCGGGACTATGTGAGCCAACTTCTCAAGGAGGATTGGGCTTTGATTACTTTGTCAATCTTTCTGCACCTGAGATGTGGTCGGGGTTACTTGAGAATGTTCCTGACAGTGATTGGAGCATGAGTAAGGTTGTCATTTAACCATCACAGTCCCTCTTTGTTTTGAATGGGATTTAATTGTTTCCTCATTCAAACTTGGCTACTGTACTCATTTATTTCTATTGCATCAATTGTTTAATTTACTTTGTTCTAGATTGTGAGCACATTAATGGGCAACAGACATAGTGCTCATAAAATGCTTTTGTATGCTGAAAGCCACAACCAGGTAATTATCATCGCTTGTTTCATATTAAGGCTACATCCGCATTTAATTTGCTAGTTTAATGGTGTAGTATGAAAAACTACGTGTCTCATTGTTACTTTTGCTCGCAGTCCATATCTGGAGGTCGATCATTTGCAGAAATATTGTTTGCTGAAACCATGGAGCATGCTTCTGACAAAAAGGAATTGTTACTTAGAGGGTGTTCACTGCATAAAGTATGCACGATCCTTCTTTTGTTCCCATACAATTCTAAAAAATTATTCTCTGAATTTTTTTTTTTTTGGTCTCATCTAGACACCATGTAGTTTTTTTTTCATAAATCCACATTACATTTAAAACAGATACTTTCAGTGCAAAAACATGCTTCAGTGGTGGTAATTTTTTAATTTTCAATGACTTAGAGCTGCTTTTTTTTTTTTTTTTTTTGGGAGTGGGAGGGAGAGAATGGAAGGAGGTAGAGTTGGGAAGTTGTGTTTCTGTTCCAGATTGTCTGAAAAATTGGGCATCTAAATTGGCCTTGGTTTTCTTCATAATATGTAAGTTTTGTTCCAAAACAGAAGTCAGCTATGGTATTTTGTTAGTCAGTATCCCTTGGATGTGCCTTTTCCCATAAGCCTAGAAGCTAGGTGCTCCCTTTTCTTGTAGATTAAGAGAGACAATTCTAAAGCATGTGATTTATTTTTCACTATCTTCTTTTCGTTCAGTTGTTGCTTTGTTTTTTTTATAAGTGTATTTTGGTTCTGTAAAATGAATATAATTTTTGTTTGGGACTCAGATGATCAGATTAATTACATTTACAATTGGTTGCAATGCTTACCTCAACTTCATGGGCAATGAATTCGGGCATCCGAAGGTGAGGTCTCTCTCCCTTCGACATCCCTAAAGATCTTAATGCAAGCAATTAACTATTTTTCGTGTTTCAGAGGGTAGAGTTCCCAATGCCAAGTAACAACTTCTCGTTTTCACTTGCTAACCGCCGCTGGGATCTGCTGACAAACGGAGTGCATCGTGATTTGTTTTCCTTTGATAAGGTGTCAGTTTCACCATTCATTGAAATTTTACCATTGGTATTGCATGCTTCTTATGACGTTTGAGCTCTAGGTTATTATAAATAGCCTGGGCATAGTATCTGTATTGGCAGTATTATTCCAATTTTATCAAATGTACCCAGAGGGATGTAATTGTATTTGCTGAAAAATGGCCAAAATAGTTTAATTTTGGTACTTGTTTATCAATTCATATCTAACCGTGTGACTGTATCTTATCTAGTTATAGTTACTTACTAATCTGCCGTAGTATAGCCTTCTCTTCTTTCTATTGTTCATTTGTTTCAAATATAATATGACATCTGTGTTAATGAGAGAGATTTCATAAGAGCGCTCATGGTGATCAAATAAAATAGACTTTCTAGTGTGTTTCTAATAGCAAATTAAACTGCTTTTTTCTCAGGACATGATGAACTTGGATGAAAATGAAAGAATTCTTTCAAGAAGCCTTCCCAACATTCACCATGTCAATGATACTACTATGGTACAGTTACTCTCTCCTTGTATTCTTAATGTATATGTTTGCTCGTATCTTTTGTCTCTATACATGTGGTGTGGGGAATTGAAAAGCCAATAGCCTTGACCATTGCTCTTGTAGGTGGTCTAATAAGAAATGGATAATCCATGGGTATGCTATGTACCTTATTTCAATATCACTTTCATATTTGAGATTTTTTATACATATATATATTTGAGAGTGTTGATCCTTCTCAATAATATCACCAATGTTGAGAAGGCAGTGCGTCACATTACTGGTAATGTGTTATCAACTATATACAAGATTTGATAACTGTCCAGTGGAGAAATTCGTAATTTATAATCTTCCTCATGCAACTGATGTGGATGTGAAAATGATTCTCTTTTAGAAGTACTCATCTTATTTGCCCGTATTTTGCTTCACTCTATTTGCTATTTTTGGCTTTGAGTGTAAAAGCTCATAATTACGTCAACTAGTTTGTATCACGCAAAAGTAAAGGAAATTTATCCCTCTGGTACAGGTGATATCTTACTTGAGAGGACCTCTTCTCTTCATATTTAATTTTCACCCCACAACTTCATATGAAAGATACAGTGTGGGTGTGGAAGAAGCTGGAGAGTACCAAGTAAGTGATATTTTGCCACTTTCTTATTGCTTTGCTAATCTAAAGCTTCTAAGTATTTCTACTTTACTACAGTTGTTCTTAGTGATCTTAGTGATGGTCCTTTTATATGAGTAGGGTGTGCAGAACATGCATCTCCCATCAAAACTTGATGGGAGTCATAACTGGAGTGGCTATGAATTGTCAAGAGCAATGGCATCTAATTCGTTTTAAGTACCTCGATTGTTGAGGTCAATAGTTGAAGTCCCCACATAGTTAGGGTGATTATTGTATTATTTCCTATCGAATGGCCAAAAAAGGGTTAACATAACAAATGCCACACAGGTCATCATAATTCGTCATATTGATATACTATTATGTTTACAGTGAGCCCTGAAATAAGAAAGGCATGATATTTGGTGGATGATCATGATCCAATAGACATGTAACAGATCAATGATTGGCAATATATTATGTGTACAGTAAAGCTCATGCTTTAAACATAGAAGTGACCCTGACAAGTAAAGCTATAAAAATAATGGGTGACCAATTGGAGAGAGGAAGGTTCATTTTTGGCAATCATATGCACAATTGGTTATGCCTGTGCTTAGGGTAGTTTATAACAGTTTTTGGAAGTTTCAAGCCATAATAATATCCAAGTGACTGTGGGTGGATAAGTAACTTCACCATAAATGGATGGGCAGGCAGTATAAGTTATCAGATTGTGACTGTAGCTTGGGTGGCTGTAACAAGCAGCACTGCCTATTGTTGGCAACAGTGATCAGATGCAGCCAACAAGTCAAGTGCTGGTGCCGGCTGTGGGAATTTGAAAAGTAGACAATTACCTACTGTCAATCCTGTTACTCTGGGACTTTGGGGTGCTAGGAGTGGTGGACAAGGTGCAGAGCCTAACCTTGCTCTTGTTTTTTTTTTTTTTTTGTTGGCTTCCCTCAAACTTGAATCATGTCTTTAGTTTTGATGACCCTAGTTTTTTCCATTCCTCCAAGCAATGGCTCCTAACGAGGAAAACAAAGTAAATCCATAATTTTGTGGCAGTGTTATTGATGCAGTCAAGTTTATGTGAGATCCACGAGAAGAAAATAAGTTTATCAATCGTTTTAAATGATTAGTATTAGTATGAGTCTTTTAGATGATGTTATTGTATTTTCTTTCTTTTAGACTTTTTAGTGGCTTTAGTGATTGAATTGAAGCTCTCCATCTATTTAGGCAGAAAGAGTTTTACACTGTTTCAATGAGTTATTTGACTTCTCTTAAGCCTATAAATAGAATATCTTCTTGTAAAACGAATTTGGCTTCATAGATAGATCTTGTGCTCCCACTCCCTTTCTCTCCCTCTGCCTTCTCTCATATCTCTCTCTAGGCTTTTCTTTCTTCGTCACTTTTCAACTCTTCCTCTTCTATGATATCTCCTCTCTCTAATATCTATTATTTTTTTAAGTATCTCCTCTCTCTTATCTCTATTCTTTCTCTTGTGTCTTCTAGTTGACTTTCTTGCGCTCTCTCCTCCTCTCTTTTTTATGTTATTCTTCTATCTTATCTTGTTATTCTCCTTCTCCTATCTTCTATCTTCATTGTTTCATCCTTTTCATTTCTGTCTCATAATATTTATAAAAGAAAACCATCATATTATTTTGCCCATCACCTGTTGGAAGAAATCCTCTTGAAGGCCATGTTGCATCTGTTATTGATGGCTGGAGGGCAGCTGCATGGTTTACTCTGAGTTTGGCCAGGCCAGCAGAAAGTGGGCTGGAATTGTTATGGAATACTTGTATGATTAAGAAAACAATTGCACTATTTATATTATTTCTGAGTATAATGGAATTGGTTTTAAGGATAAAACATTCAGAAAAGAGTGGATTCATGGAGAAGTCGGAGATACCACTAATTGAGAACATGATGGAGAATGCTCATTGAAATGTTTTCTTCTTCTGCAAGAAAGGTAAACAATAAGTGGTATGATTCAATTCGAAGGCATTAGGAGCAGTTTGCAAAATAATTTTGGTTGAGAATGTGACATAAGAACTAAGAAGTGACCTGATGACCACTGATTAAGAGAATAAGGTCTAACAGAATGGCATAAAAAGGTTATTGTATAGGGATCTTACATGGGTGTATAAGGTTTCTCTTTAGTTCAGTTTGTAGCTAAGATTCTGTTGATATGTTACCAAGCAAATAACATGTCTCTTTACATTCTCACTTACCAAAAAGATTAATTATACATATCATTGCTTACATTTGTAAAAAATGGAGGGTCTATAGCAAAATGTCCCTTTTAACTTTATCTGCTTCCTCTTTTAACCCTAGATCTGAAAACTTCATATTTTCATGGTTGCTCTTGCCTTTTTTTCCGAAAGAGTAGATTACTCTTTCATGAATTAGAATCTCGGGTTCAATTTGTTTTTCCATTCCACAAGCTTATGACTGATGCAGGTCATTCTGAACACGGATGAAAAGAAATATGGAGGTCAAGGACTTATTGGCCAGGACCAATACATTCAAAGAACTATTAGTAAGAGGTAATAATTAGCTTCTTTTCCTCTTTTCCAGCATTGCACATTCCAGCAGCATATTGCTATATTATTCCGTGGTTAGTTTCTATTCTTCCTTCTTTACTAACATGTTCTTTCTCCTCTATCAGAATTGATGGTCTTCGGAACTGTTTGGAGGTGGCACTGCCTAATAGAAGTGCTCAGGTTAGCTGAACTGGGGGATTGAACATTTTGAGATGTTATGTGGACTAGGGATTATGATAAGACAATTTATTCCTGTTGTTTGGGGGTTTGACGCAGTATTCTTTAGGCTGTAATAAGATTAAACATATTTGTCCTTCATTTTTTTCTTTGTTTCTATTTTTGTTTTTTTTTTACTAGTCATTGAATTATGGAAAGTAAATTCGGAAGAAGAATCTAACTTCATCTAATTTGACTCCTCCAGCCCCCTTGAGCACTGATACCTTGTTGGATACGAGTGAAATGCTTGAGTTGGGGAATATTCAATACATTCTTCGCCCCAACTAAAAATCCAATACCCCAGTCCTTTTCTTAGTGGCCAAAATCTGTCAGATTGGCTGTCACTCTGCACTTATGGAATTGGCCAATTAGGAGCTGATCTTTTCCCCAGCCCACATGTTTGAGTCCCATTTCAAGCTTGCTTCCTCTTGTTGATTTAAAGTTGTTCAAAAATCTTTATGGAATTTGACATTTTGAGGCTCCACTCTTGTAATAGATATGAGGCTGCCAACTATGGAAAACATTGTTCTCCTAGTATTTGTAGTACCCTAAGTGTTTCTCTGGCTACATATGTTTGCACACAAAAATGAACCCAGGCACTCAATTAGTTGTGGCTCAACCCTTTAAATCTGGAGGTATTTTGAAAATCACGCTTTCTCATTCACATTCTGGCTCCTGCTTAGGTCATAGAGGTAGTGCCTCTGTGGCTCACCTATGCATTAGTAGAATTATGCAGAGGAGAGCTTATTTTAAAAGCAACCTCCCATCTAAATCTAATTTTTCAGTTACATAGATTACAGGAGTCTATAATTTGGGTTTAATAAATGCACCCGTCTGCAGATTTGGACCTAATCATTTCTTTTCTTGCAGGTCTACAAATTAACCAGGATTTTGAGAATATGAACTTTTGTGCATTCCCAGTCTTGCAGAATTCTGTGTGGTTTCTCCAGGAATTGAAGATAATACCAGTGATCCAATAAGCTGGTTTAGCATCTGTGGCCTACATCCTTGATCCTTCAATTTTGACTGAAAATTTGCATGATTTCAGCTGTGATCCATTAAATTGAAGCTTGTACATATCCTTGGTCGTATGTGTCCGGAGGTACAACTCACTGGTCTTGTGGCTGACTCCCAGTTTGTTTGTTTCTAAAATTCTGGTTATGTGACATCTTTATGTGAACCAGTAGATTGAATGATTACTGTTTGTTCTTCAGGTCGACTTGTGACTAAAAGAAATTTCACATTTGGAACAACAAAAATGGAGGTTCTTGAGCCCTGAAGTTGTGCGTTTGGTTGAGGATGCTTAAATCTTGTGATTAATCTGATTCAAAGATGATCTTGAACGGTTAAAACTCAAGCCGTGTGATGTGATAGGTAGATTATAGGATTGATGTTTGGGAGTCTGCCCTCATTTGAGAAATGTTGTTTGCAGAAAGCTGTATTTCTAAGATCATGGTTAGAGATTAATTAGCATTAGTATATGATTTCAAACTTTTTTGAATGATCACAGCTTGCATGATGCAATGCTTGGCCTATAATAAATAAATAAAAAGCAGAAGTTAGATTTATGCAAGTCTATATCGCGTGTCAACCACAAAGAATGGTTGAATTGTCAGGTGGCTTTTTTAGTACACGAGGTTTCAAATTTGATATTCTGTGTGGACTGTAGTATTATCAAATTCGATGCTTCGTGTGACAATAGTACTATACAGTTTTTTGAGGAAGTAGTTGGTCAAAGAAAAAAATAATTAAAAAACAAAAAGTCTAGCTGATGGATTCTCGCATTGGTTAAAAGGCATTTTTTAATGCCCTGCTAAGAATGGATTTATACTTTACAGTGTATTTTCTCAAAGGCGGGGTTAGTCAACAGTGGCGGGGGCACGAAAGATATTGAGGGGCAACCTAGCTAAGAAGAATTTTAGCAGTACGAGGGATAAATTGACAAAAATATCTAAAATTATTAGTGAAAAAAAAAATTCGAACTTGAGGGGGGGCCGCTGGGCACACATTGAATCCTCCTTTGTTAGTCACGATTGATGTTAGCTAAGAAACTTTATTTTTTATTTTTGAAAAGAAACCTGTTCTTTTGAAAGAAAATTTTATTTAGGGGTAATTACATTTTATTACTTGTAATTTGACTTAAAATCAGATGATTTACTAAACTTTAAAAGTGAACAGATGACCCCTGTAATTTTACACTAAAGTGTAAATAGATGGAAGTCGTTAGATTTAACTAAAATTATTGTTGGTAATTATATTTTACCTACTGTGGTTTAAGTCAAAATCAGATAATCTTCTATGGTTTAAAAGTGAACACATGACCTCTGTAATTTTAAAATATTAAAAAGATAATTTGACCTTCTTTTATGTCAAAAAGATAATGAAAATTATTAGATTTAATCGAAATTCTATCATAAGAATATTTTGATCATTTTATATCTTTAAATTAGAACATTCAAAAGACCACTTGGTTAAATAACTAAAACTTTTTTTATAAAATATCAAAAAGATGACTCGGTAAAATAATAAAAAAAATTTTAATAGACAACACTTTATTTTAATATAAAAAGATTACATTATCTTTTTAATGTTTTAAGTTATAAATAAAATAATAAAAATATTCTTATAATAAAATTTTTATTAAATTTAATAATTTTTATCTATTTGTACGCTAACTTAAAATTATGGAGTTCATCTGCTTACTTTTATAAAGTTAAGAGGGTTATCTCTTTACTTTAGTGTAATTGTTCTATTTATTTATTATTCTGTGGGCCTAAGGTTGATACAGTGTGCAGCAAGTCAGATGACAAGATCCGTTCGATGGAGATCCAACGGCCACATAGTAACTCCCTTGAAGACATCCACAAGTTGGCCCTCACGGGAGATGGTCGCGCGTTACCACACGCCCCCGTCACGGGAAGCAGAAGCGTTTTTCTTACACTAGGAAACGTTAACGCGCATGGGTAGCACGTGTAGAAACAACTCGACAGACCCCTTCAATTAAATCGCAACCGCCAAATCTTTTTTTATTACTATGTACCTCTCTTATCTCTCTAGAAAGAATCGGCAAGAAAGTGCGAGAAAGTGAGGGAAAAACGGAAGGAAAGTGGGCGCGCCTTCTATGGCAAATCTGCCTCAGTCTCTTTCCCTTAGCTCTCCGTTCGGCGGTCCCGGCTCCTCGGTTGCGAACGCTGTTGGAGCTCAAGGGAACATGGATCGGAAAATGCAATCGGCCGAGCAGTTGGTACTCGATCTCAGTAATCCTGATCTCAGAGAGAACGCTCTTCTCGAGCTCTCCAAGGTATACATATATATGTCACCCTCTGGATTCTTTGTATCTGTTTTTCGTTTCAAATTATCACAGATAGAACTACGATTCTCTCTCGAGAAAACTATTTAAAATTTATTTTCTCCTTTTTTTAGTTCACAAATCTTAGGTTTCAATTTCTCATGGGGTTTTGATTTGAAGGTGTGACGATTGAGTATATTTTGCTGTCAATTTTGCCATTTTGTGACTTCGAATATGCAATTGCTGAAATGTTCGTGCCAACCAATTCTTTTTCATTGCTGAGAAAAAAAAAGAAAGAGAAACAAGAAGATATGCGCTGTCTTTCATTTTTTTGGTTTCCAAAAAAAAAAAAATTTCGCCTTTACTAAGCTGAATACTTCTTGAAATGAAAAAGTTATGGTCTTGATGTAAAATTAGAGTTTTTTTTTTATATTTTTTTGGCTTCGTGCGTGGGTTTTGGGAGGTGAAAATGATAAGGGTGACTTGCAGATATAGTAGCATGTGATGCCATTATGACCATAAACGGGTCGAATTATGGTTGTATTTGATTTCAAAGGGTTTCACTCTACGATATTGTTGAAACGAAAACGATAGGTAAATGGATGAAAGAGGTGTGCAAATGGAGTTATGGCTTGTGACAATTTATTCACTTGAGATTCCTCTTGTGCGGAGCAGTTTAGAATTCCAGAATGGGAGAGGGCTTTCTCTCTAGCTTTAGAAGGACAGGCATTGAACTTCTAATTTTGTTGGTTTCAGTGCAATTTGTTCTTGTTGAAAACTACTGATGATGTAATGAGTAAAATTACCTTTAGATAAAACTTAATATTTTCTTAGAAGGAACAAAAAGGTGGGAAACTTGCTAGTGGCAGTCTTAAGTCCCATAATGCAGGTGCTGGTGCGGGTGCGGGTGCGCGAATGGGTGCACATGTATATAATTATAAATACATTTTTGTATAAAAATTACTTAAATAATTGTATAAAAATATAAATATATATAACACTTCATTCACATCATGTGGTCTCTGGTTCAAACCCTCTACTTTACTTATTTTGAAACAAACCTGGGAAGGTGCATGGTATTCTATCCGGTGGTTTCAGCCCCACCATAGGAAGGCCACGTGGCCACTAATTAATGGTTGGAGACACAATCCGCAGAGAGTTTGCGAGTGCGACCAAGTTAAACTGCAGATTTGACTGGATTTTGCACCAAATTCACCAATCCGCGGCTTAGAGCGCAATCTGGCACCCTTGACAGCCGAACTGTGTGACTAAGTGGCAGTCACCAGTCAATGGTCCATCTGAGATCAAATGGTAAGAACTGACTCATTGACCATGTGGCTTGCGTCTGGGTGTGTTAATGGGTTTGAGTCGGTTGACTATCTTTTAGTCCTTTTTACTTCAATTACTATTCAAGACCTATATGTTTAACAGCACCAGAGCTTTTAGCTTCTCTTATCATTGTTCATCATGTTTGACTTTACCTCCCAAATATAGTGCTTTCATTAGGGCTTACTGCTAGTTGAAGCTAAATTATTTATTATTATCCTAGTCGGGCTATTCCAAAATTTTCAACTGCTTCCCTTTGCTTTCATGATTAAGTTCTTAAACTCATTCACCTAGTCTCCTCATTTTGTTCATACATGTTATTTCTCAGTTACAGATATTTGCTTTCTTCAAAGCATGGTAACCATTTTGTTGCCTTTTCTTGTATATTTTTTATTTTTATTCTTTTCGAACTTCAACGTAGCATTTTTCTGGCATGAGGACTCTGCAATGAACTAGTATCAGATTCAGGCACTGACGCCTCTGTTAATGAGTGTTACTTGTAGCATAAGCTTTGGTTTGATTGTAATGGTTCTAAAACCCACAGGGCATTTGTATCTCCACTGTAAACCCATGCTTAAAAGGTATAGGAGACATCAAATCTTTTCCTCTTGAATAATGGCCATGAGATACCAAAATTGGGTTTTTAGGCCACCTGTTTTATGTTGCAAGGGTATTAAACTTGCAGAATTTTTTTATCCACAATAGCAACCAGATAAAAGTGATTGTGGAGTTCAATCTTTGTTCTGTTAAAATCACACAGCAGCTTTAATAGTTTTGAAATTTTTAGTAGTTAAACACGACTGGAAGTCTGGAATGAATCAAAACATATCTATCTATACTAAGTTACTAATTTTACTTCTATATATACCCATGAATATACAAAAAATTTGACATGAAGAGGATTTGTTGGAGAAGTTTACTTACATGGCAAACACTATCTTTCATATCTTCCATTTGAACAAAATTAGGCTGTGCTACCACTTTGAAATTTCAATTTAGAGATACCAAAATGTGGGTACAGGCCCCTGTATCTCTCCCTAGGTTTCAAAAATCAATGACTTCATGTAAGAATGTTAAGTCTTTCAATGACTTGAGGGTACATCAGGAAGGTAATTTAACTCATGCAGAATTTGAAGATAATAGGCTACTAATTTTGAGAGAGACAAACATGGATCCGACAAGAGTTTTACCATTTAAAATTTTGTGAACTGTAACTATTTTCACATTCGTATAGCATGTGGCAGCAACCCCTAGATAAAAGTGCATTGTGGGCAGTTCAATGCAATGCCTACCCCCCGCCCATGCTTTTTATAATAAATTGTTTATTTTTTGCTGATATAGTGAGTATCTTGATATCATGGCTCCATTTGGCCTTGACTGCAGAGATAAAATAACTTATTCTACATGACAAATCACTATTCTGTTTTTGTCCAAAAGAGAAGTCGGTTATGGTGATATTATTGTTCACCTTCTGAGTGACGTGACTAGAAACTTGAGACTTGAGACTTGAGACTGTCTTTGTTCTTATGTATTTGGAACAAAAGAACTATTTCATGATTTGGCTTTTTGCATGACAAATTACGATTCCCTTCCAAAAGAGAAGTCGGTTATGGTCATATTATTGTTCAACTTTTGAGTGATGTGACTATAAACTTGAGACTCCCTTTGTTCTTATGCTTTTGGAACAAAAGAACTATTTCATGATGTGGCTTCTTGCATGTGGAGTTATTTTGGTTCTATTGCTGCTCTCATATGTGATTTGCCTACTTGTATTTGTCTCTGTTTTTATTTTTAGAAGAGGGAATTGTTTCAAGATTTGGCTCCATTATTATGGAACTCTTTTGGTACTATTGCTGCACTCTTACAGGTATGCTCAATGCTCTTCACAACGGGTTTTTCATTTAGTTTTTCTCCCCTTTGTCTATGTTTGCTGTATAGTTTCACGGGCTAATGTGCTGCTGCTTGTTTAAGAACTTTCCTTGATTAATTTTTTCATTCTTAACTTATGTCATTGGAAAATGCCTAACTTTCTTGGATTTTCTTTTTCTATCACACATAGATTTTGTTCTCTTTGCTTCACCTTTTCCTTTAACTTTGCTTTTCCCTTGATAAATCCGGGCTCCAAACAAAGCATTAAGGAAGCAATATGGGATATATGTTCTTGCCGAAGTCAACATAGTGCACAAAGCTATACTACAAATCTTGTGTAAGGCTGATTTATTAACCGCCATATTTTTCCAAACTTGGCCTATCCTCTTGGGAACTTCACACTGACTTTGGTTGGTCCACATCAATTGACTATGAGCTTCGTGAATAACTGAACTTGGCAAACCTTCCAAAGTGTCCAAACCTTTAAAGCTAGAGTGATAAAACTCCTTATAACCCAAATATCATAAATCTGTTTGTTAAATATTATTGACACCAACTTCATATTCTTTTTGCTGAATAAATATTCAGTTAAATGAGTATTTGGTTTAATTTCAGAGAAACAAGTTAGAAAATTAACAAATTGATGGCACTAAGAGCTTAATTATATGATAACTACTCAACAAAATTGATAGGTGATGTCCAGGTCTTTAAATAATTTGAAGCAAAGAAAGTGATCCTTGTGGTAATAGATTTATGGTGTAAAAATCCCAGAAATTTGTGACCATAATTTGTACAAAGCCAATAACAAAGCTTGCATTCTCGCTTGGAGGGAAAGAATCAAAGAAAAGACTTGAAGGGGATGCAAATTGTAACATAATACTGGAGTAAAAAGCATGATGTAGTAGAAATACTATTATTTGTACTATTTGAACAAGTGGAAGGAGAAAACCAAAATCTTTTGAACTATGGAAAATAATGAAGATCTATGTGTTGTCGATGGTGAGCTAAGTTTGGACCGAGCTAGGAGTAGCTTGAGCTCAGTCCAGATTCTATGGCCTACAAATTTGTGGAAACCCATTGATGGGTCACCCCAAACTTTTTTGGGCCAAATGAACAGGCTTTAAGTTAGGTCGATCAAATGTTCGTCCAAGTTCTTCTTCTCTGGATAATGTTGATTTGTTTCGATTAAGTTTTTACTTTAATTGTATAAGTATCTTTAGAAAAGTCAACTTAAGTCAACTTCTCTGTTAGCTCATGTAGATTATTATACATTAGAAAACCGATTTCAATTACTGGAGACCTATCATGTTGACTCATCTGTATGATTAATGCTGGAATTCCTCATTATTTGCAGGAGATAGTTTCCATATACCCTGTATTATCACCACCAAACCTTACCCCAGCACAATCAAACCGAGTTTGCAATGCGCTTGCCCTCCTTCAGGTATAATATGCTATTTCTTAGATTTTGCATCAAAATATTCTTTATGTTGATTCCATTTGCTCTTTTTTATTGTATTCACATATCATTGTGTGGTCCCTTTTTTCTGGATGTCTGCCATGGTATTTTTTCAGTTGCCTTGGTGGGTAGGTTGAGAGAGGACCAAAATTTGGACCACAATGTACTAACAAATGGAGAGGAACAACTTAGGTTAAGTAGTGCTGAAAAGAATTAAATTTCACTATTTTTACTTAGGTGATCTAACTAATGGTAGTGTTGTTTTTCAGTTACATAGTGATGTTTAGTTCAAACTTGTTGAATGATTATTCGGTGAGCTATGTTTACAGAAACCCTACTATATCTTAATCTCTACTTTCCTGTTTGAGCTCTAGTTCAACATTCTTTCTTCTGTAGGAGCTCTCTCTCACTTATTCGGTCATCATCTCATACTATGCTACATGGATTTGAGTACATATTCTGTGTACCTACTGCACGGGTTCTTTTTAGGTTGTGTATATAGATCTTAAGTTGAAAGTTTATGGGGACAGATTGCCACCTACTTTAGGGAAATAAGAGCCAAAGAAACAATAAGCCGGTTTCCTTCTCGCTGGTATTGAAATAAAATGTTGTAATGGACTCTGGGGATGAAGATATTCTGTATGCATCTTCAAGTCAGACATCCAAAGGTCGAGTTAAATCATGGAAAGGTTTTGGGCGCCTAGGAGGCCATGTGTGAAATTGTTGATGCATCAATTGTAGTGGAACAACACGGAGAAGACGCAAGTAGAAAGGATGGGAAAAAAAGCAAAAGAATCAAGACTCCCTTGTTACTTTGATGAGAAATGATTTGAAATTGAGGTTACATATACCTAGAAGCAATGCTATTGTAAAAGATTGGTTTCTTTGACATCAATCACTCGAAGAAGAATTTGTCTTTTGCTTTTGGGATGTGATGGTCAACTATGCTCTGTCATTGTTTTTCCATGCAGTTGAAATTACCTGCCTGGATTATTGTAGATGTACTTTTGCCATTTCTGTTTATGTTAAGAATGTCATTTCAAGGACTTGAAGTGTCTTGAACTCCTGTGAATTTATTTGGAAGGTGTCCCTAGGCCATGGAGGTGCACCTTCAGGGTCACTGTGGGTGTACTGTGCTTTATTGATTTTTTCCTTCATATACTTTGAATACATTCCTAATGCTGTGTACTAATCGTACATTCTTTTTGCAGTGTGTAGCCTCTCACCCAGACACACGAATGTCGTTCCTTAATGGTAATTTTCTTTGATAGTGTTGAAACATAAAGGCTTTATTACTTGCACCAATCTGAATTCCATAAGGCTATAATTACTTACCATGTAAGATTTTTTTTTTTTTTATCTAATGCATATCCATTTGCCTACCAATCGGTAGTGCTATAATGGTCTATGTTTTAGTGATTATTTGTTTTAAAATCATAGGACATAATGTTCAAATTCGGATTAAATAAATCTTTTTTCTTTTATGTCGGTCTGCCTTTTCATCAATGTGATTATATGAAATAGTGATAATTTTGAAGGTTTTAAAATAAATTCCAAAATTTCCTTCTTCTCTTCTTATTCTCTTTTCCTCCCTTTCTGGGGTACTGGATCCTATATTGCAAACTTTTTTTGTATGATAATTTCTTGCCAAGAAATCGGCAGTATTGTATAGTAAAAAGGTCAGGCTTGCTGATAATTTTTGTTTAGCGTAGGATTACAATTAAAATCTCTTAAGCTTTATCAATTTTATTTCATGGCCTTAATTTTAATTTTATTTTCATTTGTATCCTTTCCATCAACCATGTTGACTCTGGTATAATTTGCTCAGAATACTAAGAGCAAAAGATTGTTATCCTTGAAAGGTAAATTTTTGCTTTAGGAAAAATGAAGAGGAAATAATGTTCTGTTCACATTGCTAGTTTTCATATTTGAACATCGCTGGTTCTACTATGGAATGTCAATACCATTATGAGTACCTACACTAACACCTGTGTCTCCTTGCTCTTTTGAGATCTCCATGCGTCACACTTGTATCCTTGCTGGGTGCTCACACCTGTTTGTTAAATTGCTATACTATGACAAGGATAACATATTCAGGGGATCTTGTCCCTCATTGTGCATTATGTGCAGCTTCTATCAGAGGATTGGATTGCATCAGCAAGTTCTTCAATTTTCTTGGCATTTGATATCTTTTTATCCTTGTCTATCATAGGTTGATGTTTTTCACCCTCATTTGAAGGCTTGAATATGTATTTTAGCAGTTTAAGTTTTACCTTTTAGCCTTTGAAGTCAACAAAGTCCTCGGTGAGCCTTATGCCAGAATAACAAGTGGATTATTCTTTCCTTGACTTATTGTTGATGCATATTTTCTGAGAAGTCTTGTTGAAATCACATGAAATTGTCCCAACTGACGGTTTCTCCTTTGCAGCTCATATTCCTCTATATCTGTACCCTTTCCTTAATACAACAAGCAAATCAAGGCCATTTGAGTACTTGAGGCTTACTAGCTTAGGCGTTATTGGTGCTTTGGTGAAGGTGCTTCATTCTGCTGATATTATTTTTAACATCTCATGAATAATCCTGTTCTTTTCAGATAATTTTCATACTTCTATCTGTGGCAGTGCATAAACATTGTGCATACATAATACATTCCTTGAAATAGAGTGGCAACCAAATATGTTGGTAAGAACTCCCTGTGCAGATTGCAACTTATTATTTAAGGATAAATTAAAAAAGGAATAACATACATAAAGAATCAAAATCTAATTCATGTCTATGCAAAAATGTAGAGTTCTTGGACACAGAGGTTGCGTAAAAAAAAAAACTATAGCTAGCATTAGAGGCAAGGGCATGATCTTATCTCTGAATGTCCCCTGGAGGCAGGGAAATATTTGTCAGGAAGTTAATAAGCTTTCATTGAGGAATGTGCATCTTCTTTCAGTTCCAGTCGATGGATTTGTCGGTTCTGACAATTTTAATTAATAGACATTTCCTTTGGTAGATAATTTCTGGGTATGGGTACTGTTGTCTAGACGCTGGTTTATTTATTTATTTATTATTATTCATTTCTTTCTGTTTAGGCACGTATTTATGTAAAAACTTTCGAAAATAAAAAACATTTAAAACTTATCATTAAGTCCTGCAGACTCTGTTTTTGATGGGTAACTGCTTATATTGGAAGCCATTCGCAGCCAAAATTGTAAGTTGCTTCTATGACCTTGAGGAGTCCCATGATGTTGTTCACCAAAAAGAGAAGTGTTGAATTTCACTTTGATATTTGTTTCTTAACTGCTTTCCGCTTTTTTGCTAATTTTTAAGCCCTCAAGTGTGACAATTTTGAGCAGTTAACAGCTGCCTATTAGTTCTTTTTTAGATTCTGTCTACATATTGGCATTGTTGATGACACATTATGCGTGCTAGAGAAGTTTTGATATGCGATATGCCTCTTTCTTCTCGCATGCAGTAATCTCCCTCCCTATCTCATGAAAGGAAGAGTTATATACTTTGGAAGCTCTTGATGGCCCTAATAACTAGGCTTTTGTTCATAAGTGTCATTAATTTTTCTTCTTTTTTTTGGTTCTGATTTGAATATCTTGAAAATAAACATTTTCTATTTTCTTTTTTCTATTAGGTTGATGATACAGAGGTTATTAGCTTCCTTCTCTCAACAGAAATAATTCCACTGTGCCTACGGACGATGGAGATGGGCAGTGAACTGTCAAAAACAGTAAAGTGTCATCTGAATCCATTGTTTTTTGTTTTCCTATGAATACCCAAGATAATTTCAATGTTTCTATCTCACTATCTGTTGCAGATTTATGCCTTTTTCCATCTCAATGTATTGCTAGCCTATGTTACCTGGACTTTTCTAAATATGTAAAGTACTCGTGTCGGACACTCGACACCTGACACTCGACACTAGTTGGATATGCATTTAATAAGGATCTATAACCAATTGAGTTTACTATAAAACTAAGCATATGACTTTCATTTTATATATGAAATACTATATTTTAGCTTGTAAATGCCATTTTATCTTAAAAAAACAAAAGAAGTATTTAAAAAATATAAAATCTAACCGTGTCCCAGTGTTCTTGGATATGAGAATAAGATGAATCTGACACTTGGACACATACCCGCACCCACACCCGCACCCGACACTCGTACCCGAGTCTAGGTAACATAGTTGTTAGCTATAGGTATGCATATATCTGAAATGAGGCTAATGGATTCTTTCAAATTTTCTTTTCTCATTGTAAAGTTCCTTTTCAGATAATCAAGAACAAGTTATTTTTTCTGAGCGATACTTTGGCTTTTTCTTTTCTGAATTTCAATGTGTTCTTAACTCTTAAGGGCATATTTCATGTATTTCAATTTTAGTGGCACATCCTGTAGAGAAAAATTAAGGGTGCAGATTCCCTGAATGTTGTTTTAGTATCTTTGCAACGGATTATGTTTAGGAGACGTGGTAGATGATCTTGGTCCAACATGTATCACCTAGAACATGCTTGCCTTGATTGATGGAATGCATTTGGTTTCCAAGACAGTGAGGAGCTCTTTTGGTTTTAGTAAATATATAGTATAGATACTGTTGGCAAGTCCTTTCAAATTAGTATTGATTGACGACTCTTGGCTTGGTAGAGGCTGACCTAGAGTTCCAATTTTGGATATTGAAAAGATTTCGCTTTATAAATGGTTCCTTTTTTATAATTCTGTGTTAAAATTATCCGTGTTGTGGATTCATGTGATTGTGGGGGAAAAAATTGTGATGGTTGAGCCAAATAGGAGGTCAGCGTACTAAACACGTTGATGTACATGTTGATTGATGTCCGTTGTCCATGATACTTTGTTTACCGTAACGTCACTGCTTCCAATTTATTTCCTCTTTAGTTTGACAAAACACCTGTAATCAAATAAATACGTTCCCCATCTTCCATACGTAAGTTTCTCATTTCCAAATGAATGCTTTGTAAACAAGTCCCTGGACGTAGCTTCAGATTCATAGAAATTCTGATTAAACTTTTATTCTAACAGGTTGCCACATTTATTGTTCAAAAAATTCTGTTGGATGATGTTGGCTTGGATTATATATGCACTACAGCAGAGCGGTTTTTTGCTGTAGGTCGAGTTTTGGGGAATATGGTGGCAGCCCTTGCTGAACAACCTTCGTCACGCCTACTAAAACATATTATTCGGTGTTATCTTCGACTATCTGATAATCCAAGGTTGGTTAATTGCGTAATTTGAATTAATTTGCAATTGCAAACTACTATTGTATGCTGCTGTCCTTTGTTCCTCCTTTCTTTGGTTTTCCTTTTTTCATGTATCCTGAATAAATTATATTTGGTCATCATAATGCAGGGCTTGTGATGCATTAAGAAGTTGCCTTCCAGACATGCTAAGGGATGCCACTTTCAGTGCTTGCCTTCGTGTAAGTACTGGTTTAAATTTTTAATTTTCAACTTCCATGATCCAGGAATCCTTACATTGGACTTATTAGAACTTTAATATGGCTGCTGCATCTTGTCGTTTTAATGTCAGTATACTTTATATTCACTCTTGCATTGGAGTTAATGTCATGTTGTAGTTTATAGAGGGTCTTATAGAGGGTCTCTAACTAAATTTGTGTGAAGTTTCCACCTCTCTTTGTTACTTAATTGATGGAATTTCCCGCTATATATATTATCAGGAAGATCCGACAACAAGAAGGTGGCTGCAGCAATTGCTTCACAATGTTCAGGGACCTCGGGTTGCATTACCGGCTGGGGGAGGATTTGATCATATGCTGGTGAACTAAATCGACTTGCAGCACTTTTTGGGAAAATTGCTTTGACAGCTACTTTTTCCTAGGCAGAGCATTGTGTTTTGCAAAGAAGTTTGCTATTTACAAGCGCAACTAGATGAATGACACATCAGGTGGGCCCTACCTTCAGGCATGGCTGTGCATAGCGTTGCTTGCAAATTATCTAATCTGTACTGCCTTTTTTTATTGACACACATGTAGAATAATTTTATAGTAGTAATAATATGTATGAACAGACTTGGATTGACAGAGCAAACGCGTTATTTATACCAAAGCCAATTGTTTTTGTGATGTTTTTCCTTCACGATCACACATGCCTTTTCTCGTGGGTACTTTGAAACAGCAATTCAAATTCGAAAAGGCTTTCTTTTTGTTCTTTTTTTTTCTTCTGCAGGACAAGGGTTGTCGTTGGACTCTGTGTTTATGTGCTGTATGGTCCGGTACAAGGCAGAGAATCGAGGGGCTTCCGAAATCTGCGTTTGGGGAAGGTACAAGTCAGCAAGTACGGACACGCGCAGTAAGGGCGCTGCCTTGTCGGGTACTGCTTTTGATTAAAGGCGAGGGATATTTAAACTTCTTTATTCTATATTTGATTTATTGTTTTTTTTTCAAAAGAAAGTCAAAAGTCTAACAGACTGTTTGTAATTTTGGGAAAGCAATGGAAGGAAAGAGAAAATTTAAAAAAATTTATTTTTCTTATTTGATTCTACTTAGTACCTAGGTTGGAGGAAGAAGGGAAAAGGAGGATAGGAAGGGAAAAATAAGAGAAAAAAGACCATAATTTTCTTTCTTTCCTTTCTTTTTTTCACAAAACTAAATAGAAAAAAAAATTAATTTGCCTCTTTTTCTCTTACCCTCTTTTAAGTTGATCCGAACATGCTCAAAGCTTAAAATATAATCTGTAAGTAATGACCTGTATGTGAAGGCACACCCACAAAGGTACTCAAAAAAATAATTTGGCACACCCGACAAAGGTATTCAAAAAAGCCTTGGAATAAATAATTCCCCTCTTGCCAAAATAAATACGAGATAAGTGAGCCTTTTCCCTTGTTTTCCCTTTCATTTCTTTGAAACAAACTCGAAATTTTCGCGTTAAATACTTTTGACGTGTTGTACATAAGGTTTAAATGTAATACACTAATAACAACTAGTTTATACAATTGCACAATCTATGTAACAAATCATATCACTAGCTAAATTATCTCTATTTTAGAAAACTAAATGTGAAGATTATGATTATATAGTTTAGCTTATTGTAGGTGAAATTTTTAGAAAGGTCTAGTTGAACTCTTAAACCGAATCAACAAGCACGAACAATTAGTGAAAGAAGAAGACGATGAGAATGTCTAGACTCTCTTTGGGCCGATGGTGCTCTGATAATTAAGTTAGTAAGCTTAATCACAATGAATTGAATAAAATATAGGGCTATAACTCGAGTGAATGTACCTTACACCTTTAGCATATAAAGTTTCGGAATGCCATGTTTCTTTTAGGAATTGGAGTCACTTTCTTTCTAAAAATCTTTATTGATTAAGTCGGTTTATTATTTTGTACTTGTCTCTTGTTTATCCTAATTTACTTAGGAATAGAATTCGTATAATGGACTTCATTAGTCCTAATATCTTCTGAATTAAGATTCACGAGCTAGCTCCTTTGAGTCCTTACCTCTAATCAGCATGGATTTTGTTCGATAGGTCAACTCCCATAGGCCGACCTTATTGGGCCGATCTCTCTTATTTTGGGCTTAGCTCTTATTGAGCCCACACTTACAATGCTTTGATCTTCCATTTTATTTTTAACATAACCATGAAAAAGTCTATTTTCCAAATTGTGAAATAAATAATACCTGTCTCACCAAATGCTTATTGAATCAACTTTAGCAAATATTTAAATCATTTTAGAACTATTTAAAAATACTTTCAAGGCAACCACAACACCAAAGAATCCATGCAGCAACACCATACCCAAACTAGGGTGCCTTTTGAGTAGTAAAATAATAATAACAAATTTCAACATAAGAAAGCATTGAACAATCACAATGACACACTAAATGCCTAACCCACAATCAAACAACTTATTTCTCATTTGTATACGATTTTTTACTGGCATATTTAATTAGGCTTTTTTATCCTTATTTATTTTTCAATAAAAAT
This sequence comes from Euryodendron excelsum, assembly GCA_033060915.1. Taxonomy (NCBI): domain Eukaryota; kingdom Viridiplantae; phylum Streptophyta; class Magnoliopsida; order Ericales; family Pentaphylacaceae; genus Euryodendron; species Euryodendron excelsum. The sequence goes on along the minus strand of CM065386.1, from coordinate 2,903,669 downwards.
TTAATTTTTTACTTTTTATGAATTTTTTGTTTATACTTCAAATTTTAACCCAACAAATAAATAAAAAGGTTATAAACAAACTTAAATAAATCAGCTTATAAAGCTAAGCAACTTCCGAAATAGCATGTTTGGATCAGTTTATTTAAGCAATTTTTTTTATTTTTATGAACTTTAGTTTGTTTATAAAAATAAAGAAAATTTAATTAAAAAAATACTAAAAACAAAAATATATATAGTTGATCGAGAAATTTATTAATCCAACCAGCTAATTCTCTCCTATATAAACTCTGATTCACCGTTCCGACACCACACGGTCCACACCCCGAAGTGAACTCGAAGTCTCTTTCTGTAGTCAGCCCTGAACTTTACTCTCTCGCTTGCTTCTTTCAATTTCCCTCTCTCAAACTCTGCGATCCAAAACAAAATGCACAAATCGGCGGGAAACAAGATCGTGCCGTACACGGTCGCCGTCGACGGCGACGACGACGGAGAGATGGAGTATATACAGGACATAGCCGATTCGGTTAGGGCGGTGGAACGGCTTCTCAAATACCAGTTCAAGGACAAGAAGCTATTGGAGGAGGCGCTGACTCACTCTTCCTACACCGATTCGGCGTCGTACCAGCGGCTTGAGTTCATAGGCGACGCCGCCTTGGGCCTCGCCATCTCCAATTTCGTGTTCCTAGCCTACCCGGACCTCGACCCTGGCCAGCTCTCTCTTCTCCGCGCTGCCAACATCAGCACAGAGAAGCTCGCCCGCGTCGCCGTCCGCCACGGGCTGTACCGCTACGTCCGCCACAATGCCGCCGCTCTTGATGAGAAGGTAGTATTTATGCTCGCATATCTATACTAATTGTTTGTTGGGTCTGTTGAAAAATTCAATCTAATTTTTTTGGTTGTTTAAAATTTTGAATTACTAATATTACACGTGTCATCATAAAATATAAAAAATTTTACTTTTTTTTAATTAAGAATTAATAAATTTTTGATAAAACTAAAATAATCTTATGGAAGTTTTACCTAAAATTAAAAAATATTAGAATTGCTATCTTTACATTTCAAATATCTCATAATTTTAAAAGATTCTTCTTTAAATTTAAAAAAACATTAGTATTGCTATTTTCAATTTCCTTAAAATTTTCTCTTATAATTTTAGATCAAAACTATCTAATTTTGTATTTATATCCTTTTAATTTTTTTTTAGAAATACAAATATCAATAAATATATAGTATAAAATTTTGCAATTGTTATGAGGCCATTGCGATTAAAACATTCAACTCTTTATTTTTAATTTTTAATTTTATATTATCATATCAAAATTTAGACAAGAATTTATTAGGCACTGCCATAAATGTTTCTTTTCAAAATGTCTAATTTTGTGGCTTCAAATTATGACTAGATAAATGAACTATTTAAAAATAAAATAAAAAATATTCCTGAAATTTTATTTTTCAATCTTAGTTTCTTCCAATATCATGCCCTCAACTAGATGATCTCCAATTTTGATCTATCAAAAAATCCTAAAGAAACTATAAATAGAAAACGACAATTAAAATACCCAATTATATATATAATCAGTATTCATATTATAGCTACCTATCTATAACTATTGATAATAGATATCCCATAACAATTGATTATGATGTATTTAAAGCTAAAAGTCCTGATTTAACATTTGAACTTATTTGATTGTCTTTAAATTTTTTTCTATATTGACTTTTGATTAATATGACAAGTTTATCAAAATTCCTTCAAATATGCTCTTTCACAAAATGTTTAAACAAAATAAAAGTAATTTAAGTTCCTTTGATAGGAAAACACGTCACAAATTTATTAATCATGTATCATTTATTATTTTGTTATTTATCTTATTATTGGTCAATTTGCTTTTGATTTGAAATACTTATCAATCACATCTTTTTAAATATGTTTAAAAATAATAAATAAAATAAATAAATTTTTTTGCAAGCCCCAATGAAATTTAAGTTATAATATTTATTTTTTTCGATTAAAGTGTAATCCATATACTTTTAAGTATATAAAAGTGACAAAGTTATCTAGCATTAGTAACTGAAATGACTCATAGGTAAATTTTTAATTTTGCGTAGGTTAATATGAAACCATTTTTAACTTTTTTCTTTTTTACATTTTTAGTGCCTTCAAAATATTCTATTTTTCTAAACATTTAATGGAAATAAAACAAAATTTTGAAGTATGTTATAAATAATAAGGAAATAAAAAGTATTTCAAGTATTTTAATTATGTTGACTCTAATATAATTTTATTTTTTTAGTGAGCTTAGTAGTGAATCATACAGTCATTTTGAAAAGAAATTTTTATGATATATATGCATATAGTTAGGCTAAAATTTATCACCAACAACCCTATTGAGCCTCTATGAAGCTTATTTATTATTATTTTTTTTTGCTGTTATTTAATTAAAGGATGCCTTATGTATGCTTTTTACATAAAATTGAATTAATATTAAGTTAGATATTTAGCATTATTTAATTGAGTCAAACTTACAAGTAATCTAAACATTAGTGGTAAGTCACATCTCTCTCACTTAAAGTTCAAATTATTTCTCAGTAAATTTTTAGCTTTATGTGATAATGGTAAGTTTAAGAATATAAAATTTATTCTTTATTTTTATAAATATTTTATTTTTAAATTTTATTCTCTATGTTTCGTGAATTGCACAGGATCACTGCTAGTATATATATATATATAATTGCAAGGTTATATTTAAATAATTGGTTCATATTTTTTTAGGTGAGAGATTTTGCGTTGGCAGTGCAAAAAGAGGATGATACGGTGGTATATGGAGGGATGATGAAAGCACCCAAAGTTTTGGCCGACATTGTTGAGTCTGTGGCGGCAGCTGTTTATGTTGATTGTCAATTTGATTTGAAAGCTCTTTGGGTGGTGAGTAGTTCTGTTCTTATTCATGGACAGTAGTTTCTTTAAATTTGTTGAAAATTTGGTACTGTTTGATTTTGTGGGAGTCATGGTTAATTGGAACAGTGTTCGGGCTTTAAAGAGGGAAAAAAAATAGCCTCATGTTTATTGTCTTCCTCTGTCTCTGATTCTATGTATTGCACTCAAATAAATTTGATTGAAATTATGCAAGAAATTGGCTTATCATGCTTAAATTTGGCTGGATTTGTACAAAGTAAAATTATTTGCATTTTGTTGGGTAATATATTATTATTTTATCATAGATACTCAAGAATACAAAGGATCTAAGAAAAAAAATTTGAACTCTGTCGGGGTAAGGTAACATTATTTGAATTTTAGAGGGGGCCAATGTACCATTTCTTATCCTAAATATCTAAAAAATTTAGTATATCAATGTAATTTTCAGAATTTTAGGGGGCCGTGGCCCCCCATGTCGTCCGCCACTGCCTCAAAGCAACTAGTGTTTGCAATGGACTTCCTAATTGATTACTCAAATTCAAAACCATGGTTTTGAGCTGAAGTTCTCTCTTTCATTTTGTGCTTCTTGACTTATGTAATTTTTTCATCTATTATAGATCTTTAGAGGTCTATTGGAGCCAATAGTTACCCTTGAGATCCTCCAGCAACAACCACAACCAGTGACTATGCTTTTTGAATTGTGCCAAAAAGACGGCAAGCAGGTGGATATCAAGCACTGGAGAAAAGGGGAGAAGAACATTGCAAGTGTTTTTGTGGATGGGAAATTTGTTGCTTCCAGTTCTTCTGAGCAGAAGGAAAATGCAAAGCTTCATGCCGCAAAGGCAGCTTTGGAGAAGTTATCTCACTCTAGAACCAATGGCAAAATGAGTGTCGATGTTTACAACAGTATCAATGGAACAAATGAGATTGAAGGTGCAAAACAGAAGTTACATGAGCTTTGTGGCAAGAAGAGATGGCCGAAACCAAGTTATCGGTAGGAATTTCTTTACTAAGCTAATTTCTTCCAATTTCTTACATGGTTTGAGTGTTGACTTTAAAAGCTCTGCAAGTTAGTAAATGCAGGAAAAAAAAATATCCAAACGTGAATCTTTTGTCCAGGACAGATTTTCCTTGCACATTTTAGCTGTATTTTATATCAGGATTTTACATGGTTGAAGAAATGAAGATCTGTATGGTTTGTTACAAATGTTTTACTTGGATTATATCACCGTAATAGACATATGATCAACCAAATTACAAATCACTGTCCTTGTAGGCCAAATGGTAATCCCTCAACCTTGATGTGGGGCTTGAAGTCCCCATATTATCTTGCTGGAAAAGGAAAAGAGAAAATAAAAGAAAAGAAAAAGAAGATAATTTTCTTGGTAAAATAATGGATTTTACTTTTTTTCCATCATGGCCATTTATTAAAAGCACAATGGCTTAATAGAACACTTAATTTTCTGAACTTGAAATTTATAAAATGAAGACAAATCAATAAAATTTGAGGTTGTTTTGGATTGAGTTTTTGCCTTTTATGTATCTAATTTAAGAGAGCTATTGACAGAGAATTATGTGATTGGATTGCTGTTATATATCAGTAGTTTTGATATTGACTCTTCCAATTGTAAGTTGCTTTCTTTCCATCTAGTGTTTTTTTTTTTTATGGAAGCACAAATTGTGTCCGGCTTGGTGCCTCAACAATTTAGGATACGTTCCATTGGAGGTATGGAGCAGTTTTTTCAAGTCAAGCAAATGCCCCAATATATCATGTTGATAACATCATAATAACTATATTGTATCAGTATGTGATAAAAGTTTGGGCTTGGAAAATATGATACAATTGAGAATTGTAATTGGGTGATTGTTCCTAGGTAGTCCATCATAGATGAGAAATCAGGTTGCTTGATTAATATTAAATTATGAACTTATAAGCTGTCTTGCTTATTTTTCATCTGTTTTTAACAGTTGATTAAATTCCTGGATTTCTGTTTAGGCCTGATTTTGGACAATTTGTGGCATTTCTTGTGTCCATGAACAGCTGTAGTGGTTGACGTTGAATTATTTTATTGCCTTAGAATTGAAATTTTTGTTTCTAGAGGTATTTAGCTTCAGATTAGTTTTCCCCTCATAATTGAATTAATTTATGGCATAAGAGTCCTTTAGTTTCTTATAGTTGTCTTCTTGGCAGGGTTTTGCTTTTCTGTTGGTTCTTTGGGGTTCAATTACTTAAGAGTTGTTGTGTATTATTCTTCACATATCCATCTAAATGTGCTACATAGATGAAATAAAAAAATGCATGCTGTCCAAATTGTTCTTCGTATTCCCTTGGAACTTGAAGGTGATCGTGGGAAGGAAATTTCTATATTTTGCAGATTGTAGCCATTTCAAATTCCACTTGGTCATCTTGTTGTGTTTAATTTTTTGGATAAGGGGCATCCTGCTGCTTCATTGTTCACTTACGAATAAGTTTTTGATGTTCTGGCTTTTGAAAGAGTTCATATTGTAAACCGGGTACTTTACCCATCTTTCTTTCACATGATATAAATCAATTCTTAATATTCTTTTGGCATTGTGCAGAATTGAGATAGAGGTAGGCCCTGCCCATGAGAGGAAATTCATATGTTCAGTTCAGGTCGATACTGTGGATGGTGTGCTATTTGTGGCAGGAGAAGAGAAGTCGAGAGTTAAAGATGCTGAAAACTCTGCTGCTTCCTTGATGATTCGTGGGTTACAAGAATCTAAATACATATAGATGTTCCTCTGTTCATAATAAGAATTTAAAATATGGAGGTGCGGTCTTATAGGACCATGTAGAGGCAGGGAATGGAAGGCAGTTCCTTGCTTTAGAGTTGTACAATTAGGAAGAAATTGGATCATTTAATTTCAGATAGACTCCATAGTCATGAAGGTGCAACCATTTGACCTGGGAATCACTGTACTGTAATGCAGATTATATGAGCCTTTAATGTATAGTCTTTCCCATTAGTTCTCGTGTTAGACTGGACCTGGTAGCAAGAAAAAATGGCTGGAAGAGGTGGTAGTTTAGTAGACTAGCTAGAATCAGATGGTTAATTTGTGCTGTTTGATTTGTTATTTCAACTTTCAATGTAAGAGCGAGCAAAAATGCATATCGTTCTTCCCGGATCACCCACCCAGAACTGGTGCGGAGAAATTAGTTGGCTGCAAGTCTTCTTTGGGGTTAATATTTTGGTTTCTGCTGTAGATATTCATTTGATACTGATTCTACAGGATGTCCTGAAGGGCATTTCGAGTCCTCTTACTGGTTGGTGCACAAGAGCTAATTGTTGTTTCCAATCATGTTTTGCATACTTCACATGAGCTGATCTTTTTAGTTCCTACTATCTTACAAGTCTGCCAATGGAAAATGATAGCTGGTAAACGAAGAACCAATGTTGCATGGACTCTTAGATGATCGACAATTGGGTAAAAATGTGAGAAATATGTCCCATATGTTTAGATGATCATCAACAATTGAGTAAAAATATGAGATATATGTTCGATATATTTAGTTACATGTATAACATGTATAAGTAGTGTTTAGTTAGATGTGTAATATGTGTAAGTATTCTAGCTTTCTCTGTATATAAAAGTGCATACTCTTCTGTTTATGTGCTATCATCTTACTCCACCAAAACAAAAACAAAAACAAAAAATACAATCTAATAGTCTTTTCTTTTATTTGTTTCCTTTTTGATGACAAATGTAATTTTGTAAGTTTAAATATGAGAATTAAATGAATATGCCACTTAAATACTGAGAGCCTGTTTGGTACCGACTTTTCGACTAGTTTTTTTTAAGTTTATAAGTAAAAAAGTCAAAAAAATTTAATTTTTTACTTTTTTGTTTTTGCTTTTTTACTTATCTTTAATTAAAGTAAAGTTAAAAAAGTAAAAAAGGTTAAAAAAAATTAATTTTTTTTTATTTATAAGCTTAAAAAAAATTTAATAAAAAAATTGTATCAAACTGACTCGTAACCTAAACCCGAACCCAATTCCATGTAACCTAGCAAACAAAGATTCGTCTTTTTTAGTTGGTGAGATCTTCAGGCTCGAAAGATCTTCCCAGAACTAAATAATGGTTTCTTCAAGCCAAAGGAGCTGAGCGTCCAAGAAGTCTACGTGCTTCAACAAGAGTCTCCCTAAACCTCACAAGATCAATGTTCATATTCTGCCCGTCAATGTACACTTCCCTGGCAGCTTTGTACCCTCCTTTCAAGAACATGGATGCTGGATCAGTAATGACAGGGTGATCCCGGCCGAACCGACGGAGGAGAGAGCTTTCCTCCGGCTCAATTTTGTACTCCAAATATTGCAAACCCATCTGGGTGGCTGGTCCGCCGAAGTAGTGGGTTGAGGCCCAGTCGAGCCCCAGCGGCACCACCTGCACCAACACCGCCCCCGGAGGCAAGAACAGGGCGTTGGTAAGCCCGGCGCCGTGGGCACCAACCATCACACTACACGAACTCAACACCTTTCCAAACTTGCCCAAATTGGACATTCTATTAGGCTTTGTGACCACAACTCTAAAGCCCAATTCTTCCATCGTGGTAAGCATCTCATCTTCGTTCAGAAACATTCTCGATTTTCGACGAGACACAAGAATTAATATCGGCCTTTCCATCTTCGGCGACAAATTGGGAATATTCAGACTATATGATTCTCCGAGAAACAGCTTGAAATCAGCCATGGAGTACCCTCCGGGGATGCCGGTGGTGTTTAAGGCGAGGTTGTCGTGGTAGTGAAGCCCAACAACCGCTCCCGGAAAGCAATGCACGCCTCCATTGACGGCAGGATTTATAACCTCATAACTAGACAGACGGGACAGAATCCGGCTATATTTACTAACCATTCGAGGACTGAAATCGATGACGACAAAACGCAGGCGAGACTGGAAGTGGCGGCAGGTGATGAACAAAGGGATGATGACTTCATTGAATTCATGGAATAAGTTTCCGGCGAAGCCACCGGTGGAGAAGACTATGGCCGGAACATTGTGGGTATAGTCACAAGGTGGAGTGATGTTTCCCTGAAGAATCTGCACTGCTGAAACGAGATTCATGGCCGTCTCATCTTCTTTCCTTGCATATGGCTGGACTATGATTTGTTCGGCTCGGGACATACCTTCATTGAATGGTGCATAAACTTTCATTGTGCGCGTATCAATCCTGACTGGTTTATTGGCGACACAGACATCAGAATGAAGATCGGAATGGCAAGCAATTCCTGTGGCTTCAAGTTGGGTACGATCTTCCCCTGTTTTTGCATTGCATCAAACTTCATTATATACAAATTAATTAGAAGAAAGTTGAGAACAAGAAGAAGAAGAAGAGAGAACCAACCTCTCAGTAATCTTGTCAAGAGACAGTTCAGCTGCTGTTGATCTTCTAACTGTTGCTTCCCTGCCATTTCCAAGCAATCAAATCAAACAAGTCAATGGGTAGGTAAGAAAAAGTTCATTAAATTCAAATCATGTATGCATTGAATGCAACAAGAAGGCAGAAGAAGCATAATTACATTTATCAAATGAAACAAAGTTTGATCTGAAAAACAGAGTGTAGAGCAAAGGGAGCAGAAGCAAGCAGATCAATGGAGTTGCACTGAAAACCAGTCTTCTTGGCTCCTTCTCCATCCTCAACCAATCCCAAAACCTGCTCAAAGTTCTTGCATACCATATAAGAGATGCTCAATGAAATAGTGAATAATTATCAGTTGGCTTGTCAATTTCTGTTCCAAGACTTGGGATTTTTCTTTCTTCTTGTCCATGGTTTTCCTACTGTCATGATTCGTTTCTCACTAATTTTTTTTTCTTCCCATGATTAATTTAATATATTCAACTAACCATAAAAAAAATATGAGCTGAACAATTGCTACAGCACACTTTCGGTGACTACTCAGAACACGTTTTTAAATTCATTGGTGGTTACTGCTTGATTATATATATTCATAGGAGATTAATAATTCAATCAGCTTCAGTCAGTTACAAAGTTTTTGTATGTGTATTGTATACTGGTAGCAGATTATTTATATAAATAAAAAATATGGGGGGTTTTGGCAATGACTAATATCAAGATGCATGATTTCTAGTGATAATACCTGATTACAAGTAGTGGCGGAGCCAGAAAGTTTAGTGAGTGGGGCAACATTTATTCACAATTCAAAAATTTTTTTAGCATAATAATATACAATCTGAACTTTTATACAAAACTTGGTAGACTAGTTTCAAAACCTGTTTTGAATAAATTTTTTTTGAAATAAACCTTAGTTTCAGGGGGAAAATTAAAATTTTAAGGTGACATTAATAAATTTTACGGGAGAAAAATTAACAAATATTTTAAAATTATAGGTCAAAACCAAAATTTTAAAAGGATAGGGGCAATTACAAAATTTCAGGGGGAGCAAATTGAAAAAAACTCTCAAAATTAAAGGTAAAAATATAATTTCTACAAAAATGAGTGGGGGCAAGTGCTCCCTGGGCCTCACATGGCTCTGATTACAAGAATGGCACTCCCACCATAATCTTAAAGGGTAAGCAATCCACATCAGCATCCAAAAAAAAAAATTTGTATCACATATTGCAAAATACGAGAACACAAAAAAAGTCTCTAGGCATATGACGACATCGTCCATTGGGCTGCTTTTTTTTTTTTTTTGTCACATCTGATATGATGAAAAAATAGGATAGTATATAAGTCCTCGGAGACCAAATGCATTTTGTAAATCCTCAACTCCTATAGGATCTCAAAGCCTATAACAAATTTGCTAGACGTGTATATATATACCGGGTTGTATAATGTATGTATTTTGAGTATCAACTATGAGGGGTGTATATGGTAGTTTGCATTCACATTATAATATATCAGGTTGTTGAAGATTCTGAAATTTGAACCCAACCCTGCTAAAGATTCCTTGTGCCCACTATTCCTTCGTTTCGTGAAATGCTTTGTTTGTCTGTTTCTACTTAGTTTGGTCTTGCACAACTGTGCAAGAAAAAAAAATAGTTTATCTTAAGCTGTAGGCTAGAGCTTAAAATGTTGGGCTGGCTACCCAAAACATATCGGGCTGTTAGGATAGACAAGGCCAAACTCCAATTCTGGCCCGCAGCTAGAGGAAATGGTTCAGGCCCCATTCTGTGAGAGGACTTTTCCTTGGGACCCCAGGAAAACGATCCACCAGAGTGTAGGTTCAACTAGACTTCGACACAAATCGGGCTGTTAGGATAGACAAGGCCAAACTCCAATTCTGGTCCGCAGCTAGAGGAAATAGTTCAGGCCCTATTCTGTGAGAGGACTTTTCCTTGGGAACCCAGGAAAACGATCCACCAGAGTGTAGGTTCAACTAGACTTCGACACAAATCGGGCTGTTAGGATAGACAAGGCCAAACTCCAATTCTGGCCCGAACTAGAGAAAATGGTTCGGTCAAGGTTTATCTTAGGATGTAGGGTATACTATAGTTACCAAAATGGGAAATGAAAACTGGAAAAACGTTAGCGGAAACGGAAGTAGCAAACATGGCCAAAAAATATAAGGAAAAATAGAAAGTGGAAAACAATTGAAAAACTTAGTAAGAAAATTTTTCAAAACTTGATGAAAACCTAAATAAACAATTTCATAAATACTTAGTTAGAATTTAAGAAAAAAAATATATAAAAATTAATATTTTAAATTTTTAAAGCGTTTCTCAAGAATTTCCTCTAAGTTTTCTAAGAGTTTCTGTTAAGTATTCTAAGAGTTTTCCAAATATTTGCCCTGCATTTTTTAAACGTTTTTTCAAATTTTTTAAAGGAGTTTTGTACCGGTATTGGAAACGCATTTCTAGAAAAAACTATTTTTTCGTCCAAAATGAGTTTTCCGGTAACTGTGGGCTAGACTCCCAAAAAAGTATATGGGCTTAAAATGTTGGGCTGTCAACCCAAAACGTATCGGGCTGTTAGGATAAACAAGGCCAAAGTCCAATCCTGGCCCGAATCTACAGAGAGTGGTTTAGGCCCGATTCTGTGAGAGGACTTTTCCCTCGGTCGGCAGGAAAATGACCCACCAGAGTGTAACTTCAACTAGACTTCAATAGGAAACCGTCTGTTTGAAAGTACTGTTAATTTTTTTTTTTGGTTATATATTTTTGTTTTCTGTTTTGATTTTTGATTTTTTATGATCTAATGATAACATTTATAAGTTGTCGTTCTGTTAAAAGTAATATATCAATGTTTTAAAATTAGAAAATACATCTATTTTAGTATTTTTTATGTTTTTATTCTTGAAAAAACAAAAAAACAAAAACAAACGCAAGCTTTGTGTGTGTTTATGTTTGATTGAGTTGACCTCCCTTAATTAGGGACATATTTTCACTGTGCAACAGCCGTTCTAATTACCCCTTGCAAGAAGGAGGCCACTTAAATGGTAAATTACACGACACCTGTACTAAGCAAAAACATGCGTACGACAGTAGTACTCAATTTTCCTCCTTGATTACGGTTTGCAGTTTGGTAGTTTGGATTATTCAATTGATTTATTTTGACTTTTTGAAAAAATAAAAATTCTACATTTTATATTAAAGCATGTTTCAAATGAGTGTAAAAATGTACTAGTATTGACGGCCTCGGTTAGTTCCCTTAACCAACAAACTTTAACAGAGGATGTCAGTATTATTTACCTAAGAAAATAAAAAGTGAGAGAAAGCTTGAGCATAAAACCATGAATCCATTCTGAAAGTGGGCAGCAAAATGAGTTTGTGGATATAGGTGAGAACATTAGAAAATAAGAAAATGTTATTCTTCTAGAATTTTTATACAGAATTTTATATTAGAATGATGTGGCGCTGACAGTTTTGTAATAAATAAGCGTCATGAAGGGTCCTTTACTTTAAAGTGATAAGCCTATAATTTAGTCACATCATTCTGGTGATAAATTTTTTATAAATTTTCTAGTTATATAGCATTACCCCTATACTTACATTGAAAAGAAAGATAAGACTGCGATTGGACATGGACCCCTCCAAGGGCCACAAGACACAAATTGGAATTTGAAGTCTAAAAGGAAAGAAATAATTGTCACTATTTCTCACTCACCACGACCACGCATAAAATAAAAAGAGAAAAAGGGGTTCACCTTTATAACAACTAGCGAGAAGATTCAAAGAGATAACATATCTGAAAACTACCTAACATATTTGAAGTCCAGGGGCAGATGGGCTCCCTATGCCTAACATGAGAGAGAGAGAGAGAGAGAGAGAGAGAGGGAGAGAGTCTGCTGTTAATATTCTGAGGATACTACCAATCTGATACAAGGGGATTGTCACCAACATATGAATTTTCCAAGAAATACTCCTATTTTCGGAAAAATCACAGATACTTTTGCCAATGAAATCTCCGTAAAAAAATATATATATGTTGAATGAAAGGGTGTAAATTTGCTCTTGAGAATAAGTCACAAATGAAAAGAAAAAAAGATAAGGAGAAAAAGAAAAAGAAGAAGATAATACGAGAATTGGCAACATCTGCAATAAATTTCTTTAACACATTTAAAGAACACCTTTATGAATCAATAACTACATTTTCCAATCTCCATGAATATGTGGCTATGATATGTAAGGTGGTGAACTCGCAGAAGTGCCTCTTTCTAATCTTGCAATTTCATTTCTGGTCATCTGCACACACTTCTTAACATCAATCCTCCAAAATAGCCAACTTAGGCTATGAAAATTTAAATGTCATTTCTTCACATTGATTTCTCTATTTTTCTCTTACCCATTAGAAGCTTGTTCGCTTTATATGCTTTGATTGTCTAAAGTTTTTGCACAGTGCATTCATGGTGGATAGAAGTTCCAATGCATTCAAACTTCTATTTTATTTCTATACTCGTAGTGAACATTAATCACTCAATACACCTAGCCATGACAGCTTAACAATATCTACTTATCCAACATATATATAGACTCCATGCATGTGATTTTACTCATATTATTATGTATATTTCGTTACGGCATAAGCAAATCAACCTTACCATATAACATTCCCAGGAAATGAAAGTTCTTGATCATTCAGCAATGACTTACAAAACCCCAGGTAGAAAAGGTTGTCTACAGTTCTGCTTAAGTTACAAGTATAACAACTGGATTGAATTGGCTGTGCATGATGAAATTCTTGAGGTTGAATAAACTCTTACCAACCAAAGCTTTCGTGCAGACATAATCAAAGAGGATCAGAGAAAATATATATACATAGACCATAAACCATAATTTGAACTTCATATAAATAGTAGCCTCGTACAAACAATTCTACATATCTATTCTGACAAATACCATTATGTTTAAATTTTCTATTTGTCTGACTAGACTACCCGCATCTTGATCTTGCAGTACTAATAAAGGAAGAAAGACATGGATGGAACACTTGACCATTATCAATGGAAAAACTAAAACTAAGAAGCTTGACAAACCTAAAGTTCGAAACATTAATTGACCATCAATCTGCACAAACAAATGATCCAAGATTGATATATATATATATATATATATATTATAGAAGAAAAAGAAAGACTACTTGCTCAGAAGGCTTTCTGATAAAACCCATGAATCCTCTTCCATGACTCTTCCCTCTGCATCTTTAGTTGCTTATAGAAGTTTCCGATGAATGTCTCGGCTTTGGTGAAGAGCTCTTGCCCATTAAGCCCCCCAACTTCTTCTTCTTCTTCTTCATCTTCAATCAGCTCCTCTGCTTCAGTCTCCCCACCTCCTATAAAGAAAAGGCTTGGCGTGGAAGGGCATTTCTTCACCTTATGCACCTTGACAGCGCCAGCAATCTTCTCCGACGAGCATTTTCCCACCACCTTGGCCTTGTTTGCACTGCATTCAGGACTGACAGTTCCACCGGCACCAATGGCAGGACCCTCCTTATGAGGAGAGGATTCTGAAGCAACAGTAATATGCAGTTGTGGTTTCTTGTCTTCTGCGGCTTTGGAGAAGAATGATAGAAGGCCAGCTTCGGCTCCAAGTGTTAGAACGAGGAGATTGAAGACAAAATAGAGATAAGTGGACCTTAGAGATGTGGGTATTCGAGGTGTGATTAGAAGCAGTGAAGCTATTAGAGAGAGCTTCAGAATTTGAGACTTCTTAGACTTGTCCATGGCTTTTCTTGAGTTGGGATGATGGAAGGTTTGTGGAGAGGTGATGACTGCAAGGTCTTAGATAGTAGCAGTTATGGTAGTGGAAACAAAGTGAGGGGCTGTGGACATATATATATACACGTATGAGAGAGAGAGAGAGAGAGAGAGAGAAAAGTTGACGTGTGTTGGGCATGCCCATCAGGCTCAGGTGCCGGCCACGGTAGGCCTAGGTGGATCATACCATTATTAGGTAGGTCAAGTTGAGACTTGAGGTAACGTAAGGGAAATCTATGTTGTCAAATTGATCCGTATATACTCCCTAACTCAAATCCCTTTCCTCAGTGGACAAAATTCTCAGCCATGGCTGCTCAGATTCCCAGCCCAAAAATGCGGGGTCCACTAATATACCAAGTGTGAAATCCAACGGTTGTCTATCGTTGCCAAACTTCCCTGCTAATATCTTAATTTGTTGAAATGCTGGGACAACTTGTGTTACCATTCATTGTATTCCACAAGCTGATATATTTTTTACAATTTTAGTTGACCATGTAATTTGGAATGTTTGAGCACTTGGTTTATAAGTCATAAGTTATAAGTTATTTTTAAAAATAATTTTTTTTAAAAAACGTAATTAGACATAAATTATTTTTTTAAACTACTCACTTAAACACATTTTAAAAAAATCATAAGCATAAAATATAAATTACTAAATAAGTTATATTCAAACACTCCTACATCCAAAATATCCGTACAAAGCGAAACATTAGAATTATCAAGGTGACATGTCAGTGATATAAATTGTTCAAAGAAAGAGACTTTGGATTTGATATAGGGTAATGAGGCCTTGAGAGGTAGCTAGGGGAAAGGAAAGGAGACAAGAGAACATGCAAGCAGGGAAGAGATTTGAATTCAATTGGCCAATTTTTGATAAGGTCGGTGGAGGCATATATTCTTATTCCTTTTTCTCTTTTTTACAAGGCGGGAGGAAAAAATCAGGTGTGACAGTGATACGTATGATTTTCTTGAGCCGCTTTGGTGCAAGAGGGGCGATTTAAAGCGGACTCTTGATCTATTAATCTTGCATCAGAGAGCAGCCGTGGTACGGTGCCACAGTCACACTGAAAATTATCCCCCTTGGCTGCTTACGGTAAATGGGCAATATAAGCTGCCGAGTGTGGGCCCTAGAAGCGGGACCCACAGTCGGGCCTGCTGGGATCTTTTTATTTTGTGCCCCAAGTGGGGTGGGGCTGAAGGTAGCTTAAAAATTCCGAGAGAATCTCTACAGTTTAATCCCAGTTTGCAATTAGTGCTCACGTGGTCCATTTTCCATCCACTTTCAAGGCCCACTTGCCTCTTCAGTTTCGTGTGGGGCCCAATATCTGGGCCTCCCCGATACAAATTTTCTTGATGGCCCTTGATTTTTTATTTTTGTTTTGCCAGTTGATTGTAACATCAGTCGGTACATACCCTAATGGGTCATCTCAGGTCAATCCATATAGTTATACTTCAGAGCGAGAAATAATTTTAAATAATTTTAATATTTATGATGGACCTCACTTTAAGTATATAAATATTTAAATTACAGCGAAGGTTCACATGAGAATTTTTTTTCTCAAAGAACCCCTTTACCATTCGAAGAGGATGTACATATCCTCTTGTTTTCATATTCAAATTGCCTTTTCCTATTTGGAGTATTTAGATCTTATATTCAGAGGTTATCTTTTGAAATGCTTTTTTTTCTTCCTAGGAGTATTTAAAGCAAACCCCAAAAAAAGGTGGATCAAGATCATGAAATAGATTCTGCCATGAGCCTGGTATGATGTGGCCAATTCTTTACCATTTCTTGATTGGGTTTATCCAAAGTTCAAAGCTTTCTTGATCCTCTTTCTCCCAGCTTGACTTGAAGCACTAGAATCGCTAGATAATCTAAGATTCTAAATGGATAAAAGCAAAAGATCAACACTGTTGTAGTCAATTCATAACTTTGGGCCCTACAGTAGATATCACTTTTCTTGAAAACATGGCCTGCTGAAGAGTTGAAATTATCCACTATTTTCTATTCATTTCCTCTTGTAATCTTCTACTAATCCCAGCTATATAGATTCCCAGATCCTTCAAGTAAATGGCTTCCCACTTCTCCAATATCCTCTTTTGAGCACCTGGGACCTTACATAATCTAAGGGCAAAAGCAACCGGCCTCTCTCATGTTTATAGAATCCCTATTGCTTTGTTAAACAAATCAAAGGTCCTAATCAGCAATGTCAAAAAGGCAATGCTCACCGTGCACCGTCCGAAAAACATTTCTGCTAACATTCACATAAATCTTATCCATTAACATCAAGCATGTGCAAGCAAATCCACTTCTCTCTTTTTGCAGAAAGCCTCAGGCTTCCACTGCTCATTCCCCTATGTTTTCAAATGTGGTTCTTTCACTATAGAGATTGATACTCCTGAATAGCAACAGCTTACCAACTAGTATGTGACTATTTGTTTTACTGATAACTTATGACGTCACACGATAGAAACCAGCATCCTATCTACACCTTGATACATAAGTATGCATTTTGTGTCAAGAACCAAAATTCATGTATCCTATGTAATATTCTTTCCAACAGTTGGTTGAGGATATCTGGACTTATTATGTCATTTTCCTTTGTATGGTGCTACTCATAGATTTGCCAACATCTGTCCACCACCCACTGATGTTATTCCAAAGTCTATTGGGAATTTCCTTCAAAAATTCCACTGTCTACTAAACCAACGAGCACAAAACTCGTACCTTCCTGTCCTAACTTCTAAGATTTGTATGTAAAGATGCATCAACAGACTTACTAGGAAGTATGTAATGCAATAATATTTAATCCTCACACATGAACACAGATACCTTGACAATCATGTTATATTCTCACACTCTGTGCAGAAAGAAGCAATTCAAAGCACAAATGTGCTCTGCAAAGCTTTTGCATATTTGCACCCATGATATAGACAAAATAAAGCAAAAAACAAAAAAACAAAAAAACAGAAAGACAAGAGAAGGCAGTATAATTACATTTTTGAGCTAATATTTTCTTCTGGTACTGCTTAAGAAAGCCCTAAAATTTTGGATAAGGAGAAGCATGTTACCTCTTCACTTGGCCCATGTTTCCACAGTGAGAGGGAAGCTGTATACTCAAGAGCCAAATGAAACATAAATGGGGCGAGATATCCTCTGGCACTGCAGCTCGGCAGCCATCAGGAAAGGTAGCTAAAACATATTTGAAAGATATAGCTTCTTTGTACACCTTCAAATGAGTAAAGAAATATCTATAGTTATAAATTTATGCTCTACATTAGATGGGTTAAATTTTACTAATGAGCTATGAAGAGAGAGCCTGCTAATTCAGAATCTTTTTCAAATATGATTGATGTAAAATCACCTTTGTCTATCTTAGTGTTTGTGCGTGAATGTAATTGAGTACAAAAAGCGTTTGCTGCGAAAAAAACATTATAATACAACCCACTGCCTTTAATTACTATGAAAGGGACTAGTATATATATGACCTGAAATTTTTTTTAACCTGCATAGCATAGATGAATGGAGCTGAAAACATGGAATAATCAGCTCCAAACTACATAATATGGAGGCTAATAAGGGCATCAGTGTCAAATAGCTATGGCTGCACAGTGTAATGTCAAACTAGTTTGGACATCAAGCTTATCTCCTAAAATGCCGGAGAATAAAATTCTAAACACAGTAAGATACATATGTACAACATATAAGCTCACCATTGCAGGATCTTGAATAGATTCTTGTATGCAATCCCAAAGAGTTTCCTTCAATATATGTACGTCAACTTCTTTAGAAGTCTTGTCATAATGAACTTCAATTTTGTTCACCTGAGTAGTTCAGGCAAAAAAAAAAAAAAAAAAAGAATTAGTGCACACTTCAAAATAAATGCAGGTAATCTTGAATGGAGCAATGTCCAGAGTAAGTCCAGAGAAATCACAAAGATAATTCATTTGAATATTAGTCATGCAGACTTCATTAAAAAAGATAAAAATCTCAGAGTCTAAAAATGATTGTTAAGAAGAAAAAGGAGAGAGAGAGAGAGAGAGAGAGAGAGAGAAGATGACAAATCATTAATGCGAAGGGCCCAACTTACCCAACCAGGAAGAGTACTAAGACTAAAAAGAACGGTAGACAACAAACAAACCTGATGAAGCTGAAAGACCGGAGAAGCTGAATCTTCCAGATGACTGTAAATGCATCCACCATCATCTTGGCAACCAAAATCATTTTCATTATCCCATGATGGGAATGTTTTATCAAAATCATTGTTTCGTTGCCATGAGTCATCATCTGAAATTTAATTAAAATGAACAAATTAAGGGAACATATCAATTTGTCCTCTCCAATTCTATATAAATTGGACCTCCCCCTAGGGCATTAGCGGCCAACAAAACTTATTTCACAAAGAGATAGCAAAATAATGTTTTATCTAGTTTTTTTTAAAGATCTAGATATTACTATCATCAAAAGACATAACAAACATCAAAACCTTTGTCATAAATTCCTGAATAGAAGAGCCACACAAGAAGTCAAAATCTATGAAGGAAATAAGCAGTTTTCTTGTTTAAACCCTTTGGTATATGTGTAAAACGGAAACAGTAAAGACAATAGTCACCTAGACTGCTTGACATTATTAAAAAACAATTAGGGGACTAAGTTATTGACTTCAGCGAGATTTCTGGTTGATAATTAAGTCATGTGTATTCCTTAGTCTATGTTAACTATTGGGCAGGTAAGAGAAAAAACTCATGAAATGCACATATCAATTCCAAGCAAGTTTTAAATATCAATCGAATTTTGACCTTTTTTTACCTCCCAAAATCAAGAAGCTCAGATCTCATTACAATTTTGACCAGGTTATAAAACTGTGCACACAAAATTAACATCTCAGCTTCAAGAGAGACACCAATCAGCAACAATACTGTAGGCTTAATCATTGAAGAGATCCCAAAAAATATCTAAGTAGAGACACCATTGCATACACCAAAAAACAAAGGATATATGAATTTTTAACCTGAGTGAGATGATTGGGTATGCATACCACATCTGAAACAGTACCACTCAGTTGTTTACTGACCGTAATGAGAAAATGAGTTATGCATCTCTTTGTATTTTTTAAATGCATGATCAGTGATTCAAAACGTGAAACCAGAGTTTCTGTAGTCAGATTTTCCATATTGCAACTAGTAATCATAAGAAAACAGCATTCAAATTGGGGATAGCAGTATCCATGCACATACGACATGAACAATATGGAATTTCTGTACATTTTTAGTTACTTTCTTTCGAACTCGTAATAAATTTGGGGGAGGGCACAGGGAAAATTGGGGTGAAATATGAGGGGGAAGTGATCATGGACAAAGAGTACATTCGGTTTGTCTCTTCTATAAAATTCTACATTGTCCTCAGACTTACAGAATTTAAATCTAATGGAGCTTCTCAAATGCGAGACTCTTTTATGGTACTAAAGCACTCCCTACTCACAACAGTAACAACATGACTACTTTAAAAATGAGCATCCATAACAAATTAAGTAATGGAGCACAAGTACAACATGCATGAAGGATCTAAACCAAAGTTTCATAAACACAAAGGACTTCCTATGTGACGTGAACTGAGTACTAACTAACAATGAGTTTGCTGCAAAAATAGATAAAAACATGTTGTAGCCTGTAGTTACTTCCTAAACTTCATAATTAAGACAGCAGGGTTCCATCTCTGGTGAAGCTCATACCTGAAAGTCATCCTCTTCTCTTCCCAAAACACTGCACAAAACCATGCATATAATTATCAACCAAAAGAACAGTAAAAGGGTATACAAGAAAATAGAAACTGAAATAGGGCAGTTACTGAGCTGGAATGACATGAATGCCACTGAGTCAATACAAAGTATTTGGAGCATGAGCTACTGAAATCTTGGGACTGGTTAAAGCTGAGGCTCAGATATAAAGCCCAAAGCAATAGCTTTACAGTGAGAGCATGCTGGCCTATTCTCAGCTCAATGCCCCAACCCTGTCCTCAAGTTTTATTGAGAAGAATATACATAAAGCACAAACATTTACTATGTCTTACAATGTTATGCAAGACAGTGCTCCTATACACCTTACTATGCTTTGATAAGTAATTTGCAGGTAGTTACAATTTTGCGGACTTATAATTAATTTTCTATATCCTAACAGGCTCTTTGATTAGGGATAAACCCAACAATCATAATACTTTCATTTGCAGAACTCAGGCAGAAGACTTTGGTAGACTGGCACATTTTTTTATAATGTCCCAAACTGACAGACTATTACAGCAACACATACAATAATTTGTGCAATTTTTCATGTAGCCTTGAATTACCATGACATTAGGAAGAAGAAACAACTAGGCAAGATCTTCTGGTTGATAATGGAAATCTTCAGGAAGTGTGATACGCCAAGGCTCTTTATTTGCAGGTAGCAGAAGCACCTTTGAAACTTTAGGGGGAGCAAAGATATCAGGCACTTCTTTGTCCAAGGCTTTTGTAAATGCAATATCAAGTTCATCTGCTTTACGGTTGTTATTTGGTCTCTTTGAACGGAAACCTTGTCTGCTTCCCACAGCAGGAACATTTTCTGAACCTAGGAAATAGAGACCACACTAAGAAGGCAAGACCTCTAGAACAGAGCATGCAAAAGCAAGGATAGACAATATCATCTTTCTGCTATTATCCCTTAGACTTACATTATTTCCAATGATGAGGTCCTGCCCATGCATTTTGATTTGAAGTAAATCCCAATCCTTGAAACAAAAACACAGCAACTTCTTCAGATATGCTGTCCACATCAGGTTCATAAGTTGTATAAGGATCATTCTCCTGAGCAGATAAAACAAACTACTATAAGTGTCCTTTCCTTTTGAGATTTTTTAATCTTCCAAAGGAATTTGGCGAGAAAACTTGGCACTGGGATGTAGTAAAGAACAAATAGAATGCTAGAAAAACCTCATGATAACTCATGAAAGTTGTGTCTCCAAAATTGAAGCTCTCGTCAAGCCCACTTATTCGTTCAGCGTGATTAAAGGTCCCTCCTCCATAGTAGCCAAATGAATTATCATCCAACTCAACATTATTGTCATTGATTGCATCACCCCACCCGGAGAATTTAGCCCCTTCATTAGATCCATGTGTTGGCCTCTGATTACCTTCATCAAATTGGCAGACTATGAGCCGGAGAGTTGGAGATATTCGTTCTTCAAAGGCATGTTGATCACCATCTGTCCAATGTATTCTGCAGGGATAACAAGCAAATTAATGTAACAGGTAAGAAAATACTTTTGGTACATGCAACCCAGAGAAATTAGATTGCCCGTAATACTAATGTTACACACCTCTAGCAAAAGAGATATCAATCATATCTGTAATATCATTTTGGATTGAACATGATACACACTTCCTTGGTAGCTCTGGAAAATCATAAAGTAATCTACATCCTCCATATACTCCAAGATTATTCAATAGGAGACCATTAGCTCCACCTTCACTAAATTGTGCAGATGTCTGACGATAAATAGGATCCACTGCATAGGCAACTGGAAAACAAAAAAAAATGAGAAGGAAAAAGGTTTTAGGAACTAACTTTGTCACCTACACAAAACAAATAGTATATGGTATAAATTACCATCAAACTTCTCTACATTAAGAGCCTCATAAGATGGCTCCAATGTTGACAAAGGTGAAATCTGCACAAACCATGAAATTGCAGTCCAATGCATTTGAGCATACCCACAGAGAGAGAGAAGAAAACTAACGACCTTCCTCTCTAACTTTCTCTTTGAATGACCGTCATCTTGTCCACTGCTGTTGTCAATGTTGACTCTGTTGGCCCAAGTAGACAACTCAAGAGGGGGGGTGAATTAGGTTTTATGGAATTTATATCAAACAATGCAATTAAAAACTGATTAAGCAATATAACAGTAACTAACCAAAGTATAACTCGAGCAAACAAATTATATAATGCAATCATGGTTATCAAAATCGCGATCCGGATCGTAGGATCGTACGATCCTACGACTCAATTTTGCTAAATCGATTCGGATCGTATGTAAAATCATTTTAGGCCAGGATCGTGATAGGATCGTTTGGGATCGTAGGATCGCGATCTAGATCAGGATCCTATGCGATCCAATTTCTGTCTCTTTTAGTGTTTAATTATGGGCTTTCAAATCTATTTGGCTACTGTGGCCCAACTTTCGAAGCCAACAAATGCATAAAACAATCAATTAACAGAGAAAATCAAATCGTCGAAGCCTCAAAAGGCACAAATTCTACCTAGAAAACCAAATTTCTCTCTAGGTCTCCATCTTCATTGCCAACCTTCCCACTGTCAAGGTATTTGTCTCTTCTTCTCCTTCTTTTCTTCTTTTTTTTTTTTCTTCTTCTTCTTCTTCTGCGCCGTTTTGTTCAATGATGTCCTTTTTTTTTTTCTTTTCTCTTTTCTTTCTTCTTCTTCTTCTCTTCTTCTTCTATTGATACTTTATTGCATTGTTTATGTTCTCTTTTTCTTCTTCTTCTTCTTTTCTTTTTTTTTCTTTTTCTTCTTCTTCTACTACTGCTCTATTTTGTTGCTGCTGCTCTGTTTTGCTGCATTTTTTTTCTGCTGCTCCTCGTCCACTTCCTCCTCCTTTTCCTTCTTTGTTGCTTCTTTTCTTTATTTTTTTTAGCATATTCTGAAGGTCATGTGTTGATATTTGACACTTTTGAACCTTTGCTACTGCAGTCTGCAGACTTACAGAGTGCAGGCTTTATTTTAGGCATTGCATTGCAAGTTATCATCAATGTCAACCACTGGTTCATGTGATTTGTTTTGTTCTTCATGATATTTTTAATTCTTTTTCTATAATATAGGCTCATTCTCTATACATTTTGGAGTAATCATCATAAAATACAAAAAAAATTAGCCTTTTATTCCTTTTTGGTAGGATCTTACGATCCTTGATCCGATCCTACGATCCGATCCGGAAGACCCCCAAAACAATCCAAGGTAGGATCCCGATTTTGACAACCTTGAATGCAATGCAAACAGGTATTGTAAGTAAGGAAGAAAAATAGAGCAAGAAATGAATAACACTAGATTTACAGAGGTTCAGCCAACCTTATCTACGTCCTCTCTTCCTCGATCCTCTCGAAGGTATTTTATTATGTAAAGTCCCTTACACAGTTGCTGGTTTTACTCCAAGTGCCTAGCTCACTTTTTACAAGAGCTCTTTTCCAAACCCTCAAAACTCAAGAGATTTTGTCCAAGCTTCTCTCAAATTTACTAGAGATTTTGTCCAAGCTTCTCTGAAACTTACAAGTGTTTTTTCCAAATTATACTCAAACTCACAAGTTTACAAACCCACGCAACAATAGATGAAGATGGTACAATGAATAACTTTCTCTCAAAGAGTAGATAAATAAATTTTTAGCTCACTCAAGAACCCCCAAATGAATAAAAACAGAGTATAAGATATAAGAGATTAAATTTCACTTTTTAGTACTTGATCTTGTGTTCTTCTTTTTTATATATGTGCTGGGGATCTTCTATATGTAGCCTTGAGTTGATTATGACCGTTGGTGGTAAATGGGAGACCATTTGATACAAGATCGCACAGTTATAACGGTAAAAAATATAGCCGTTGGAGCCCAGGTGTCGACACCTGACTTCATGTGTCAACACATCAAGTCTGCATTTTTTAGATTTTGTTTACTGCCTCCATGTGTCAACACCTGACTTCATGTATCGACACATCAAGTTTGTATTTTCTAGATTTTGTTCACTGTCTCCATGTGTCAACACTTGACTTCATGTGTCGACACATTGTATCAGAAAACTTGATTTTTTACAGATTTTGCCCAATCTTCTCCATTGTTTTCAAGTTCTTTAAGGGTCATCCAAATAAATTTTCTAAGGCTTGAAAACACTTCTTCAAGGTATGTTGACTTTAAGAACATCTTCAATCTCTTCGAGAAGAATTCATTCCATTTTGATTATTTGTAGAGTTTTTCAATCAACATCACTTCTTCCATTGATTTAAGTCTTCTTCAAAATCTTCAAGAGAGCTTCCAAGACTTGAGATCTCTTTTCTTCAACTGATTTTTTATCCTTCTTTGAACATCTTTAATCTCTTTACTTGATCTTCATCAACTTGATTTCTTCTAGAATTCTTCAATCAATAAAACTAAATTCTTCAAACTCTTCAAGAATCATCAATTTGAGACTTCTAAAGCTTAAAAGGTCTTCTTCAAAGCATGTGGATCTTCAAGAATACTTTCAATCATTCATTCTTCCACGTCTTCATCAAATCTTCAATTGGACTTATGATTTTTAACTTTGCTTGAATCTTGACTCCTTTGAGCACCTTCAATCTCTTCATACTTTCAAGTTTATATTCAAACTTTTAAGACTTGTAAAGCATCAGCTTGTTGAATGTGTCAACCCATCACGTTCATCACCCTTCCATCCTTCTTGATTCTTCAATATCTTCCATTGTAACAAGCATAAACTTATTGAAACTGAAACTTGCTCTCCCTTTCTCTTGTGCTTTATGCATCAATACATTTTCTAGATTCAGAGTAAAACAATCAATCATTATAGAGGTTCATAGCATACATGATGCTTTAGTAGATTGATATGCCCATGAGGATCGAGGGTTTTCATAGTGAACAAATTCTTGAATTCTCATAAGATCTTTAGTCACTTTGAAACAAAATTAATCTAATATGTTCCTCTATTAATCTTCAAGTTCTTCTAGCAATCTTCATGTTTCCAAAACATATCACCATGGTAGAATTTCATAACTTGCATCATTCTTTTCAATACTTGTTGAACTTATTGAGCATCTTCAATATCTTCAAGAATAAGATTACCTATGTAATCTTCTTGTTGGATACTCAACCGAACAATTCAATTAATTTTTTTGTTATCAAATAATTATAATTTAACTTGTACACTCAATTGAAATCATTAGATAACAATCACATAGTTTTGTTATCATCAAAATCAATATGAGGATCAATCTTGAGTCAACAGACTCCAGTTTTTGTCAACCAAACACAGCACTAGGGAACTGAAAATTGTTAAGTACAATTCCTCAGTGCAACAAAGATGTTGCACCTTGAAGGAAAATCATACTACTTGAGGTAGCACCTCAATCATAATGACGTTTTAATGCGAAAACTTGAAACTCCACTATGTGCCAATATCTTGACATGGCTATAAACCCCACCATAAGATGTTCTTTCTTCATTCGTTTAAAAAAAATGTTGGCTAAAATTATAATTACTATAACACTACTCCTTTAGCTAAGAAACTCATAAATCAACTATGGCCATACCTGCATACCAACACCTTCACCCAAATGCCATGCACCACCACTAGTTAACAATCCACCACCAATTTAACTTAGTAAAGCATGATCCAAAGTGAATGACTTGATTGGCCAGCAAAAGCAATTTCAGTTCAATTGCCTATGGAGTTCTAAGCTATTACCATTTGCTATAGGATATGGGGAGTTGTGAATTCCCTAAGGTAATATATTTTACCTTATTCCCGTACAAGTAAGTAATCAAGTAGGGATAAAGATAAAGAAGGCATATTCTTTTGTTTTGAGAATGATCATCCTGAAGTTGAAGCTTAAAATGCCTTAAAAACATTATAAACAACCCTCATGGAGCCTGCTGTTTCTAACTAAGACTAATTATCAAAACCATAACCCAGAATAAGCCAAATCTTAACCATAAGTAAAGGACAAACCTTCTCCATCCTCTCCACCTACTCGATTGATTCGACTAAGGACTGTGTATGCCTCCGAGTGCACTGAATCCACTCGCAAAGAATATATCTTCACCCCAGCTTCCAATGCCCAACTTGCCTACTCATTAGAACTAATACTCTCTCATTATAAGTAATATACTAACTCGTTCACTGATTTTCGCTTATTCAACTAATTATAATATTTAATTGAGCTGTTTTCAGAACGAATGCATAAACATACAATATTCAGTGTAGTAAATTTGTATGGAAGTGCTTCAAACCTTTTGAAAGTTCGTCACTGCATCATCCTCTGCTTCGACTTTGATAATCTCACTAAGATGGTCTATCAGCTTTAGCTCCCAAGTGCTCTTCTGGTTTATCTTCTGCATCAGCATTACCATATATACATAACCAGCTTGAAGCGGGAAAAAGTAAAAATTTAACCAATTAACACCAAATTTCCCGACTAGTTTGACGCAGAGAGAAATAGAGAAGAGAAAATTTGCAGACGATTTAGAAAGAGAGGAGAATTGGTAGCACATTAGAACAAGAGGGAAAACCTCGTAAAATGTTACAGAGTAGAGAAGTTAAATGAAATTTCAAGTGTGTGTATAGAGAGAGAGTGCTTACATTTTCTCTGGCAAGCTTAATGCAGTTATGGAATAACTCAATGATCTGTTCCTTGCCAAGACAAGGATCAGCGGGAGAACCGGTGGCAGCCATGGCTTTCCGCCGAAAAGCGGTGGCAAGGGCAGCGCGTGTCTAAGCGCGTTCGAGTTGATCGTCGTTAGAGCCTTTCTTCATGGGGACTGCTCCCTCTTTCGGCTCCCTGGTCGACGACCTAGGGCTCATTATTTCGGCCATCACGTTGCTACAGATTTTTCTCAATTCTTCTGGCAGAATGAAGATTCTCAAATCTCAAGTTTCAATTCAATGTAAAGATCTGGCAACTCTGATACCCCAAGAGGGAGAGAGAGAGAGAGAGAGAGAGAGAGAGAGAGACGGTTGTTACGTGAACTCTTTTCTTCTTGTGCGGAAGAATATGATTCCTTTGAACTTATCTTGGCAAGGAGATAGGAGGAAACGCAACGGCGTCGTAAGATGGCCGAAACACTTAAAACTCTGTCGTGTTTTCCCTTCGACAGCTACAACTGCCTTGGCAATATTAAACCTTTCCCTCCATTGTTTGAACCTTGGGACAAGAAAAGTTATGGTGTGTGAAACCACAATAGGAAGCATGTATTTCTTTTATGGATCAGGCCATCCGATCGAGCTAATATCATATATACAACATATATATATTTTTTTGTTTTCTGGTTAGAAGTAAGCAATCTTAAATTTACCAATTTTAATGCACGTCATCCAGTAGAGTATTCATGAGTTGGGTCTATTATTAATCTGACTCAATCTTAATCGGTTCTAGATTTTTAAATTTAAAATCGAACTGATCATTTAATGAAATTGAACCAAACCAACCTAACTCGATTCGAATTGGTTTGGTTCGGTTTGATTCTATATCTTAAATTAGTTCGAGTCAATGTCGATTTGGGCAGGGTCGGTTTCACTTTTATTATATATTATTTAATTTATTTATTCAAAAAAGTAAAATAATAAGATTGGTCTTACATACTATTTTTTTCAAAAAAATAAAAAATGACACATAAACACAAATGAACAATAATTAAGCATAAATAATAATGATCTAATAACATATATAAAATATATATAAACTTTTATGATATATAAAAATTGGGTCTTGGTCTCAATTCTTGGGTCGATTCTTGGTTTGGATTTAGAAAATGTGAAACTAAGAATCGAACCAATTCTTTGACAGGCCCAAATCAAACCGATCTATAGAGGCCAGGTTGATTTGATTATTGAGTTTTTCAATTCGTTTGTGAACCCTAAAATCAAGACCCGATAAAATTGTCACAGTTCTATGGCCTGTTTAGATAATCTTGTAAGTCAGCTTTCTTGACAATTTTTTTTTGTCTTTATTAACTTTTTTTCAATTAAAAAAATTAAATCTTAATTTTAATGTAGTCACTAAGAACAATATTTATACTATAGTGCTGTTTGTAAATGTGTGGGAGGTTCACAAGCTTTTAAAAATTAATTCCTATTTTTTTAAAAATTCTAGTTTTCTAATAAGCCACGTGGCACACCTAGCTTATTCAACTAATTAGGTTCCTCTCTCCCTCTCTTATAAAGAAAAGCAAAACAAAATAAAAAATAATTAAATAAAAAATTAATCATAGAAAATAATTAAAGGAGTTAAATTCTGATAAGGAAACACAAAATTAACTAACACTCGGTTTGGATTGATTAGATTTTTTTATCCCTAAAATATCTCTAAATCCTAAAATTTCTCTTCAATTGGGCAAAAAAACTAAGACATCCCTAATATCTCTCAATTCCCACCAGAAAAAAAGGTAGGTGCCTTCAAAATTCAAATCAAAGCTAAGTTCTCTTTTATTCATTTTAAATAATCTCTCTCTCACATGCATATGTTTCAAAAAAAAAAAAAAAAAAAAATTATCTTGTGGGTTTAAAATATCTTCTTAATGCATACAATATGAGTGACTAGCCTAATCACATCAATCAAGGCGCGACTCCGTCATCGCCAACCACTGTTGTCGACATTGCCAACCTCCACTGTCGCAAACCACACCGCCTCCTTCTTGGCCTTGAAGGTGATCTATTGTTTATTTATGATTTTTCAAGTCTTACATTTGTCAACTGTTTATTGGACTAAACTCTAACACCCTTAATGGCAACAAACAACACCATCTCTGCATAATCAGCAACAGCCTCAAGAAGGATTGGCTAATCATGTAGCTACAACTAATAGTACTTGGTGTTCTTCAAGGTCAATCAAATGGTTCTGACGATTCTTGCAATTCTTTCATTGGTGTTCGGTAAGATTTATACTGTTTAGGCAACGATACCATAAGAAGGTGGTAAGCATAGAAGTTGTTTCGGTGGTTTAAGGGCAAATGTCTACAGTCATGGGTGGTGATGTTGAAGGATGGGTTTTAATTTATGTCAATGGCTAAGAATTTGTTGTCTTAATGTTTCCTCTGCTATGTAGAGGCATTTTTTTTTAATATGTTCGTTCTCTTCCACCCCTTTTCTTTCTTTCTTCTTCTTTTTACTACACCCACCCTTTTTCTTTTTTCCTGATTGGTTTTCATGTTTATTATCGCTTTTCATGTGTTTCTTCTTTGCTATGTATGAAGTTAACGAAATAAAATATATGTTGTGCTGTTTGTTTATTACCCAAGGATTCTCATATTGGTTAATGTGGAGTTTTGATGACATTTGTCAAAATGGATTCAAATGTGAAAGCACTCAAGGCAATATGCATCAGGACCAAAAGCAGTCATGAATCAAATTTACGTACCAATTGCTTTATGGGTTTGCCTATAATTAAAGTCAGATTGTAAGAGAAGGTAAAAATGGTGAAGATTGAATAGCGACTGTTTGTTTAAAAATTTTCATCATGGTATTTATTTGAACGTTTTTATTGGGTGGGTTGCTAGATTTCAAATGTTCTGGGAATGTCATTGACAACTATATTTTTTTTTTCATATTGTTATTTTTTAAAAATCCTATGGGAATGTATTAACGAGATACTTTTTCATAGGCTTATTTTTTCCTTTAAAATACGAGTTCTTTTTCTTAGCAAAAAAACCAAATGCATGGAAAACTTCATTTTTGAACCCGGTCTCTTTTTAGTATTTTTTTTTTCTTTTTATGAGAACAATCCATATTCTTACCTTTATGGGCCTCTTTAGTATTTTTATGTGGCAATAGTCATTTGGATTCATGAGAAACCGATAAGATGTGATTGTTTATACGCGGTATTTATTTTTATGGATAATATTTGCTATAAAATTTTAAATGCTTGTATATTTGGGTTTTCATTAGATATATCATATTTATTTTATCATACATCAATATTGTTCAAACGACAGTCAGGGTTTTGATCGAAGTTTAAAACTTTTTCTACAGTTATTTTCTTCATTAAAAATAAGCCTTTCAAAATATATACACTTTTTTCAAAAAAAAAAAAAAGCCTTAATGGAAAGTTCCTTACTTATAATTATTTCACTCTTTTAATTTAAAGTTAATAAAAAGTCCTAATAGCCCTCAAATTACATATTTATATGTATCTCGAATAAAGATTCCATTAAAATCTCTCCTAAAATCGCTCACACATTTCTAAAATATGTCTCTAATCTCACCATTTACTTATGAAAAATGCTATTCTTCTAAAATTTTTGTATAAAATTTTGATCCAGAATGATGTGGCAGTAGCAGTTTGGTAATTAAAATGCATCTTGGTGGGTTCTTTGTTTTAAAGTGATAGGCCCGCAATTCAGCCACATCATTCTAGATATACATTCTGTATGAATTTTCTAGATGTATAGCATTGACCTTCACTTATTCATTATCTTCAAATACAAAATGAGATAATTTATCAATATTTGTGCCCTATATATAAAAACGAGACTAGCTATACTATATCTACACTATATGTATAGCATGCAAAATGTTATATGTAGTGCAAAAGACATTCAAATGTTGAGCAAGTTCGTAACAATTGAGGCCAATTATGTACTTTAATTTACATGTCACCTTAATTTGCACTCTCTTTTTTATGCCACCTAAAATAATAAATAATACATAGTATATAGTATTATCATTTTAAGTTATATAAATTCACGTGACACCGGTTATTATTGTCACTAAGCAAAGCATAAGCCTTTAACAATAGTATAATTAAAATTAACTATACACTTTAGATTACACAAATATTTTTAAATTTATATAATAAAAATAAATCTTATAAATTCCGTGCATCGCATAAATCAATGCTAGTATATATATATATATATATATTTTTTTTAAAGAAAGTTGATCCTGACGGAATATTGCAGGATAATTTTGTGCAATCAATCAGTCCTGGGGATGGGGGATTATATTGTTAAATTTTTCTCTCATGTAATTAGATTTGGAAACCCCCAATTCTTTTCCTTACACTCATGTTGTCCTTCTCACCACTAAGATAAGTATGGATATTGAATTTATCAAGAAAAATGAAAAAAAAAATACTTACTTATCCATTTTCTTATGGGTAATCAAACAAAAAATATGATTTTTTTAAAAATTTTCAGACCACCGATTTTTTTAATATTCATATTTTGTCTTCAACACTTAGCTGAATTTTTGACAGGTTCCCCAGGCCTAGCAAATGCCTCAAATTTAGGATAATTTTGCACGAACTTTAAAACTCTACCATACAATTTTAAGACGAGAACTAAGGGCAAGGCTTTTCAAAAAGGTGCATGTACGCAGCAAATTTGCACCTCACATGCATCTGTCCTTGAAAATATTTTCAAAAATCTTCTGCATCCTAGTAATATCAATGTAACACTGACAATCAGACAATAGAAAGATACAAACTTCTGGGGTCCTTGTCATTTCTAAATATCAAATATGGAAGAAATTTGAGGAACCTTGAAAGACTATTAATACACCTTTGGAAGCAGAGGAAGTGAGGGTTGCAACCAAGCCCCAAACAAGTAAACAAGCTTTCAGTAATCTGAACCTCAAATCCAGCTGCATCTTCCTTTGGTTCTTCTTAATGGCAGGATTAGCTATGTTGTCGCCCCCGCAATTAGAACGCTCGAAAGCCTACCGCTACATCTAACAAAGCACCTGCAACAATTTCATTGGAAAAATGATTTTTGTATAAAATTAAGAAATTCTAGCGAGGACTTCTATTTTTGTAAAAGAAGAAAATTCCGCCAGAAACATTATATACACAGTATCATAATTGTTCATTTTTATGCAATCAATTATAATCAAGTAGATGTGGTTAGCATTTGTTTTTAAAGCTTTGTTCTGAAATTGCAACACTTAGGACCCGTTTGGTATCAGTTTTTCGCTTAGCTTTTTTTAAACTTATAAGCAAAAAAATTAGGTTTTTTTTTTGCTTTTTTTACTTTTCTGTTTTTGTGTTTTTACTTATTTTTAATTAAAGTAAAGTCGGAAAAGCAGAAAAACTAAAAAAAACTTGATTTTTTTTCTTATAGGCTTAAAAAAAACTATATCAAATGGACCCTTAGTTTTAAAAAATTCAAACAGCTTTCTTGTTTTGAACAAAGGCAAGACCAACGTTAGTGTGTCACAAAGAGCATGTACCAGCAACTGGAGAAGTAACAACAGCAATTTTGGGGAGTGAATGATCACACTGCACTGTACTGTTAACTTCAAGTGATTTTCTTTTCATCAAAATGACATCTGATGGATTAATTAAATATCAATCTACTGACGCAAAGAAGTCCTTACTTGAAGCTACTTCATGCTGCACCCTAAACTTGTAAACTACCATAGTTTTTGTTTGGGACCCAATAAATTCAATAGATTGTTTCCACACTTGATTGCAGTAGTTACTGTCGATCGATTGAAGAAGCAACTTGTCTGCCACCAAATTGTTCTAATTCCACAAAAAAATGCACAGGATCATTAGGCATATCAAACAGTGTATCAGGATCATTAGGCATATAAAACAGTGTGTCACCAAATGACATCCAACAATCAGTCTGCCCATGAATGGAGAGACTGTACATATTCTGTATGAACCTGTGTGCAGCGTGGACCAAGGGTATAGAGTTGACTACTCTAGGCCCATCTAAGAATTTCAGCAGTCGCTGACGTGACTCGGGCCTCCCAGAGGTGGTAAGAAAAGGACCAAAGGCAACCAAAAAAGAAAGAGACAGATATTCGTGAGCACGAGTCTGCGAGGTTAGAGTATTTTATTCTTTTTTTGGGTCATAAATGAGCTGGCTATTTATAGTGAAGGTGGTGATTGATGTGGCGGGCACGTGGCGTCTCTTGATTGGATGGAACTTGACGCTATCATGGCCTGGAGCAGCCATGTCAGCACCACAGCTACTCGATGGGATGTGAAAATAGTCCCAATCATCAAGCATTTTGTCCAATCGGGCCACGCCTGTCTCTCTCATTAAATTTGGATTTGGCTTGCATTTAATGCCTGTGATACGTTCATTTAATGCGGAGATCTTGCACTTGAGTGCGTCTAGAGGGTGGCACTCTCTTTCTTAACTGATTGATTGGATGGGTCCCCGTGCACTTGAGGGGCGCACGGCTCAATGATTCTCTTTAGTTCTAGCCTCCAATTCACAATCCGTGTAAGATCTTGAGCAGTAATAAGAAGAAGGATGTTAAGGCGCAGGGCCTGTATCTGGCAAGTCTTGGAGGCTACTTGTGTAAGGACGGCCGGAGCCATGCAGGCACGGAGCTTGGCTTAGGGGAGCCCTCGAGACCACCTTCACGAGGCTGGGCTGAGGGGCTCCAGTGAGGCGCCAACCTGCTGCAAGAGCGAGAGAGTGTGAAGGGCGCCGACTTGTCGCAGGAGTGAGGTGCGCTGGCAGAGTTCAGTAGAGCCGACCTGCTGCAAGAGCAAAGGGGCGCGAGGGGCACTCACCTGCTGCAAGAGCGAGGCGCGCTATCAACGTTGTATTGATTTTGAGGTACCCTGGGATTTATGTGACTTGCCAGCTGGATGAGTGGGTCCGCCACATGTTGCCCATGAATGTGGGTACCTACAGAACCTATACTCCATAGGTGATTTTTGGAGACGTTCCATTGATACTAACTGACATGCTTGGGAAGTAGCTCCTTGTTGCGTTATGTGTTGCATTTGGCGCGAAAGAAATTTTCGAGTTTTTGAAGGAGTTGAAAGTTCAGTTCACTTGTGGTTGAGAAAGGATGCTCTCTTTCGTTTGGCCTCTTTTGTCGATTTTCTGGTTGAGATGTACAAGCCTGCAGTTATATAGGCTGTGTTTTTGTTTGGTCAGGACTCCGAGTGTACAGGTTCACCCTTTTTGTTGGCAATCTTATTATTTATATATTTTCTAAGTAACTTAGGCAGAATTATTTTCTCATTGGACTTTGCTTATTTAAGTCAATGCGGTTTTTTGGTTCAAAATGCTCGAGCTAACCAACCAAATTCCAGCCAACCAGGTCCTAGTAGTGACTGAACACGTCTCTTAAACAGCTATTATAAACAACTCAGCAGTATCTGAAGATTGCAATCACAAAAATCAAATTTATGATGCCCACAAGATTAAATCCAGTTATAAGCAATTAAAAGTAATGTCTCCAAGGAGGTAGCACAGGATACAGCATTACAAGCATCATATTGTTCAATGAACATATACCATTTGCTAGAAGTCCACATTTTCTTTGTTAGACTAATAATGATGCCGCTTGGGTGCCCATGGACATGCCCTAACCCATGACTAGTGGGTGATTTACCCCACCATACATAATGCCCACTAACACTCATAATGCCCCAGTACCTATAATGCCTACAAACACCCATGATTTGTGGAGGGCTGTAAGTGGTTGTGGTGGTGTGGGTGTCTTTACAGGTGATTCTATTTGAAGAAAACTCTTTTTCTCTCAAAACACATAATCAAGATATGCTCTTGAGTTGTGATTTGGGTGGATGCTTTTGGCTTTCGAAGAATTTTTTATTGCATTTCATCGCAAGTAAATCTATAGGAGAACGCAGAAACACGTGGAGGATTTTCGGTTTAAGAATTGGCTCTTTCGGATTTGCTTTTAAACACACTTCATGAGGTAAGTCTAGTTATTGCTTTCGCATTATTAGCAAACTATTGCTACAAATACAAAAGGAGAAGGCCAGATAATGACGTTAGAATTTCATGAAGGTCAATGCCAAGCATTAGCAAATTAATAGAGAGTGCATGATTAGTTTGCTCCACGCATTTCAATAACATCGCAAAAGTAAGCATTACTGCCTAAAGAAAGCACAGCAATACAAAAGGAGGAGGAAGACCTGGTTAAAAAAGTGCATACAACACACGCCAAAACAACGGCAATTGCAAATGCTGATCCTCCAGTTCCTTCTTCTAAACCAATAGCCGCTGCTAGAGCTGTAACAATGGCTGAATGTGATGATGGCATTCCACCTGAACCAACCATCCTTCTAGAGTCCTATCTCTTCTCCTTGAACCTGCGCATTTATGAGCGTATATTACAAAGAAGGAAAGAAGAACAAGGATAAATCAACTGATATTTACAACTTCAGGGAAGTGTAGAATGCCAAAAATAAGAAAGAAGGTTGATTCCTTAAAATTGGATATCATGTTAATCTAACCATACAAACACGAGGATCAAGAATTTAAAGGAAAAGAAGATTACTTCTATTAATCGTTTTCAAACATGGATTCTCAATTTCAAATTTATATTTCCATGTTCGTTCAATTATTCTATTATATTCTAAGGGCCAGTGGCAAACAATGCATATAAGACATCTCCCTGCATTTCTATCCGACTCATGATAAAGAGGCCTATGAATAGTGTTCATCCCTCACCCTCTCTGTCCCAAAATGGAAGTGTTGTGGCTATGCTTGTCCATTAATATGGTAATAGAGAATGTCTACAACTCTCTCTCTAACCATTGCAAAACTTCACTCCTACATTTATCCCTCCCATATTAGTTAGTACCAGAACTACACCCGGCACAATCAATTCTATAATTCAATTCCCTCAAAAGGGTACTCGAAGATAGTTTCATATCGAAAGCGATAAATTACATCTGGAATGCTAACTTGTTATAAGACAGTAGAGACCTATAGGATTAGGAGGTAAAGCAACTCAATTGTAATAACACATGATTGGGTTCAAGCCTCCAAAGAGGCTTGAACACTGCCTTCAACCCTCATCTACGCACAAAAGCAACAAACTAGCAAGATAAGCTGGTTGAGACTTGAGGCATCAGGATTTAACAGAACCATGAAGTTATGGAAAAAGTCTCATGTTTCCTCGCAAATGAGAAACGTTAGCACCTATACACACACACATTCACTCTAGTAATTAGAAATTATGGAAAGGAACAACCCAAATACGATAAAATTTTAATGCAATCTTGAGTCCGTACCTTCCACAATATCCTTGTAGGAGAATATGGTTTGGACTGTGGAGCACCATATTAATGCAAGTGAGAATATAGTTTGAGTGACTTGAGTTTAGTAAATAAGTTTAAAACAACATATATTTGATAATTATGTTTAAAAATCACTTGGGTTTGGGCATAAACTCCATGTACATTCTTTGTTGATTAAATTACACTTTCATCCATGGCTTGTTTTGAACTCCTGATAAGGGGCTCTTATAATAAAACCATCCAAAACCCTTGTTTTTTTTTTTTCGATTAATTCTGTGACTTGTACAGTTTCTCTGTCCCACAGAAATCGAGTAATTACTAGGTTAAAGGCTTTGGGAGTGACCCCAATAAGTTGACAGCATCTAAGAAATTTTGAATATGAGATCTTAGAGGGAGCAGACCCTTAAATTCCAAACCTTAATCACTAGGCCAACCCCTTGGGATTATCCAAAACCCTTGTTCAGCTCGTGGTTTCCTATCTTTTTAGTTTAAAAATAGTTGATTTTTTTTTAAATTTGGTACTGTGTTTCTAATGTTAAATTGAGAATTACTATGGAGCAAATATCACGTTCAAATCTATTTAGTTATCAGTTTGTTTTTTAACTTAATTAAGCGGAAAAGTAGATGACCGTGTTAAAATTAGATAAAGCATCTACGGTTTTTAAGTAACACAAATTAAGAAACAATTAACACTTCATTTGGAATTTAAATTTTCGGTTGAAAAAGTAAAAGAAAAAAAAATATAAGAGAAAAGATAACAAAATAAAAGAGTATTTTTGTTCTATTTTTTCTCACATTTTTCTTTTTCTTTACTTTTTTCACAAAAAATTTAAATTTCAAACAAAGCGTAAATGAAAACCCTCTCGGACTACTGATGAGTACTCTTACTTCTCACCCTATAATTAGTTTAAAGATAATTGACTTTAAAAAAAATTGTTTTTTTATAATTGTATCTTGGATCTAGTGATAAATTGAGAGTTACCGGAGAGGAAATATAATGTTTAAATCTCATCAACTACCAATGTTTCTTTATTTGTGTCAAAATAGACAACCACGTCAAAATTATTATAAATAAATAATAAATAAAAGGATCTCTTGTTTTAAGTGAAAGCAATTTGTTGGAACAAAAATAAAATTACGGGAAATAGTAAATAACTCGATATAGAACGAAATAAGAAGAAAAATTGTTTGGTGAAAGCACAGTAGCATTTATGCTTTGATGAAGAAAGGGTTGACGTGGCAAGGGCCAGATTGTAATGACTGATAAGTGATAAGGAAGTGGGAGATTGAAAGGCGAGGGCTTTTTTCATAATGGGGCAACTTGAATGTCATGCGGTTCAAGTGTGCGATTCCTATCGACTGGACCACCCTTCTTGGAAGGGGAGCACCACGTCGAAAGCAGCTTGAGTGGATGCCGAACAAAGCCACGTGCCACGGACGACTCTTCAGCATTCCATGATGACCTAATTCAGTGGTTAAATGTCCTTGTTAAAAGAGGCTAAAGTAACGCCCAAGTCAGTCCAAAAAGTGCCCCAGCGCCTAACACCCCAGCTTGCCTGCCTTGCGCCCATGTGCCTCTTTTGCCGCGCGCATGTCCCTGCATTGCCCCAATACTTGAGCGCTCCTATACTGCCATGCGCGTCCATGCACCCAACCAACGCGCCCATGCGCCCCAACACCCCAGCCTGCGCGCCCATGTGCCCCAATGTCCATGCTGCTAGCACCCACACCCAGACGGCCTGCCCAATCTTTGGCGTGATGTTTCTCATTAATCTGGAAGGCGTTTAGGGTCAGGTTTTTTTTGTATATGTAGCTTAGGATATGTAGTTTTCCATTCTCAAAACTTGTAATTTTTTAATTTCATTTAAATTTTCCGCTGGGATATTATGACTCCTCAGCCATGTTAATGTTTTCTCGTATCAATTTTGTAATGGCTCAGAATGCTATATTAGGAGATATATGTATTGACCACCTCCTACCCGCTGAATTGTAAAAACTTTCAAGCTCTTTCTTATTTGCTTTCTAGCATTGTAAGCATTGTAAGTGTTGTCTTTCAATCAATGAAAATGTTTATTTTCCATTGCCATTTGTCTTAATTTCTGTGCCAATCGATGTGAATTGTGGGGATGTTATATAGGCTTGTTGCTTGACAAGCTTGCTTGAGGAGCACGGCAAGCGCCACACATGGACTTCTTTAGACAGTAACAGACATACTTAACCCTCTAGAGTTGTCCCATGACAGTTGGTATTAGAGCCACAACCTGACTGTGGCCTAGCAGCTTTCATGTAACCAAAACAATTCTAGCATGGTGATTTAAGCACGGAGAATTGAGATTTTGGAGGACAAGGGGACCGGATTTGCCGGAGCGGCCTTTCGATTGGTGGAACGAATCAGGAAAATGGAGCAACAAAGGGCTGAAGCGGGGGCTTCAGCAAGCTCTACCCCATCCGGAGACGTTGAAGCCCTTCAGACAGAGATTGTTAGTCTTCGGCAAGATTTGGAGGATGCCAAGACACTCCTTGTTGCCACGGGAAGTGGAGGCAATGAGGAAAGAGGCAACCAGGGCCCAACGACATTCACTTTCTCAGAAGCACCTCGCTTACGATTGTCGGAGCCTCGTGCCTACGGGGGTGCCAGAGATGCCAATGAACTTGATAATTTTCTCTTTGACATGGAACAGTATTTCAAGGTTATTCGCGCTGAGGAGGAATAGAAAGTTTCAATGGCCACAATGTATCTCAATGGTGATGCTAAGCTTTGGTGGTGCACCAAGTATAATGAGATTTAGCAGGGGATCTACACAATAACAACATGGGAGGAGTTGAAGGGGGAGCTCAAACTACAGTTCTTTCATGAGAATATAGAGTGCAATGCCAAGCGTGCTCTACGCAAGTTGGCACACACAGGAACCATTAGAGACTACGTCAAGCAATTTTCTGCCCTGATGCTTGACATTCGAGACATGTCGGAGAAGGATAAGCTCTTTTATTTCCTTAAGGGGCTAAAGCGATACGCTAGAGTTGAACTACACCATCTGAGGGTGCAGGACTTGTCCAGTGCTTAGTTAGTAATGGAATGCCTAGTTGATTATGTTGCTGAACCACAACGCCAGCAAGACAGGAGTTCTTCCAGCAAGACTGGGGGAGGCAACAAGTTATTTGGGCATGGTCAACCCAAGAGTGGGGGAGCTGATAAAGGGTCTTTCCACAAGGGAGATAGAAGCAAGGGCAACAACAATTACTCTAAATGACATGGTGTAAGCACCCCATTTTTGCCCGCTCGGCAATCTCTGGCCCGACTGAGCTCATTTTCACACATCACACGCATATTCAGACTCTAACCTAACTTCTAAACTCCAATTTAGTCCACCAATTGCTTCCCGAGCCTGCAAGGCCCACTTGAAGCTAAATGATCATTTTGCCCCTAGGCATCCGAAAGCCCCGAGAACCACACTGGCTTTGGGTATCCAACTGCTAACCTCCTAAAAATGCTTCTCATAGTATTCCCGACCTTCCATTATCTTTTCAAATCATTCCGAGTCAATTCTGGCAAACCCGGTGCGAAATGACCGTTTTGCCCCTGGTGGGCCGGTCGCCTTTTCCAACCACACCGGCTCTGGGTATCAAACCGTTAACCTTTGGGAACATTCTAAATAATGTTTTCAAATCTCGAGTTTTTTTTCGGGACATTCTGAGTTTGTCCCGGCAGCTTTTCGGCCCGGTTGACCGTTTTGCCCCTGATGACCTAGTTAACCCTTCTAACAAATCTTGTCATCATTTTTCAAGTTCTCTATCCCCGAGACATTATTCTAAGGGTTCCTGTCCCTTTTCGGCTCTCCGGGTCATTCCCGGCCCCTTCAATTCATCCCCGGACCTTCCGGAGTCACTCCTAGTGAAGCTAGGCTAAAAATTGTATGGTAGTCACTAGTACAGGCGCCCAAATCTTCTAAAGATACGTTGCTTGCCGACCTTAAACATTTTCTAAATGGCTGACACCACTAGTAGTGGCGCCAAGCCAAAAAATGGCTTGGCGCCACTCCTAATGGCGCCAGTGTAATTTTTGGCTTGGCGCCACTGCAACAGCACCAGTGCATTCCTTTGTCTATAAATACAGAGCCTCATCCAATATGAAAGGGGTTTGCAAAATCAGTTTGAAAACCCTAATATTCGATATACAGAACTCGTAGCCTCCCTAAACCCTAGCTCTTCTAGGTTTTCCAAACCCTAGCCACCATACACAAACCCTAGCCTCATATACACTCATACACTTATACCCTAGCCTCCAATCCTCCATTGAAGACTTGGATTACTGCAACTACGAAGCTTTGAAGACCAAAGAAAAGCCCTCAAAGATTAAGATTGAAGTGAAGCGAAGACCGAAGAAAAGCAAAGCGCGTTAAGCCAAGTGAAGTAAATAAGACATACGGTAGGCTTTCTCTTTAAGTTTCTGCACTTCTCCCTCTCTCTTCTCTTTCCTAACTCACTTGGGTTTTCTTCTATTTTAATCCCCCATCTTTTTCCCCCCCTTCTTGCATACTTGAAACAAGGGAATTCCCGGTCCATGTGTAGGATTAGGCTATTGGAGAGTCACCATGTCGGGGGCTTTTTTTTAGTTTAACCGGAGACCACGTGGGTTCGGCCCCCCTTGATTATGTGGTGAAGCCTTTAACTTTGTATGTTCACGACTCCAATTTGCATTGTGCATTTCATTATCTTGCATTCTTCCAAAAATCGTTTTCGAACTCGTTTTCAAAACTTGCATTAAACTTGTTTTCAAAATTGCATCAAAACCTTCTTTTCTAAAACTTGTTTTCAAAATCACAATCCTAGGGTGATTCTAGCCTTTCCATGGCTAGGGTTGCTTTAGGAAAGTGTTACATTTAAAGTGACCAATATGGTCCATATTTTCAAATCTTTGTTGTTTTCAAAACCATTTTCTTAAAGTGATTCTAGACTTCTTATGGTTAGAATTACTTTAGGAAAGTAAAACATTTTTATACTTTTTAAAAACTCTCTTTTCAGAAGTCTCTCTTTCTAAAACCCTTCTTTTTAACATGCTTTCCTAAAACTCTTCTTTCCAAAGTTGTTTTTAAAAACTCCCTCCAAAAATCTATTTTTCAAAAACTCTCTTTTCAACTCCTTTTCCAAACATTCTCTTCAAAATTCCTCTCCTAAAAACACTCCCTGGGTTTCCTTTTTAGAAAACTCTCTCCAATCTCCTTTCCAAAATTGTTTTTCAAAAAACTCCTTTCCAAAAACACTTTCCTCAAAGTTTCTTCTCCAAAGAGGCTCCTTACGTTTCCTTCCTAAACAACTCTTCTCAAAATTCACTTTCTAAAAACTCATTTCTAGGATTTCCTTCTAAAAATCCCTCTTTCTAAAAAACCCACTTTCCAAAAACTCTTTTCTTAGAGTCCAAATTAAATCTTAGAACCCACGTTTAGGAAACCCTAATTTTCCTTCCCAAAACATGATTTCCAATTCCCTATTTTGGTCTAAAAACCTAGGTTTCCAAAACCTCTTGTTTTTTATATCAAAACTATATATATTTCCAAAACCTATTTTCTACATCAAAACTATAGCCTTCTCAAAACTAGAATTTCCAAAATTCTATCTCTCCAAATTCATGCCAAATCCAATATTTCCTTTAGGAAATCAAATCCAATCTCCCATTTAGGAAACTAGATCCAATCCTCCGTTTTTGAAAACAAAATCAAACATTCTCTTTTAGAAACAAAATCCGATCCCTTGTTTTAGAAAATAAGAATCTTAACTGTTCTTAGTCTAAATCTTTTCTAATTCAACTCCTTCCTAATCTTCTACTTTCCTAAATCTTAAGTTTCCAAAACTTAAACATAAAAATATTTTCTAAATTTTAAAACTCAACTTCCACATCTTTCCTAATTCCACCCTTTCCTAATTCTATCCATTTTCAAATCTTAACTTTCCAAATCTAAGTTTTCAAATCTTTCTTAAACTTAAACCTTTCCTAATCACAAGATTTTCTAAAACTCAAACTCTAAAACTTTCTAAATCCTAAACTTTCTAAACTTCAAATATTTTCAAATCCAAAACTTCCCTATTTCAAAACATTCCAAATTCAAAACTTTCCTATTTCGAAAACTTTCCTAAGTCAAAACCTTCATAAGATGAAACCTTCCTAATTCCAAAACTTTTTTAAAATGAAACTTTTCTAAAATAACACTTTCTTAATTCGAACCTTTCCTAAATCTAATAATTTTAAAACTCTTTCAAGTCAAGTCGAATCTTTCTTAAATCTCAAGTCTTTCCTAAATCCTATCCTTCCTAAGTAAACCTTCATCTTTCCAAAACAAGTGTAAATCTTTTTTTCAAGTTCTATCTTTCCAAATCCAAATTCCAATCTTCTATTCTAAGTTCAAATCAAATCCTTTTTCAAATCAAAACCTTGTATTTTCTATCGGACTCTGGTCCGAACTACGACTAATCTGATTTCTCCAAAAGGATACGTAGGCAACTCTCATGGGTGCGGTCACAACATTTTTCAAGTTTTTATTTTCACAAAATCTTTCCAAATCTCCAATCTATTTTCAAACTTTCAATTCCAAATTTCTATTTCCAAATCTCTATTTTCAATTTTCAAAACCTTCTTTCCAAATTCAAACTTCTATCTCTTTCTTTTCAAATCAAATCAATTTCTTTTCGAATCTATTTTTTAATTCTCTTTTCTTGTACTTGCATATCATGCATCATGGTAAATTTTTTTTTAAACATTCTTTTTTCAAAGTGGATAGGATTGGTCATTTGTTAGTTAAAGACTCTCATAGGTGAATCTAGGGTGAATGGACATGTAGGTACCGCAAGGGCGGGGTAGGGTGATGCCGTAGTGCGTCTTCCCTACACGTAACCAACCTCCAAACCTAGATCACTGATTTCGAAAGACCAAAAGGAGTTATTTTTCTAAAAAAGGGTTTAATATTTTCTAAAGTTTGCTAAATAACCTGTTTTCTTAAAAACTCTCTCTTGAGGAGATATTTTCAAAATCGTTTTTTAAAAAACCTAAAGTGTGATCCTCGGATTATGCTTAGTTTTTAGGTGACCTAACTCACCTTAATCAAGTTAGGTGGCGACTCCAAACTTTTTTTAAAAGCCCTTAATTCAAACCTAGTCGCACTCATTCTTCTAGGAGGGTGAGTTCTAATAAGAGAGTACAGTGTTTTTCTCGCTTGTACGAAAAATCTAGGCGCGACACAAGGGAAAGACTATAATCAAGACAAGCCTAGGGGGTCAATTACTTGTTATCTATGCCAAAGGCCACACAAAATAGCAGACTGTTCTAAGAAGAAAGCACTGAATGCCTTCTAATCTCCTCCTAATAAAAATAGTTAGTTTGATCATACAACTAATCCTTTTAATTCAATAGAATAACTTCACAAGATTTGTGATCATGTACATTGAACCACTTTGACATAGCTTTAAATTAATTTCCATATTTGTGTATGTAGGCAAACAACCCAATCTGTGGTCAGAATAATGTGTAATCCTCTTTGGAAATATAAACAAATTTATATTCAAACATCTTTTTCCCATGGAGGCACAAAATAGCAATTTAAAACATTCATTGACTTGAGGAATTATATAAATTTGCATCATATAATTCACCCCCACAATTCAAAATATCATAGTCTATTCTAAATTCTCTCTTAGATAAATAAGATCCAGGCCATTATTCTTGAATTCTCATAATAAAGCATTGATGCATTGATCATACAAAATTATCAACCAAGAAGTTACAATAATTTTGACATATTATTGATGGATAAACATTTTAAGAATAACAGACAAAACCACCATATAAAATTTA
Source organism: Euryodendron excelsum (assembly GCA_033060915.1). Lineage (NCBI taxonomy): Eukaryota > Viridiplantae > Streptophyta > Magnoliopsida > Ericales > Pentaphylacaceae > Euryodendron > Euryodendron excelsum. The sequence continues at coordinate 2,859,978 of CM065386.1, read as the reverse complement.
GCCAAATCAAACACTCTGAATGTCAGTAAGACAAAATTATAAACTGGTTAGAAGCCCAAGCATATCAACACATCTAGCAAGATTCAGTCCAAATGGATAATACTTTAACCATCCTGTGATCGAACATATCACCCATAATTCTAAAAAAAATCATTTAACATGGATGCCATTATGACATAAAATATTGTATCAAATATATAGAGGTCAAGGCTCTACGAAACATAATGTAATAAAATTGATTTTACCAATATCTCGTTAGATCCATCCACATGAGACAAACACATGGTTACCTCATATTCTTCTTTCACCGTACATATACACGTTATATATATCAACTCGGCCGAAGAACATAAAAAAATTGTAATTTTCAATAAGAACCCGTGCGCATAAAATAACTCATTGGGCACAACTTTCATCTACTATCCCATTAAAAATTTGGCCACTATTAAGGAAAATCACATGTTCTTCCAAAAGAAAATGCTAGGAACAATCACTCACCGACTGATGTGTGCCACGTTAGGCAGGCTCCACCAACTGTTGATGGTATTGGGTTTTGCTCCTTTGTAATCCCACATCGGCTGGGAAGGAAAATGGGGGCAAGGCTCAAGGCCTATATAAGGAAGGCTATATCTCCTTGCTTAAGTGCACCAATCAATAACTTAACTAATAACTTTTGACTTTAATAAAATTTCTCTTGAAAATGTGAAAGTTAAACTTTAGCTAGTGGGGAAGCTTATTGAGTGTCTTTGGGGTGATGAGGAAAAATTGTGTGATTGTAATAATTTTTCACTTAGTGTATTTTTTTTGGGGTTGGTAGTTTTGCTTCAGTTTTGAAAGTTTTTTTTACGTAAATCCTTGTGTTGTGTTTTTTTCTATTTATTTTGATATTCCTGTCACAGGGTAGATTAAAAAAAGAGGTGAATTTGGAAGGGCCGAATTCCCAACAAATGGGACCTAACTGATGTAGCGCACATCAGCCAATGAGTGAGGGACAGTCGCAACTATTCCTAGTACTCCTCGTTTTCAAATTTAAGACTCAAGAGATGCCATGACATTTTACAATAATGACAAATAAAATATAAAACACATACAATCTGTACATATTTTTGATAATGTGAAAATATCTACTAAAAAATTCATGCAATTTTTCTTATCAATCAAACAATCTGTACTCCAAGCTAATGATGTTCTCAAGCTTCAAAATACTTTCAAAATGTAGCAAAATCAAATTAATTACAAAGCATGGCATCTATTTTAATAATCTTCTATTCTTAAGATTGTTGGAAATATTGTGTCAAAACATATATTATTCAACTCATGAAATTAAACACATAAAATATAGAATTCATATTATAATATTTTACAAAACAAAGTAGGAAGAAAACTCATGACAAAGGAGTGTAGTCACTGTCTTTAAGAATAGATCACGCTTCTCTAAGTAAATGATTCGGTGCAACAGGTTATGACCGTTTATCCTCCAAGATTCAATTGTCTCTTCTCCCAAGGATGCACTCTCAAGTACAGAGTTATAAAGAATAACTTGTTGATCGTGTCAAAATCGAATAAAATCGATCTTATATTTTAAAAAATATAGCCGCTCAAAACCAAAGAGATTTTTTCATACATCCATTTTTAAGAGAATGATAAAAGCTTCCACAAGCTTACAAACCCATTAGAAAGACCACCACTGAATGCAGGTATATATATATATATATATATTCACCCCACCCGTCATCGAGCATATGAATGTTACAGTTATGCAAATAAGTAATAAACAAATATTATGACTATTGAATGGCCATCGAAAAGGTTATTTTTCCCTATGCCATCCATCACCTTTTATAACCCAAACCCCCCAACAATACGAATATAAATGGGGTATAAAGAGTATATTACGATTATAAATACCCACTCAATAACCCATGATAATAAAAAACGGATAAGGATATAAAAGAATGTAACCACTTAGAATAAATGGATATCTTAAATAAAAATAAGTTTGTTAGAATAAATTATTTTATTTTAAAATATTAATACAATCTAATAGTTTATAGGATTAGTGTGGCCGACACACGTACGAATTAAATGGAGTAGTCGGTCAATGATATATATAAGTTTAATTATAACAAAAAAAAGTTGAAAACTACCGTCATTTCTCTTCACACTTCTATCACTACTGGACAAGTAATAAATTTCACATGTATTTCCTAATGTAAATCTGACCACATTGTATCTACTCAGTGATGATACTGCAGTAAAAGCAGGCCGAAGGATCTAGCATTGCTCCATAATTATAACCACAACCATAGCATGGTTGGTCCAGGCATAAGTGGTACGAGAGGCTGCTGATAGGTTGCCCTTTATGTAAAGCATTTCCAAGTGCTTACTTTTCTCGATTCCCTTTCACTCTCTTTGATCATTTTAGTGCATGTTTGGACGCTTTTCCCTTTGTCATAAAGCTTATTTGCATTAATTACTAGCTAAGAGAACAGTTGAGATGGTCCTTTACATACAACCTCGCTAATTAAATAGGCCTCTTGTTCACGTTACGCAAACCATAGAATTAGCGCGCTCAAAAGTTCCACGAGCTACCTACAAATACATTTATACAAATACATAATTCTTATATGACCCAACATATTAATAAAATCTGTGATGTGAGAATTTGATATATATTATTGGGTCTATTTTCTAAAAATTTAATTTTATGAACAATTGTTAACTTAAAATGGTATCACTCTAGTTCTGGGAGATTTTCATCTGTATTTGTTCTCACTTTTTTTTGTCAACCTGCCTTTATTATGTTTGTGCGTTTGCACCCTAATTAAAGTTTAATTTTATTTTGCTTGACTCTCTACATGTAAATGAGAGTTGTACGTGATGGAGAGTCGAAAACTTAATACACTTTGGGCACAATTAGCGATTTAACACGTGATACCCTTTCTTTTTTGGCTAAGCTACTTTGCTTTAGGTCTCAAGTAATAAAAGGGGTTGCCATTTTATTTTCTGATTTTCCTCCAGTGTGTAATTCTTGCATCAATGTGCTGTTAGTGGTTTGAACACATATATCTTGTTCACTCGTGTTCCAATTTTAGGTACTTTTATTTTTCTTTTCATTTATTATTTTTTTATGGGTAACTAAATAAAGAGAATAATTTCTTTTGAAAAATAACTGCTTTTACTACTTTTTGCTTTCCCATCTTTAAATAAAGCAAAAGCACATGTACCTTATAGTGGGAAAAATTAATTATTTTTGCTTTACCATTAGTTAGGAAGGTGTAGGGGAGAGAGGGTGGTTGCTAAAATTTGAACTTGATGAGGGGTTACAGGCGGCTCAACCATTGAGGCTCACCGATTTCTCTCGAAAATGATTAATGAAAGACTTCTATTAATAAAAAACCATGACATCTTATGTAACCCTAACATCAATAACCATTTGGCCACTAACATTATACTAGCAACCTTATTATAGTGATACATTATTGTAGTATATATAAAAACCTTAATACAGAAAAACCCCACATACACCCAAAACTGTTATAATATTGATCCATTTATATATATATACACACACCACACACATACATTTATATAAAACCTTTGTATGGAAAACCAACATACACCTAAAAAAAAGTAGACAATCTTTTAACAAAGGGAATCAACTAAAAACCTTAGATCATGACAACCAAGAACTACCCATTACATGGTTGTGCATCCTGAGGCGTTCTCTTCACAAAGCCTATTCCCACCAGAGACATAGCATGGGCCCCCAGCATAGCCTTCAGAACATGGACCGCAACATGTCCTTCCCGAACTTAAACCCGAATCCGAATCCGAATCCGAACAATAGCATGGCACTGGCCGTCCACACCCATGATAACATGGGCACCTATTATAACCTTCAGAGCATGGCCCACAACATGTCCTGCCCGAACCCGAACCACAGCCACAGCGTGGCACTGGCCTTCCACACCCATGATAACATGGGGCCCAACCTTCAGAATATGGCCCGCAATATACACCAACCAGATGAATACATTGAATAGGGTATCCCGGTACCGGAATAGGAGCCGGGGGAGCCGGAGGAGGAGCTTCTTCCGGAGCGTTCTTCTTCTCAGGAGGCTTCTCAACCACCACAACAGGAGGCTTCTTTTGCTCAGGGGGCTTCTCAACCACAACAGGATGAGGGTTCTTCTTCTCAGGAGGAGGGGGCTTCTCAACAACCACAACTGGAGGCTTCTTCTTCTCAGGAGGGGGAGGAGGGGGCTTTAGAGGCTTTTTGATTTCAATGCACTTTATTGTTTTCCCGCCCTTGCAATACAACTTGTCACGTATCTTCTCGGGGCTGCAGCATACTACGGTGATTGTAACCGTATTTTGATTATCATCATAAATTTGATCTCGTATTTCTGATGCCATACAAAGAAACAAAATTTTTTTATATAATGATATGATTGGATTGGAACCTTATGTTATGAAGCAAAACGATGACTTCTAATTTTAATTAAGTCACTCACCCCCTTATTTTGGATAAGTTTTACGTTTGTATAAACTGGATTATCTACAAAAACAAAATATATTACCTAAAACCTAAAGAAAATGATGTGACAGATTTTCGGGTTTTAAAATTTCCAATAAAAAAGATCTATTAAGGTGGCTTATAATTTAAAAATATTAGTGTGGCATCATTCTCGTTGAGGATTCGTATGCAAATTATAAGTGAATAAGATTTACTGCATGTGTGTATAGATGTGCATGTGTTCAATACGTACGTAAAAGGTTTGGGACTCACGAGGAAATTTGCAAAGTATTTTCTTGATCTTCTTGGAGCAGCAAGGGCACTGAAGATCAACCTTCAGCACCATAGTTGTAACCTGTTACATGACAAAAAAAAAAGTACATGTAACAACACTGTTTGGAAGAAGAGGACATTACAGGACCTGCAGAGGATGAGGTTAAGGCGACACCCACATGATACAACGTACGTCAAAGAAAAGTAATCTCAACCAGGAAAACATGTGAAAATTAGATGGGTATGTAGAGAGAGAGAGAGAGAGAGATGAAATTCACAAACCTTCTCAGCCATGGTGGTGGAGTGATGATGGATGAATGGTTGTTCTTCACAGAGGAACATCTTAAAAAGAAGGCAAAAAAGCATTAATTTAGTACAATACGATCAAATTACGAGAGAACATTGCGTATTCGACGTTGAAATTGATGAGGTCATCAAAGGCTGTCGTCATTAGTTCTAGTGGGGACCTATAATTGCTTGCATGTTCTAGTGGTGGCCTATTGTTTACTCTTGTAGACTCATCTCATTCTAACCTTCCCCTATTCAGATCAATCAAAGTTTTTGAGCAAGATTATAGTAATAAGTTAGTCAGTTCGGTGGGGGTGCAACACTGGGTCATGAGTACTCATGCACCCCACATGCATGGCCGTACACGTGTTCCAAGACTGAGTGGCACGTATGCTTAAGGGTTTGATTACGCTTCATCAAGAATTTTTCCATCACGCTAGTTTACTACTGGCTTTGATCTCACAATGTGATCATACAAATGAGTGGTCACGGTTTTGTTAGGTCTTTAAAATGCTAATAAAAACGTAGTTTTCAATCATGCTTAAAAAACAACCACTATTTCACTTTTATTTGAAGACCTTGATTTGCCAATTGGGTTAGTTGAGTTGATAAGAATAAGATATTTCCCTTGAGAAAATTTAAATTCGATTCTCATGCCAGCAGTTCTCTTTGATAGGCAATTTATAAGTACTCATAGGACTTGCGACTTGCCCTAACCTTGGATTGAGGTAGCCTTGTCACATCTTCATCCCAATTAGCCATTAATTATGTCGTATTAAGTGGGGCGTAATCGCACAGGTCACTATTCCTGCGAACGACACCTTAGACCACACTCAACAAATAGAATACATCGGAAAAAAAAACACCATTGCCTTATGAAACCATAAACCAACCATGCATAAATATAAAGTACATCAGAGTAAACTATTCCATAATTTTACACACATCATATCAAGTATAGGTATATAACAAAATTCCAAACTTAAGCTAACATAAAGCAAAATACAAATATAATTCAAAGACGAGAGCAAAGCAACGAGAGCTTTTTCAAGCCTTGAGACACGACATCCGGACACCGTCATGAATGCCACCACGGCAAGGACCAAGACTGCAGTGAACCAAACCGTCATCTCTAAGTTACTTGTCAAAACAGTCTGTGTCGGTGTGAACTAATTGTCAACGTGCTCACGATAAATAATCAAACTCATAAAGAATGATAATAAACACCCATAATACACACAGGTAGAAATGATCAATATATATATCATGGATGTCTCAATGCAATACATATTTCACCCACATGTGCGCGCAATATTAGATAATGTTGGCCCAATATATCGATGACGCGTTATCAAGGAATGCCTACCGTATCACTCCTAGGCTAGTCTGCCGTGATTAAGTCTTAGTTAACCCACCGTGATTAACTCTCTCTAGTGCAATGTAAGGCATACAATATGAATGGTATACAATGCCACCACATATATAAAATCATCAATATCTCTACAGAACTTCTCATATATATAAATACCAATTTCACCTCATATATGAACACCTTCAACACCTCATATGCATTCACCACCACTATACATATAGAAAACAAACAATGTATTCAACATGAATAAGATTATCCTAAAATCCTACAATCCCACAGTTAACACCAATATAGATAATAATACAAGCAATATATTCACTTCTATATAAATAAGATTATCTTATGATCCCACCTGTCACCCCACACACACTACGCCAAAGATCACTTCTTGGTTTACGTTGAAGGATCTTGCTCTCCGTCAGCTTTATCACCACAACTGTATTAGTTTAGGAAACTCAATGTATACTTCAGCAATAATCATCAATATAATGTATACACTCCAAACAAGTTATAGCATTGAAATTATGCATTAGAACTACCATATGCTAATCTAAATTAAACTCTCAATGTGAAGCTAGAGCTGAAAAATACCAAAATACACTAAATCCTCTAATCTGTCAAAACTGACACAGGCTTCATAATCTGGACATAATTTCGTGAGCTTATACCCAAAAATTCTAAAACTTTAGAAATACAAAATAGATATCTCAAAGAGTATCCAGACCAAATTTACATATTTTGAACATGCCTAAGTATTTATTTGGTATTTTCTAAAATAGAGCAGTGCTGTAAAAACTCTAATTCAGCAGCAGATGGTCTATCTTTATAAATTAATAACATAGGTAAACGATATCTAAATGACCTGAATTTAGTACAGATTATCATCAACCTTGCTCCTAGATACAGTAAAAATTTCATAATTTTTGGGTTACTCTAACTTGGTTGAATGCTTTGCCAAACCAGAGATTACAGAACTAGGTAGATCTGGGCAGCAAACTTCTCTACAGTGGCAGCGTAATTTTGAAAAATCACCATAATTCAAATCTTAAACATTTTTGGCTGAAACCAAAACCCAAATTTTCCTATGATCTCAAAGTTCAAGTGTACAAAAATGCAGCTCCAAATAAGATTTTTAAATAAGTCAAACAACCTCTGAAAGTGGCTGTTTCTATAGATTTTTGCAGTAGAAACTCCTCCAACTTTGGACAGAGTTTTCTCTCTAAATTTTTAACCAAATCAGATGAATTTTATGTCTAAATCAAGTAATTTTTCAAGTCTTTCTACCTATGGGCTTAGAGTAGTAAGGGAAGAATAGTTATACCTGAAATCAGCTTTTTCTTGCTTTTGCTAGCTGTAGCAGCTCCTCTCTCTTACTCCCTCTCTATTTCTCTTTACAACTCTCTCTATATCTCTCTCCTTCTCTCTCTATCTCTATCTTTCTTTTTCCCTTTCTCTCTTCCGTCTTTCTCTCTCTCTTTCTTTCTATAACTCTCTCTTTTCTTTTTTTTCTTTTTTCTTGCACTATCTCTCTCTCTCTCTCTCAACTTGTTAGGTAAAAGGTGTCACTCATTTCTTTCCCTCACCAATTCTCATTCACTAAGTGACTTACACCTAGGTTCCAACTCCTATTGGTAGGGTAATTTTAAGTCAACTAATTACTTAAAGTCATTAATTAAACTTATTTTACATAAATGCTAATTTATATACCTCTTAACCATGCAATATATGTAATTTACTTAATTAAAGGTTTCACAACTCTCCCCTCCTTAAAGAATTTCGTCCCAAAATTCTCTTACCTGATGGAAACAAGTACGGATATTATTTTTGCATTATCTCCTCACTCTCCCATGTAGCTTCTTCCACCATATGGCTCCTCCACAGTACTTTCACCAACGGAATTACCTTATTGCGAAATACTTGATCCCTTTGATCTAGAATCTGCACCGGCTTCTCAACATAACTCAAATCATCTGCTAACTTAACTGGTTGCTGAACCAATACATGAGACGGATTTGGCAGATACTTCCTTAACATGGATACATGGAAAATATTATGTAACTTGGACATTTCCGGAGGTAGATCTAACCTGTAAGCCACAACACCAACTCTTTCCACAATTTTATACGGCCCAATATATCTCGGATTCAATTTACCTTTCCTTCCAAATCTCAGAATGCCTTTCCATGGAGAAACTTTAAGAAACACTGGGTCTCTCACCTTGAATTCAAGTTCACGTCGTCAGTTATCCACTTAACTTTTTTGTCTGCTCTATGCCACCTTCAAATGCTCCTGAACTGTCTTAATTTTCTTGGTTGTATCTTGGATCATCTCCGGGCTCAACAACTGTCTTTCACCGACTTCACTCCAACATACTAGAGTCCGACATCTCCTACCATACAATGCTTTGAATGGTGCCATACCAATGCTAGATTGATAACTGTTGTTATATGCAAACTCCATCAAAGCAATGTAATCACCCCAATGACCTTTGAAATCAAACATACAAGCTCGCAGCATATCTTCCAAAGTCTGAATAGTTCTTTCAAACTGTCTATCTGTCTGAGAATGAAAAGAACTACTAAACTTCAATGATGTACCCATAGCTTGCTGAAGACTCAACCACAATCTCGACGTAAACCTTAGATCTCTGTCCGAAACTATAAATATTGGCATTCCATGCAGTCTGACAATCTCCTTCACATATAACTTGGTATATTGATCTAATGTATAAGTAACTTTTACTGGAAGGAAATGAGTTGACTTGGTCAATCTGTCCACAATAACCCATACTGAATCTTGTCCACTAGGAGTTTTCGGTAGTCCTACAACAAAATCTATAGTGATATGCTCCTATTTCCATTGAGGGATAGAGAGAGGCTGCAATAAACCTGTCGGTCTTTGATGCTCAACTTTCACCTGTTGGCAAGTTAAACATTTTGCCACAAATTCAACAATATTCGTCTTCATACCTGGCCACCAGTATGTCTCCCGAAGATCTTTGTACATCTTAGTGCTCCCTGGATGCATACCATATAATGAGTGATGTGCCTCCTCTACAATTTCATTCTTCAAAGCTGAATGATTAGGTACACAAAAACGATTTTTCAACATTAAAGTACCATAATCAAGAATAGAGAAATCAGTGCTCAATTTTTTTAACACCTCTTGCCTCATCTTACATTTGAAGTTCCTGAATGCAATCAAGTAATAATGGTCTCACCCGAACATGAGCTAACATGACACCCAAACCTTTTTGTTCAAACTCTACTCCTAAAGAAGTCATTTCTGCATATAATTCTGCCTGATGACATCGTATGCAAGCTAGTCTACTTGAAGACTTCCGACTCAAAGCATTAACCACTACATTAGCTCTTCCGGGATGATAATGAATTATACATTCATAGTCTTTAATCAATTCCATCCATCTCCTCTATTGTGCATTCAAGTCTCGTTGAGTAAATAAGTACTTTAACCTTTGATGATCTGTGTGTACCTCAAAAGATTCCCTGTACAAATAATGTCTCCATAGTTTCAATGCAAACACCATTGCTGCCAACTCCAAATCATGTATAGGGTAGTTCTTTTCATGTGTCTTTAGCTGTCGTGATGCATAAGCTATAACTCTTCCCCTTTACATCAAAACACAACCTAATCCTTGATGTGAAGTATCACTATAAATAACAAAATCACCCTTACCTGAAGGAATGGTCAATACTGGTGTTGTAGTTAGTTTGGTTTTTAATTCTTGAAAACTATGCTCACAATCATCTGTCTAGTCAAACTTTACCTCTTTGCACATCAACCAAGTCAAAGGAGCCGCGATAACTGAAAAGCCCTGTATGAACCTCCGATAATAGCCTGTTAAGCCCAAGAAACTTCTCACTTCTGAAACATTCTTCGGTTGTCCCCAGCTAATCACAGCTTCAATATTTTTCGGATCCACATTAATTCCCTCCGTAGATATCACATGACCCAAGAATACGACTCTATCCAACCAGAATTCACATTTGCTAAACTTGGCATATAATTGTTTTTCCCTTAAAGTTTGCAATACAAGTCTCAGATGATTCTCATTTTCTTCTTGACTATGAGAGTAAACCAATATATCATCAATAAAAACAATCACAAAGGAATCAAGGAAAGGTCGAAACACTCTGTTCATCAAATCCATGAAGATAGTAGGTGCATTCGTCACCCCAAAAGGCATCACCAAAAACTCATAATTGCCATATCACATACGGAATACAGTATTTGGTACGTCACTGTCTTTTACTTTCAATTGATGATATTCAGATCTCAAATCAATCTTAGAAAAGACACAAACACCTTGCAATTGCTCAAATAAGTCATCAATCCGGGGTAAAAGATATTTATTCTTCACCGTAACCAAATTCAACTGTTGGTAGTCAATACACAATCTCATGGTGCCATCTTTTTTCTTCACAAAAAAAACTGGTGCCTTCCACGGTGAAACACTTGGTTGAATAAAACCCTTCTCCAACAAGTCTTGCAATTGCACTTTCAACTCCCGCAACTCAGTTGATGCCATTTTATACGGTGAAATTGAAATTGGTGTTGTTCCTGGTAACAATTCAATAGAAAACCTCCACTTTTCTGTTTGGGACCACCCCTAGAAGCTCATCTGGAAAGACATCCAGAAAGTTTTGAACCACAAGGATATCAGATAACTTCAGTTCTAATTTGGTAGTGTTAACTACATGTGCAAGATACCCTTCACATCCTTTCTGCAACAACCTTGTAGCTTCTAAAGCTGATATTAAACAAGTTGAAACTACATCTCTTTCCCCTTGGAATTTAAATTCTGCTTTATTCGGCATTCTAAAAATAACTTCTTTCTTAAAATAATCAATGGATGCATGATAAGAAGATAACTAATCCATCCCCAATATCAAATCAAAGTCATAAATAGCTAACGGAATCAAGTCAATTGTCAACTCATTATCTCTAATCTTCACCACACAATCTTTATATACCCTGTCTGCTACTATCACATCTCCCATCGGTGTACACATAAGTAAAGCTTGTGACATTGAACTACATGGCCTATCCAAATGCATACTAAATATAATATAAATAAATGAATGTGTGGAACCCGGATCTAACAACACATATGCTTCTTTATCAACTATGGGTAACGTACTTGTCACCACATTTGGAGTAGCTTGTGCATCTCTCATCGTCATAGTATAGACTCGTGCTTGAGTGTGCAGTTCCGGTGTCATGGCTGGCCCCTTTTGAGCAACCCCCATTGTTCCCCTGCTTCCGCTCGCCACATTACCCAGTGATGATGCTGCAGCGAGATTCTGAGGGTAGTTTCTTGCTATGTGACCCAGCTGTCTGCACTGATAGCATTTGTCGGTCCATGACACTGGACAATCTCTGATCATATGCCCCTCAGCCCCTTAGCCCCTCATCGATAACAAATAATGCCCCCGGTGTCACTCTCCAAGGGCCTCGAACTGGTAGACTTACCTAGTGGTCTCGATGCTCCTCGACCCTTTGAACTTCCTGTGCTTCTCGCATTATTGAATCGTGAACCGCTCGATCCCGGATTGAATTGTACCCGTCCTTGGTCCATAGTTAGAGCAAATTTTGAAGGTCTCTGTCGTGAAGTACCAGCTCCCGAATCAAACCTCCCCTTCTTAAATTGTTTTCGTCTCCTTGTTATCTCTTTCACATCCAATTCTATAATATTAGATTTGTTCACCAAAGTCCCCATATCTAGTAATTTCAAATGCAGAAACCCGAGATCAGATTGTCAACTTTAGTCTCTGTTGAAATCTTCTACACTTGGCACCTTCAGTACACACCAAGTCAGGTGCAAATCAAGACAAAGCCGTGAACTGTTCTTCATATTCGACCGCTGACATTTTACCTTGCTTTAATAGAATAAATTCCTGCTCTTTCTGGTACCGATAAATGAGAGGAAAGTATTGATCATTAAATACTTCCACAAAGCGTTGCCATGTGATCGGTACTCCTCCAAGTTAAGCATTTGTCATTCGTCTCGTGGCTTCCTACCAATTTCGTGCCTCATCTCTTAACATAAAAGTGGATAGTGATAGCTTTCGGTCATCAAGGATCCACATTACTTCAAATATTGTTTCTAGCTTTCTTAGCCACTCCTCAGCTACTAATGGATCAGTTGCTCTCATAAATTCTAGTGGACTCAGCTTCATGAATTGCTCATGTAAGGTCGTATTCCTTGGCACCGATCTTGCCACTTGAGCTTCCATATAATGTGCCATCAGATTTGCAAGTCTGTTCGTGGCATCAAGGACACGTGGTTCCTGAGCTATTTCCTCTGCACCTCGTACTAAAGCTGATGACTCCCCTCCTGACTCTTGTTGTGCCATTCTTTCTGCACCAAACCAGAATAAGTACACAAGATACATAACCCATACTAACAGACATCAACAACACCTTAAGGTTCACTGCAATCCTAGACAACAACTCCATACTCTAGCCTCGGTTATATACTTTGGCTGACAACCGACTCTGATACCAAACTGTCACACCCACATCCCAATTAGACATTAATTATATCGTATTAGGTGGGGCGTGATCGCACAGGTCACTGTCCCTACGAACGACACCTTAATCCACACTCAGTAAATATAATGCAGCGGAAAAAAAAAACACCATTGCCTTATGAAACCATAAACCAACCATGCATAAATATAAAGTACATCAGAGTAAACTATCCCATAATTTTACACAAATCATGTCAAGTATAGACATATAACAAAATTTCAAACTCAAGCTAACATAATGCAAAATATAAATATAACTCAAAGACGAGGGCAAAACAATAAGAGCTTTCTCAAGCCCTAAGACATGACATCCGGACACTGTCATGAATGCCATCACGGAAAGGACCAAGACTGCAGTGAACCAAACCGTCATCTCTAAGTTACCTGTCAAAACAGTCTGTGTGAGTGTGAGGTAATTGTCAAAGTGCTCACAATAGATAATCAAACTCATAAAGAATGATAATAAGCACCCATAATGCACACAAGTAGAAATGATCAACATATATATCATGGATGTCTCAATGCAATGCATGTTTCACCCACACGTGCGAGTAATTTTAGATAACGTTGGCCCAATATATCGATGATGCGTTATCAAGGAATGCCCACCGTGGCACTCCTAGGCTAGTCCACCATGACTAAGCCTTAGTTAACCCATCGTGGTTAACTCTCTCCAGTGCACTCCAAGTCAGACAATATGAATGGTATGCAATGTCACTATATATATAGAATCATCAATGTCTCTACAGAACTTCTCATATATATAAATACTAATTTCACCTCATATATGAATATCTTCAACACCTCATATGCATTCACCACCACTATACATATAGAAAACAAATAATGTATTCAACATGAATAAGATTATTCCAAAATTTCATAATCCCACAGTTAACACCAATATAGATAATAATACAAGTAATATATTCACTTCTATATGAATAAAATTATCCTATGATCCCACCTATCACCGCACACACACTACGCCAAAGATCACTTCTTGGTTGACGTTGAAGGATCTTGCTCTCCATTAGCTCCTATTACCACAACTGTATTAGTTTAGGAAACTTAATGTATACTTTAGCAATAATCATCAATATAATGTATACACTCCAAACAAGTTATAGCACTAAAATTATGCATTAGAATTACCAGGAAGCATGGTTAGAGGATAGGCTCCAGAGTAGGGGCATTTCACATGGTGAATGCAGTAAAGAAACAAGCTTCCAGTTCCAAAGTCAGAAAGGGTAAAGGAGTTAATTCCAAGCCTAGACAAATTGAGGAGCCAGGGAATCCCGTTGAGGGGAAAAAGAAGAAGGTCACTACTATGGGGCTTATGTTTGTCAACATCAAAGTCAATAGCAAGCCCATCCGTGCACTTGTGGACACTGGAGCCATCCACAACTTTGTGGCTGGTACAGAGGTGCAGAGACTGGGCTTGTCCTTGGAGAAGGACACTAGTTGAATTAAAGCAGTGAATTCGGTGGCCCAACCAATCTATGGTATTGCCAAGTTAGTCGTTATTAAAGTGAGCTCATGGGTGGGACGCATAAACTTCACAGTGGTGCCGATGGATGATTTTTAAGCTATCCTTGGGTTGGAATTCTTAAGAGAAACCATGACAGCAGTGATGCCATACAATCACACCATGTGTATAATGGGAAAGAAGCCATGCCTCATTTCCACCATGTCGACCAATAACGCTAAAAAGTTCATTTCAGCCATGCAGTTAAAGAAAGGGGCCAGGAGACATGAATCAACATAGATCACCGCCCTATCTATTGAGGAGTTTATGGAGGCAGAGCCTATTCCCAAATCCATCGAGAAAGTCTTGAAGGAGTTCAAAGATGTAATACCTAAAGAACTTCCCAAGAGACTTTCGCCCAAGAGGAGTATAGATCATGAGATCGAGCTCTTGTTAGGAGAAAAACCACCAGCACGTGCACCATATAGGATGTCCATTCCAGAGTTACAAGAGTTGAGAAAGCATCTCTTTGAGTTGATTGAATTGGGTTTTATATGGCCTTCCAAAGCACCATATGGAGCACCTGTGCTATTTTAGAAGAAGCACGATGGTAGTTTGAGAATGTGTATTGACTATAGAGCTCTCAACAAAATTACCATCAAGAACCGGTATCCTCTTCCTCTTATTGTAGATTTATTTGATCAGTTAAGCCAAGCAAGGTATTTCTCAAAGTTAGATTTGCGGTCAAGCTATTATCAGGTGAGAATTAAAGAGGGGGATGAATCGAAGACAATTTGTGTCACTCGGTATGGCTCATTTGAGTTCTTGGTCATGCCGTTTGGCCTCACGAATGCTCAGCTACATTTTCTACTCTCATGCATGAAGTGTTTCGGGAGTATCTCGACAAATTTGTGGTGGTGTACCTTAATGATATTGTGGTGTACAATTCAACTTTAGAGGAGCACGTGAAGCATTTGAAACTTGTGTTCCAGAAGCTAAGAGAGAACCAGTTGTATGCCAAGCTGGAGAAATGTTCCTTTGCCCAGGAGTGCATCAAATTCTTGGGGCATATTGTGGAGCGGGAGAGAATCCAGATGGACCTAGACAAAGTCAAAGCGATCCAAGAGTGGCGGGCTCCTACAGGTGTTTCTGAACTAAGATCTTTCTTAGGCTTAGCAATTACTATATGCAGTTTATGGAAGGCTACTTGAAGATTGCCACCCCATTGATAGAATTATTGAAGAACAATAGGTGGGTTTGGTCAGAGACGTGTCAACAAGCCTTTAACGAGCTAAAGCGGTCTATGTCCAATGACCCGGTCTTAGCTCTTCCGAATGTCTCCAAACCATTCAAAGTATAAACAGATGCTTCCAATTTCGCACTTGGGGGAGTCTTATTGCAGGAGGGGCAGCTAGTGGCCTATGAAAGCCAAAAGTTAAATGATGCTGAGCGATGATATATGGCACACGAGAAGGAACTTCTAGCTGTAATTCACTGCCTTGGAGTGTGAAGGCATTATTTGTTGGGACAGCAGTTTGTGGTAAAAACCGACAACATATCTGTGAGTCACTTTCTATCACAACCCAAGCTCAATGCTAGACAAGCCAGGTGGCAAGAGAAGTTGGCCGAGTTTGATGTGGCCTTAGAGTACAAGGCTAGCGCCACTAACCATGTGGCAGATACACTGAGGAGGAGGGCGGAGCTTGCTTCTTGCCAGCGTGTTTGCACCATTTCTACTCTAACAACTAGGGTGCGTGATTGTATCCGTGCTCACTTGGATAAGGACTCAATAACCCAAAGCCTAGTGTACATTGTCAAGGAGGGCAAAACTCGCTAGTTCTGGGTGCAAGATGGTTTGCTCATAACAACGGGCAATCGACTCTATATACTAAGAGCCGGGGGATTGAACAGGGCACTCTTGACTGAGTGTCATGACACACAATGGGCTGGTCATCCAAGGTTTGAGCAAACTTTTGCCTGCTAAAGGAGGGATATTATTAGCCCCATATACGGGATGATGTTGATAAATATGTGCGCACTTGTCTCATCTGTCAGCAGGACAAGCCTGAACATAAGAAGAAAGCTAGTTTGCTTAACCCTTTACCAGAGCCATCTAGACTATGGGAGAGTTTCTTACTTGACTTCATCACTGGCTTGCCCAAAGTAGGAGATATTGGGACTATTCTTTCAATCGTTGACAGATTCTCCAAATATGCTACCTTTGCGCCTGCACCCAAGTGACTATCAGTTGAAGAAACGGCCAGACTTTTTTTCAAGTATGTGGTCAAATATTGGGGCATGCCAAAGAGTATTGTTAGTAACCGAGATACACGCTTTACCTACAGCTTTTGGTTTGAACTTTTCAAGCTTCTTAGTTCACAACTAGACATGTCTTCGAGTTATCACCCAGAGACTGATAGCCAGACTGCTCGATTCAACAGCATGCTAGAGGAGTACTTACGTCACTTTGTTAATGCCAACCAACGCAACTGGGTTTCACTCCTTGACATTGCTCAACTATATTTCAATGCCCAAAATAGTAGCTCAACTAGGAAGAGTGCTTTTGAGGTAATATTTAGCCAACAACCATTGTTACCCCATACGGTGGAAGGACCTGACACAGGGAAGTCACCAAGAGCCTTTCAGTTTGCAAAAGATTAGCAGAGGGATGTTGATATCATCAAAGCCTACCTGAATAAAACAACCAGCAAGATGAAGAAGTGGGCTGATGAAAAGAGGCGGCTATTAGAGTTCAAGGTGGGGGATCACGTTTTAGTCAAGCTCTTGTCAAAACAACACAAATTTATTCGAGGATGAGACCGATGACTTGCTCGCAAGTATGAAGGACCGGTCACAATCATCAAGAAGATTGGTAAGTGTGCTTACAAGGTCGACCCTCCTTCTTAGATGAAGATTTATCTCATCTTTCGTGTCAGCTTCCTCAAGCCCTATCATGCCAACATGAAAGACTTATCTCACAATATTCCTATAAGATCATTGATCACGGCCAAGCCTCCAAAGAAGCAGGTAGAAACAATTCTAGCAGATCGAATGAACACCACTTTTCGTAAAACATTCCTTGAGTAGTTGATGAAATATAAGGGACTTGGTGACGACGACACCAGATGGGAAAAGGCCACAAACTTAATAGATTTTGCAGATCACATTAAAGCCTTTCTAGCTTAGAAGTCACCAAGGACGGCAATCATTCGAGTGGGGGAGAATGTCACGGGCTGCTCTTCAGCACCCCATGATGCCCCAATTTAGTGCCTAAATGTCCTTATCAAAAGGGGCCAAAGTAACGCCCAAGTCAGCCTAAAGGCGCCCAGCATACCAGCCGGCACAGTACCCCAGCATGACTGCCTAGCGACCATGCACCCATCTTTTCGTGCACACGCCCCGGCGTCGCCCCAGCGCGCCCATGCACCCCAACGGCCCAGCCTATGCGCCCATGTGGCCCAATGCCCATGCAGCTAGCACCCACGTCCAGCCAACCTACCCAATCTTTGGCGTGACGTTTCTCATTGATCCAGAAGGCGTTTAGGGTTAGGTCTTTTTGTATATATAGCTTAGGACATGTAATTTTCCATTCTCAAAGCTTATAATTTTTGAATTTCATTTAGATTTTCTACTGAGGCATTATGACTCCTCAGCCATGTTGATGTTTTCTTGTGCCAATTTTGTAATGGCTCAGAATGCTATATTAGGGGGGCACATATATTGACCACTTCCTACTCGGTAAATTGTAAAAGCTTTCAAGCTCTTTCTTACTTACTTTTTAACATTGTAAGCGTTGTAAATGCTGTAAATGTTGTCTTTCAATTAATGAAAATGTTCATTTTTCAGTGATATTTGTCTTAATTTTTGTGTCAATTGCTGTGAATTGTGCGGGTGTTATATAGGCTTGTTGCTTGGCAGGCTTGCTCGAGAGGCACAGCAAGCACCACACATGGACTTCTCTAGACTGTGACAGACATACTTGACCCTCTAGAGTCATCTTGTGACACCACACAATGAATAAATATGCATACATGGAGTGTTTTTGTTCTCTCTGTCTTTTTTTTGTTTTGTTTTAACAGCCCAATCCTTGCCTTGCTAGATTTAACTTCATAAGGAATGGCCCAATTCTTAAAGTCGTTAGCCTTTAGACCTTGGATTCAATCTATATTATTATTAATAACAAAATTGTGAGGTATTTGAGGTTGAAACTTTCAATACATTTGTTTTAATTTTTAAAATTTTTAAATTTTAATTAATAATATATCACCTCCTATGTAGTAATTTGATTGGTCAAATTTTATTACTTGAAGTTGTATAAATAAAATTAAACAAAATTTTAAATTTTAAAATTTGAAATTCCCTTTTAAACTTGGACTCATATGAGATTGTTGGTGGCAATAAGAAAATCTTATCCTTATTAACTGGATAAAAAAATTTAAATCAGTGAATAATAAATTAATATGAATTGATCTTGCGAACCTCATAAGAATTTTAAATTTAATGAAAAATTAAATGATATTATGATCAATTAGATTACAACCCCTAATGACATGCATGATAATCAATATTTCAAAAACCTAAAAGTTTGAGATTAATGGATTTTTAAATTTCAATTAATAACACGTCATCTTCTGTGTAGTAATCTGATTGGCCAATTTTTATTACATATTAATCTTTTTTATCACTACAAATATCGCTACTTTAAAATATCTCTTATCAGCAATTATGTTATGAAGCAAAAATCAATAGAATTTTAAATTTCAAATATTCACTACAAACTAATCTTATCATCAATTATAATATCAAGTGTTAAATCTACAGAATTTTAAATTTCAAATATGATATCCACTACATTATCAACCATAAACCAACACAATTTTAATTTTCAAATATCAAATCAATTTTAAATTTCACACATGTTATCACGATTTCAAACATTTGACATTATCACTAATTTATTATAATATCACTATCTTTTATACTTACCTACACTATTAGAACTCTACAAGTGTAACACTTTGGCTTCATGTATCCTATCTAAGGCTAGCAACATGCTCATTAGGTTATTTTTCTTATATTTTCTTCCACGACTAGCAGTACTACAAGTGGAAGATAAGTTCATCGCTTATTGTAATTAATTATGTGTTTTTAATGTTTCAATTTATTGACATATAAGTAATGTATTGTGACAGTATTTATTTTAAAAAATTCCGTGCATAGCACGAGTTTATTGCTAGTATTTAAAACTTAAAAACAAATAGGGTGGAATTGAATAGTTTTAGTCTTTTAGATTTAAAAACTTGGACATTGTTGAATAAGGCCAAGGTTAGTAATGCCACTTTTGTTGTCAAATATATAATAACTAGGGATGACCCGTGCCTATGGCACTTCTAAATATATATACAATCAGTTTGACTGATAAATTTTATTTTCAAAATTTCTGGATTAAAACTGCGTAAATACATTCGTAATTATTCTAAAACCTTTTTTTAAAGATAAACCTATTCAAAATCCCAACAAATTTTTTTTTTCAACATCACGCAACCAATTAACCATGTAAGAACGTTTTTATTTAAAAAAATTCTGGATCAAAACTGCGTGAGTCCATTTGTAAATTCTTCTAAAAGCATTTTAAAGATAGATCTGTTTAAAATCCCAACAAAACATACTTTTGAATATCAAGCAACCAACCAACCAATCATGTAATCGAACAACCAACACAAAAATCATGTACTCCCATCGTCCAACAACCAACACAAATAATTTTAAAACATCCACACAAAATATAGATTAAAGATCCACAATATTACATCTTAATAAAGCAACAATCAATTGACATATAAGAATGAAACAATTGGCGCACAATGCATTTGCCTTGAGGAGAGTAATAAAATCACTTATTCAGTGAGCCAAAAAGTAAATCCCCGGACATGTGCATAAGGCCACTTATATATTCCTTTGTGCTATAGCCAGTTGAAGCTTTTGTCCTTTCTCTTGTATATTGTAATAATCAAGACGTATTGCGAAGCTTTAGACAGAATTTTTCTAACCTGTTGACATATGAGAATGAAACAATTCAGCTTCTAATCCACTCAAATAAATGGTCATGACGCCTTACCAAAATTAAACTTAATGAGCCTTAGAGCTACATCAATAATCAAACACTTATATATCAATTAAAAGGGTTGAACCACATGTGATATAATTCACACGATGGGATTTACCAGCTAATACAACTGATGAGATTTACCAATTATTGCATGATGGGATTTACCAGTTAATACACATGCAAAAAAAAAAAAAAAAACCTTAATTTTTTCAACCCAATCACATCAGCTACAATTAAGCTGAAAAAGAGAAAAAAAAATAGGGTGAGAGCCAATGGAAAGAGAAGTTGCAAAAAAAAAAAAGAATAATCCATCTTGATTTTACATTCATGAAAGAGATAAGAAAAGACCTACATCTTATTTTTTGCAATATTTATTAGCCAATATCTATATAATAGAACACAATTCCAGCCCAAATCCCTAAGTAGCATTTTTTTTTTTTTACAGCTTGTTTATTACCCAGTAAAATGCAATTGATGGAAGATTGAAAAATATCTTTAAAAAAAAGCTGTGATGGAAGATTACCGGAAAATACAATGGTCTTTATCAGAAAACTCAAGGACTGACCTTTAGGACTTGGAAATGGAAATCAACAAAATTGCAACCACTGAAAATGGATTGAACTTGATCTTCAAATCTCCCTCAAGAAACTGCAACCTAGAATTGCTTTCTCAGAAAAAAAAAAAAAAAAAAAAAAACCACAGACCACGCTATACAGAGATGTTCTGTTTCATGTTAAATTGTTAGTTGTTCTATATAGTGATCTCCTAAACCTTTGACACTAACATGCCCATTCAACCTTTTTCTATGCAAAAAGCAAAAAAGTTAAGGGAAAAGAGAAAAAAATTGGAGATCATTATAGTATTCTCTTTGCCAAAAAAAAAAATTAAATAGAGGGCAGCAACAAAAAAGAAAAGCAAAAATGAGGACCACAAAACTTTACATATGTTCAATGAAGATTTTATTTTAGCACTATTCAATTTGCAAGCAATGGAACTGCAACCAATATCCACAACCAAGTCTCAATTGATAAAAAATGTGTTTTGCCTCTAACAAAAATGACATTCAAACAACCTTGATACAATTTCACCAAATAATTCACAAAGCTAGAACCCACATACAGAAACACCACAAAAGCTACCTTGCCATTGCTTAACCCAATTGAACTGGCCATTGTATTTGCATAATAACCAAAAACATAATTGAGTTTCTATGTCTTTGTCACTTTTAATGCATCAGAAGGTTTGGGCAAGTAGTAAAAATTAGTGATAAAGTAAAAAAGCCTTAAAATCTGAAGCAATTAACCACGCACTCAAAAAAAAAAAAAAAAAAGGAAAAGGGTAAAGGAGATGGAGAACTGTGCTAACAGGGAGAAGATATTGGTGGTAAAGACCTCACCTCATTGCTGCGCGTAAGAGGACTGTTGCCAGAGAACTCATAGCTATGAAGAGAACTATCGCCGGAGAAAAAAAGGAAAGAAAGAAAGAAAAATGGAAACATTGAGAAAATTTGATAGAAGGGAGAAAAAATGGTGATAAAAACTTTAAGGTCCATTTACACATTATATCTGACAGTGGCAAAACAAAAATGAGGACTACAATGGCAAGAGTTATCAAAAAATATGACTATAAACAATTAAAAAGTGAGCAAATCCACATAAAACAAAAAGTTGAATGTTTTGGCTGTGAAAAAAACAAAGAAAAAAAGAACCTGGGTTTCGATAGTGAATGCTTTGATCGGACTCATGAACTCTAATTCAGTGCAGATAAGCTGAAATAGCCCTGGCCATCAAATATGGGGGAAAGAATGGAAAAAAGGAAGAGAAGAAGATAGGGAAAAAAAGATATAGAAAACAGAGTAAAGATCGAACCTAGAATGGAGTAAAAAACCTGGATTTTGGTCTTCTTCTTCTCTGCAAAAATGAATCTCAGTTGTAAAAAATTGAGGATTGCATTCAATGATTGAGATCAAATTGCTAAAGTTGGTAACTGAGATTCATCTCAACCCTTGGATCAAAAGTTTCTTCCATCTCAACCATTAGTTCAAATTGTTAAAGTTTGCTGGCAGGTGTGGCGTGGAAAATGATAATGTACAGTAAATGCTACTTTGAGATACAATTTAATCGAATGGTTTGGGTTGATTTTGGTTTCAATCGTACGGTTGAGATGATATAACGTTGGTTTCATGTCAGTGAGATATAGTTTATCCAATGGTAGAGACTCATTTTTTTTTTCTTTTGAATATGTGGCTGAGATGAATTTTCATTATCTGCTTTTGGCAGCTCCAAGGCTCCAATGTCTCTTCAATCAAAGCATTAAAGGTTGTTTGCTCTCTGCGTCCTCCCTCTTTCTTTTATTCTTCCCCTCCTTTCTTCTTCCTCTCTCTTCCTTCCTTCCTTCCTTCCTCTACTTCTCTAGCTGCGGATGCCAACGACCAAGCAAGCTGTTTCTCCTTTCTCTTTTTATCATTTTTCTTTTCCTTTAACTTTAGCAACTCCGATCACGTGTCTTACCACAAACTCACAGTTCAATATACCTCCAGCCATAGCCATAACAACTTGGCCGAGCACCAACCACCCAAGTGTGCAATGGTCTTTTTGGAAAGAGAAAGGGAGAAATGGGGGATGTCTTAGTGAGAGTGGCAGAGGCATTGGGTTATCTATGGTGAGAGAGATATCTGGTTTTAGCAACATTTTTTTTTAATATAGATAGATTTGAAAGGTAAATATTTTATGAAAAGTGAGTTTTGTGAAAATTTTGAAAAGATTTTTGTAGAATCATAGTAAGATGTGGAGCGGTGGAGGTGGAGGAGCTATATACACCCATCGCCCAAAGATAGATACTGGACATTTCTTACTACATTATACCAAATTGCTTGGAGTGAGTTCCTCCCTCTCTACTTTTCGCTTTATATCTTCAGGTGGGAGAAAATATCTTTGATTCACTATCTCTATAACCTTCATTTTCAACTGATTAACTGTTACTATAAGCGAAGAGGCCTGCTAAGAAAGTTGGTGGTGCGTGGGCCAATGCAGCAAGCGGTGCTAGAAGTTGGTCTTTCAAGAGGTAGAGATACTACAGTGAAGAAGTTTTGGTAGGATGGATGAGAAGGTGAAACATGGGGGTAGAAATGGGCCAAAGGGCATAAGTTCTGGTCTGAGAAGAGACCTGGGCTTATGATCAAGAAAACTACTTAAGAGTTTTGTTTTGTTCAATTTTTATTTATTTATTTTTTTTGATTTTGTATGTGGCAATTGATTGTTGTCTATTGGTTAATTTAATAAAGGATAAAAATAGGAGTTAATAATTGTATCTGCTGAAAGCTTTAAAATCATTAGGTGTTTAATTTGATGAAGTGAAGAAATTACGAGTTAGCATTTATATCAATCAAATTTAAGTAGTTTTGCTAATCTTGCAAGGAAGTAATGCGCATATGGAATTATCCTAAAAAAATGAAAAGGAATTCTTTTTTTGATATGGCAAGGAAAGTAGCACGCTTATATTTGTTGGATTGTACGAATTATTGCTAATTGAAAAATTGTGAAGCTGAAAATTGAGTAATTTTTTTATGGTTTGCTTATTTTTTTCTTCTCATCTCATCTCTTTCATTTTTTTTTCAAGATTTCAAGGCAAGATTTTCTTATTTCAATTAATGTGCAGCATGAATAAGGTGTTTAACAGAGTAAACAATGATAGCAAAGAATTGACAAACAGATTTCAATCTCGGACGTCTTTTAACTACAAATTGTTAAAACTATTAATTGATATTGCTTTTAATCCTATGGTCATAGTAGATATTTAATATTTCATTATCTGCTCAAAGTTGTCAAAGTCAAATTGCACTCAATACCAATTATGTTGAGAGTGTCGTAGGCACGGGATATATATGGTAAATATATAATGTGAAGCTACAACAGAACACTTAAAACTACCAGCATTTTTCAGAGCATATAATAAAGTCATGCTAGGCAACCGAACAACTGAGATACATAAAGCAAAGAACAGGAGCAAAAGTAAAAAAAAAAATAATGGAAAGGAAAAAAAAAAAAAAACGAACCTTTATGGATGTGCGATGGTTAATAAATAGGTGAGACACAGAGAATAACTGAGATGCATAAAGGTGCAACCCTGGAAAAAAAAAAAAAAAAAGGAAAAAGGTGCAAAATGTTACCTTCATGGCTGTGAAATGATTGATAAACAGGTGAAACACAAATGTTAGAAAAATATAATGAAGAAAAGTTAAGGGGTGAAGAGATGTTATTACAGGAGAAAATGTCTTCAAGGCACATGTGGAACCATCAGTATTGAGCTCAGCCGTAAAGGAGACGGAGAATAGAGTAGTAGTTCTCCAGTGGTGGTTCATACATTCGAAGCAACAAAATAAAAAAAGTAAAATAGTAAGTGAAATGAATAATATAACGGATTAGGAAAACCTAAATCGAAGCACAAATTGAAAGAAATGGAGAATCATAGAGAAAGCTAAAAAACTTACCAGTGATATTGTATTTTGGGAATAATTGTATATTTCGTAGGTTGACCATAAGAAATAAAAATGGAAATGAAGACAAATGTGAAGACTCCATAGAAAAGATTTATCATAGATATCTTCAAATATACAGAACACTTACAAAATGCTATAGAAAAAGTGAGTGATAGCTACTATGCCTTACAAAATGTGTCTGCTTCACCAAAAAATGACTAATAAAAAGTGAGCGATAGCTAGTATGCCTTACAAAATATGTCTACTTTACCAAAAATTGACTAATAATGTGCATTCAAACTTGAAGCCCTCGGACGCCTATAGACATGGATTTGTCATCACTTTCGGAAATGTCCAAGTATCAATTTCTACGTACTTTGGCCAATACGAAACATGTACGATAACCTAGTTATTTATGCAAATACAAAGTTAGTACCAAATATACCAGCTCTCTACAATGTAGCTATGAAGTTACCTCATTTCTGCGTCACCATTGAAACAGTCTAGTCGTGTTGATTCTTTTAAGTTCTCTAGATTTGTCATCCCAGTCCTGCAAAAGTTGATTTGGACTATAAAGTTAATTTATATTACACATCTATATTATAAATTGAAATACAACAATAAAGAGACTATACCAGTTGTATAGCAGTGGGGTAAAAAAACTGGAACACTATATTAAAACTTCGGGATAAACAATGTTTGTTGTGTCAACTGATCCATCTCATGGGAGGAGGACACATATGCGATCAAATGATGTGCATCTAGACAGTGCTACATATAATTACCCATGACTAAACACTGGTGTACGCAAATCAACCCCCACAAATTTCACAGATTGTCCTTGGGATTTATTAATGGTTAGAGCATATGCTAATTGAACTGGAAATTAATGTCTTGTCATTCTAAACGGCAGTTCTGTAGACGATGGTGTCAAGGATATTCTTGAAATGAAAGCCAAATTCCCAGCCTTATCTCCACTTAGGATTTGAGCTTCAATTACAAAGGTGACACATTAACAACCATCAATCTTGTGCCATTGCAAAGACCCTCTTTTGGTGCAATGTTCCTTAACAACATTATGGGACAACCCACTTTCAATTGTAGCTTAAAAGGTGGCATCCCAGGAGGATCCAATGAGTTTAAATACTCATTAGGATATCGATTTGTAATTGTAGAATCGATTGCATCACATTCAGATATTTTATCAGCAACTAAATAAGTATATGTGTCTCCTGGAAAAATATTCAATGCAGAAAAGTTGATAGCATGAACATCCTCATTCCGCGCAGAAAGAATTATGCGATCAGTTAAAAAAGTTGGGGTTATTGTACTCGCCACGTCCAGACATGGATAAACTGTAGAGAGCAATTCCTTCAAATCTAGGTATTTGCGTATTGTTGATGGAAGTTGTACAACTTCTTGAGGATTTGTCCCAATCTAAAACATAAAAAATAAAATTACTAAAATAAATATGGGATATAAAAGAATCCTATCAATTAAAAACATATTGACAAAGAAAGAGGTGAAGAAATAATACCTCCATTAAAAATGTGGCAAAATTTGAATTTTTCAAGATCTGTAGAATTTAGACGCATGTTCAAATTCAAAGTCAAAACATGTATATCCTTCCATAAAAAAGAACGCCTCAACGATGCATTAACAATTTGCTCACGGACTCCTTTAGGTACTACTGGTAGGATTTGTCGGAAGTCGCCGCCCAGTACAACTGTGATACCCCCAAAAGGTTTTTCATTATCACAAATATCTTGAAGTGTGCGATCAACAACTTCAATACAATGCCTATGTTGCATAGGAACTTCATCCCAAATTATGAGCTTTGTTTTCCTAAACAACTCTGCCTGCAATGATTGTTTGCTAAACCCATAAATTGAATTTTCCAACACATCTAATGGAATGCAAAATGTTGAGTATGCAGTGCGACCTCCTACCAACAACAACGATGCAATACCAGACGAAACCACAGTAACAACAATTTTCCCAAGGCTACGACATTTCAATGCTATCGTATTGTACAAAAAAGTTTTTCCTGTTCTGGCACCTCTATTTAAAAAGAAAACCATTCCTTTACTTTCAAAGATCGAAAAGGTGATAGCCTCATAAGCAGAGCGTTGTGCATCGTTAAGACGATTAACATTGGTTTGTGCATCTACGTGTTGAGCATCATTCTGGAGTTCTTTATGTTCTAATATTAGTCTGTTACCAGATATTGTACTCCAATTTTCTGTTGATTGTGACATAGGTGGAAAGTCAATTAAACTTTTGCCTGATTCTTGTAGAAGTTTGTTCAAAAGATACAAACCATAATCTTCAACTTGAGCCTCAGTTGGTTCTGAAATGGCAAATAAAGTACGGATCTTTTGTGCCAAATCATCACATATGTGCATCCAGAATTGTTTCCATAACACATATGGTTGTAGCAGAGAGCATTGCGTTAGAATAATACTAAACAATCTCCTTAATTGATGTCCAGTTTTCATAATTACAGCCTCTTCAAGGCATTGTACCCATTCTCTGTCATCTTCCAAGAGTCCTCTCGCAACGCATGCAGACTTAAATGTATCAAGCAATATATTGTTCACCGTACGTAAAAATGCAAATGATAGTGGTCCTTTGACAACAGTTAATAGCAAATGTAGATAAAATCTCTCCCCATAATTAGGGCTAGCAAAGTACATTCTACCAATTGCATATCCTCTTTTTCTTGGCATCCACATCTTAGTTGACTTATTCCAAACAAAATGTTGTGGGAATTCCTGGTAAGTGAAGGCACGTGCAGCTTCATTGGATGAACAACATGCAAAGAAACCAGTGAAAGTTGACATTTGTTGGCCAGCTCTAGCAACGATAGTGTCAAATGATTCAACAGGATTAAAAATAACATGATGCATTCCAGGTAAATGAAGTGCCAAGCGGACAACTGCAGGCATTTCTTCATGCACGGGATGGCCAAATATTCGCCAAGCAGCTTCTGGCAGTCCAATGTACCTTGCGTCAAGATATTGTTGGATCTCGTTTATCATTCCCAGCACCATTGTTGTACGATCATAACCCTTGTAAATGTATTTATGAATATATTTGACACATCTCATACCTGCACAAACCTCTACATTTATATGACAGTTAAAGCGTTTAGAAAGATATGCATTATATGGTACAACATCTCTATTATCAACTTGTTGTCCCCTGACAATGTATACTCGACCATTATTGCGACGACGATAAATAGGATAACCATCTTGGTCCATAGTTGTTGCTTCTGCAAATGGTCAGGGATATCTTTTAGTGCATTTACCATTTCCATACACGATGCTTGTGGATTTCAAGTACCACATGGTCCATGTACCATATAACACTTGACAGTTTCAAAAAGTGTAAGATCGTCTTCTAGATTCGGAAATTCTGCACATACTACTTTATCTACCTGAACACAGGTACGAACTTTATTAGGGCCATCAAGAAACAGAAGTGCATGCATATGTGGTAAGCCCCGCTTTTGAAATTCAATAATAAAAACATGTGCGACTTTATTACCAAACATCTTCATTGTTTCTATCTCCTTCATCAAACATTTTCTCTTCATCTAAAAAATGCGGGCAACTAAATCAGGACGATCAACAGGTTTTTGATATGGCAACAAAGCGGAAGTAATTTCTGGCCAATTGGGATTTGCAGTCATGGTGAGAAATATATCTAGGTGTTGGTTATAACGCGTGATAGCCATTGAATCTTGAAATATTTCAAACATATGTCTAGGACTACCAGTAAATGAAGAAGGTAAAATAAATCTTTGACCAATTTGGTTAGGGGCCAGCTCATCTAAACCAGTATCTGTCAAATCATGGTAAAGTTCAGCACGAAATTTTCCTTGATTGAGCTTATAGTATGTCAATCGATTTTGCTCAGTGGCAACCCAAGCATCTACCAAAAACTCTTGAAAAAGTTTACCCGATCTCAAAATGGTTGAATACTCAGTAGGTCGTTCAAACAAACGATAACTATAATACTGCAACTGAGTAAGTCGATCAGTAGAAGGTCGATCATGTAGAACATTCCACTGTTTAAGACCAGGTTCCCATCCAAGCTCACCATATGGGAATAATAGAATATAATGTAATGGCAAATAAGCTTGGTGACATTCATTGATTTGCATCAGCTCGTTATTTCCTCTCAAGTGCAAGATAATGTCTCTCATCCCACTAATCTCAGTTCCATCACCTGGAATCACAACGGCAATCTCATCTGCTGTTGGTAGATTATATTGTCGTCGATCTATAGCTGAACTATAATGAAGATAAGCAGGTACATTTTGTCCTTACAAGGCTAACTGATTTAAAATTGCATGAGCCTGACGATATTTATCCATGAATCCATTGACTTCCAACAAAGTATTTTGAATTGTTTCAAGAACATCCCTTCTTAAATTAGGGTTTTTACGATTTCGAACTTTTAAAGCTGAATCAAGGTTTAAAATATATAAAGTTGAGCATAAGTACCATCCTGACCTGGCTGTGGTATTAGCGATCCTGTTCGATGACACAATTCCCCATGGATAGTGAATGATGTTGGGCCCCTTCCACTAAGTACTCTGGGATCCAATGTAGCACCAAGGCTTGTAAAAGCATTGGTTGCATTGTATATTTGAGTATACTATCGAAACAATTTTGATTGATCATCATCCCTGTCATACAATGCTTGAAGTACTGGAGGGGGTGTAATAAGCCCAGGTAGCTTAATCTTCCCTTAGAGGCAACAAGTACCGAAAAGGGGACGTGTTTCAGAAGATTTTGTCAACTTCTCATTCATCCAATGTAAGGCCGAACAATGAGGACATAATATATCCATTTTGCCCAGAAAATGTCGACCAAGGTCGATGTTTAACCGAGGATGAGCCCTTGTACTTGTAGGCATATCTTCTAATTCATCGTCACTACACGAATTGTCTAGAGTGAATCAACTTGTAAGAGCAGGCCTACAATAATTAATCATACATAAATTCATGTTTATGTATAATCAGATATTAAAAAATAAGAGTATTTGTTCTAATAAACAAACACATTCATTTACCGATTTCTTTGTGAAACTGAAGATGTGCTTGGCATAGATAACAAACTTGTGGAAGAATGTGCAATTACAGATTGAATAACGTCAGCTATATTCGATCCTTTTTCCATGCAAGCATGGTCGCGACGACTTGGTGTTAAAGAAAGAATACAACCACCTGATGTACCAACTGATTGTGCTAATCTATCTCATTCTGAGCTCTCTCTTTCTCTGCGCAAGCGTTGTCCCATTTGATGTGCAAAATATATCCTTCTATTTTTTTTTCTCGTTCTTATCGAGCACGTTGGGCCAATGCAGCTTTGGATATAACGTTATGATTTGGTGCCTAAAAATGTAAGTAGCATATCATTGGGTACATACATGAATTGTATCATTTATATGTTTATCTCTTTATTTTTCTTATGAGCAACAAATTGTCTAATCTATATAATAAAACACAACTTTTTTTAAAAGTGTTTCCCTCACATTTGTATCTGATGGTTCAAATTCAGTTTTGGATTGGATTCAATGGTTTAGATTTATTTTGAATTTAATTTAACGACCAAATTAGCCATTAACCACTTTTTTCCACCCATAAATTTTGCTAAAAAACGAATTGTTCACAACATAAAGACGTTGGTATCACTATAAAGGCTAATCTAGCTACTAAAAGAGACGCTAGTGACCAGTTTTGACCATCATTTCTCACAACCTACCATTGCTTACCACCTTCTAGCTCTCTCCCTCCTCTTCTATCTCATACCACAACCATACACTGATAGACTCAAGGCCAAAGCCATCTCTTTGTCTCTCTAAAAACCACCATGGCAGCCATCATCTCTAAAAAATTGAATTAGTTATAGTGATGTTATCTTAGGGTGTAAGAATTGGGCTGGGGGAGTTGAAGAGATGGGTTTGATGGTTGTGTCGCCTGTAAAGGAAGAGGAAGAAGAATGGAATAGAGAGTGGGTGGTCTATGTACAGTGTACACCACTGTTTATGTCTTTGGTATACATAAACAACTATTGTACAGTGTCGCCTGTAAAAGGTTTTCCCTTTTACAATGAACTATTGATTCATTGAATTTCATTCTTTTTCTTGGCTCTCTCAACCTCATCGCTGGTGCTTTATGTTTTTTTTTTTTTCTTCTTTACATTGCTGGCCAATAGGTGCTGGCCCATGGGACTCACAAAAAACCAAATCAGATGGGACTAAAAAAAAAATAAAAAAGAGGGCAAAATCAAAAGCCAAATAGAC
Organism: Euryodendron excelsum; assembly: GCA_033060915.1. NCBI lineage: Eukaryota > Viridiplantae > Streptophyta > Magnoliopsida > Ericales > Pentaphylacaceae > Euryodendron > Euryodendron excelsum. The sequence continues at coordinate 2,828,600 of CM065386.1, read as the reverse complement.
TGCCTTATAGCACATTGGAAAGAGAGAAGTGGGTCTGGTTTGTTTTTAAATATTCAAAAAAATAGGTGAATAGAATTTGGGAATTAAAATTTTCAATTTGAGTTTGCTGAAACGAAAAGATTTTGACTAATGTGTTATTTCTTGAATAAGTCAGATTTTTGAATGTTTGAATGGGTGAAATTTATAGAGATTCACTGAGATGTTGGGTTTTAGTTTCGACAATGGTGAGGTAGGGCTGACCAACTTTCATTCTAAGAGAGAAGAAGAGAAAGGAGGAAAAAAAAGAAAAAAGAAAGAGTGCATCCGTAGGGCTGACCAACGAAAAAAAAACATTGACCCAACTCGAACAAAAGTAAGAGAAAGAAAGTTCGTAGATATACAAAAAAGTTTTAACGCCTTTACCAACCCACCAAAAGTAAAGAAGGGAGTGAGAGAGACATGTACTTGCATTACACCATCGTCATCTTCTGTGTAGTAATCTGATTGGCCAATTTTTATTACATATTAATCTTTTTTATCACTACAAATATCGATACTTTAAAATATCTCTTATCAGCAATTATGATATGAAGCAGAAATCAATAGAATTTTAAATTTCAAATATTCACTACAAACTAATCTTACCATCAATTATAATATCAAGCGTTAAATCTACAAAATTTTAAATTTCAAATATGATATCCACTATACTATCAACCATAAACCAACACAATTTTAATTTTCAAATATCAAATCAATTTTAAATTTCAAACATGTGTCACGGTTTCAAACATTTGACATTATTGCTAATTTATTACAATATCATTATCTTTATACTTACCTACACTATTAGAACTCTAGAAGTTTAACACTTTGGCTTCATGCATCCTATCTCAGGCTAACGATATGCTCATTAGGTTATTTCTCTAATATTTTCTTCCACAACTAGCAGTACTAAAGGTGAAAGATAAGTTCATCGCTTATTATAATTAATTATGTATTTTTAATGTTTCAATTTATTGACATATAAGTAATGTATTGTGACAGTATTTATTTTAAAAAATTCCGTGCACAGCACGAGTTTACTGTTAACATTTAAAACTTAAAAACAAATAGGGTGGAATTGGATAGTTTTAGTCTTTTAGATTTAAAAACTTGGACATTGTTGAATAACGCCAAGATTAGTAATGCCACATTTGTTGTCAAATATATAATAATAATATTGACTTTTGCCAAGATTTAAAAAAAATTGTAAAAGTATAAAAATGTCTCCTAAGCTTCAATGGTGTTCTTATATGCCTTTTTTTTTTTTTTCTCCACCCCTAAATTATTTTTATTCCAGAGGTAAAAAAATGAGGCTGCGGAGCCAATAAGCAAGGAATGTGTTAATTTGCAGTTCGTGGATAAACTCCATGGACCATTCACGTGATAGAGCATGATCAGACTTTGTTTTTATCGTCCTGCACGTGTTTCTGCAGCCCGTCAGAGAAAGTTCCACGCCCAACTCACGAGTCAGTACACTAAAATAATGTCCTTTTCCCCTTTTTTCTTTTTCTTTTGCCAAGTAATACAAAATTGTCCTTGGTTGATTGAAATGGCCGATTGGACATTTGGGGACAATTTTCTCTGGATTATCCTCTCTGAGTATTGTTCATTTTGGTTCACATTCTTTTTTGTGTTTGCTTTCCTTCCCTCTTTTTCACTTGTTTTTGGTGGAGAAAAACTGTAAAACATGAAAAATGTTAAAGACAATTAGCACTCCTCTTTAAATAAAACTAGTCGCTTGGTAATAATCATGGTAATCATCAATTGAGACTTGTGATCGACCGGAGGTTCCGATGTCACTGTCTCACTGGCAAACGTCCAACGAGAAATTTCACAGGCATGGACGACCATGGAACTTTGTACCCTACCTCCTTGTTTGATTGTGAAGACAGAGACAATGAGTGGTCATGTATTGGGAACGTGGTGTCAGGTCCCGCAGCACCGCTCCTTCCATGCCTGGACCAGATTTTAGAAGGTTGTGTGAGTAAAGTAGTTAGTTTTATCGGCTGTTCGGCTTATCGGTTGTGCCAAACGCCTGCGAAGTTTCCCTCCATCTTCCTATCTTTTGTTGATGAGTTATTTGCCGTAATCATTTTTATTAGATTTTGTCACATATTTTTTTAATTATTATATTTAAAATTTAAATTTATCAAAAATAATAAAATTAAATAAAATAGTATTTTTGTTATTTTTTCTTTTATTTTTTTATCACTAAATTCTTAATTCAAATACAACGTTACAAAGTTTTTTTTTTTTTTTTATAAATTTAAGTTGTTAATGCAATATACACTACGTGCCACAATTATTCAATACTTTTAGAGTATCACGTCACTTCTACTCCACCTCTCATAAATACAATAGGTCTCCTTAACCCTTATTAGATGAGTTTTAAGGTAGATTCAATAGGTGTTCAGACTCACCTCGTCAGAGAAACTCATTGCATCTATTGTATTTGTAAGAACTGGAGTAAGAATGACATGACATACGTACAATGCACTACACTAATGCTTCAAAAAAAAATAAAAATTAAATGTTGTTTTGTAAATTAGTTTCTTCTTCGTTTTGGCAATTTAAATCGACAATTCATAAACCAAATAAAAACACAAAGTAATAAAAATTGTAATTATTGAAACTTTTTATTGATATATTTAATTTTGTGGGGCGGCTGAAAATCTGGCAAGATATTCCGAACGTGGGGATTCAAAGATCGGAATCTTTTCTTGCTACATAAAAAATAGAATGAAATTAAATTATAAATTAATGTTGGTTTTGTTATTTGATCATGACATTATGACTTTTATATTACTCTTTTGAAAGGACCAATCTTAAAACACCTTGGACTATGATAATGGTCTATAAAATTATATAATGTACCGTGTCATTATTTATTCAGTCATTGTGTTGCACAAGTTATACAAAAGTTGAACCATTGTGTACCGGTCAAGCTTAATTGGTCAACTGAAAGAAATAAATAATACTTTGTGTGAGTAAATTTGTTTATATATATATGCACACTTACCATCAATTCTCTTACTGATTTTAATGAATTTTTTTTTTATGAGTTTTTAGCTCATTATTTTAGACTTTTTACTAATTTTCAAATTTAAAGTTCATAAACAAATCAAAAACTATAAGCTAAAAGTAATACCAAAGAAAAAAAAATTGCATCCAAACGAGATTTTAATGGCATCCATTGATTGTAGTTTATAAAATAGCTTTTTCTTTTTAATAGCTTTTCAATTAAAATTAAAAAATTTTAGCTACTTTTTTTTTCAGAATGAAAAAGGGATTTAACTATCAAAATAATTAACAACACAAGTCTACTTCAAAACATTTTCCCAATCAAGTAGGAAAAAATCTACTCCACTAAATTTTCGAACTGATATTAATTATTTTCTTGACTATTATATGAGCAACTCGATTATCAATTTTATGTACAAAGCTAATACTCTATTTAGTGAAATAGTTAAATAATTTCCAAATGTCTTCAACAATCACTGCAATAGTTGTGGAAGAATTAACCAGTAATTCTTCAATCATCTCCAAAACATCCGTTTCAATATAAATTTCTTTATGCTTTCTCCTCTTCAGTACCCACACACATTCTCTAAAAGCTTTAGCCTCTATTATTTTGGAACTCCTTTTTTTTTTTTTTTCTTTTTTGGGGCTGAGTTCTATTATTTTGAGACTTGTCTTTCCTATTAATTTCTTAGAAGTTGCCCAGATAAGTTTACCATTATAGTCCATAGCCACCACACCAATTCCCCCCAAGTTTTCTTTATTGTCAAAAGCACTATCAGCCTTAACTTTAGTAGGTCCCTAACTAGGAGGTTGCTAGCGACTCATCTTTCGTGTGTGATCAAGATGTTTCACCGACTGGGCTTCTGGAAATTCTTTAATCTGAGAAATTGCCTCATCTAGAATCTCTTGCAGCCTCCAATCTTCTGTATTAACATTATACCATTGCGTGCTTTCCAAATCCGCCAAATCAAAATTACTGCTAGAGAATTATTTTATTTTATTTTTATAGTTACTGTTACTATGGTAAAATATTATGAATGAATAAAAATACCATTCAAATGAAATACCATCTTAATAATTTGACAGATGGGATTAAAGTTACGCTATGTTTGGTATAAGAGAATGGAACGAAATAGAATGGTTATTCCTACTTTTATTTTCATTTTCTTGTTTAGTACTACTATTTAAAGTTAGAATAACTATTCTCATAGAATGATCATTCTCACATTTTGTTGAAATGACCATTCTCTATTTTAAGAGTGAGAATTAAATAATCATTCGCACATGAACAATATAAAACAAAACTTAATAAAAATTTTGTTATCAAATTTCTTTTATTAAAAAGTATAAAACATATTTGGTAATTATTTTTTTAATTTTAAAATTTTTAAAAAATAAAAAAATTAGAATTTAAAATTTAAAAATTTTTAAAAAATTAAAAAATTATAAAAATATTTAATAATTAAACCGCTGTTGCCGCAACCACCACCATTATAAATACTTAATAATATCTAATAATTAAATAATATATTACTAATATTTTTGTATAAACATAATATTAAATTTTTATATCATACATAAATTTTCTTTCATTTTATTTTAACATTATTTATTGATCTTACAAACAAAAAAATAAGAATGCTATTTCATTCTATTTTTATTTTTATTTTTATTCTTTTTTTTTATTCCCTTGTACTAGATTTACGTCATAACCAAGTAATCAAACCATGAACGTCGTGACTCCCCAGACTTTTCATGTGCTGCTGTAACACGGAATGATCCGTGAGTGGATTCCGAATCTTTCAATTTTTTCCAAGGAAGTTTCTTTGCTTTCCCACTTGAGCACTGAAATCGTATAGATAGATAAATCTGGGTCGTCCAATTTAACTGGCGCAGATTTTTCGGACCACGTGTCCATTTCAGGACTTTTTATTATGTCTTGGTGGGTCGTCACAGAGCGTTGTTATTCACAGCACACATCACGATAAAGTTCCCATCGTGATGGAGAACCCTAGGCCAAGCCACAGCCGTTGGATGGGAACATTTTGGTCTAATCTCCCGTAGCAATATTTTCTTGGCCTTCTGGCAGACTGGCACCTACTCCTCCTAACGAAATTTCCTAAAGGCCGACTCCTCCTATTTGCATGCAGGGTCGGGCCCCACGGATGCTTGGATTCCTTTTTTTTTTTTTTTTTTTTCATTTTTTTGGAGAGTTATTCAGTAGCTGAAAATGGATTGATAGGGAAATCGAGGGCTTCCAGCGGCCAAGTTTCACATTGATACCAAAAATTAGCCTATTTTATCTCCAAGAGAAAAATTAATGAAAGGCATTGTTATTTCGATGGCATAAGCTCTTCACATTATTAAAAAAAAAACTTTAGAGAAAAAAATTTGTATGTGGAATGAAGAAATTTATTTATTTTTCTAACTTTGTAAGTCAAGTATTGAAAAGAAAACTTATTTATGGTTTGAAATATGAATGACAATAGACCGGGATGGGGTGAATGTTGAAATTTTTATCCCTGCCTTCACCTAAAATATCTACCTACATCTCCGCCTCCTCTCCTTATGGGATTAATTTAGACCTCTATCCCCACTTTCACGGATATAAGCTTGCCTCTATCCTCGCCTCCCCCAAACCCAAGTCCAAACTTTTACTTTTTTGTCTTTTTGATACAAAAAAAATAAACAACACAATGCAAGAAAGAAAACATAAAAAAAAAAAGAACTAAGATATCAAAAATATTAATAGTCGTATGGTTTTCACTTGGCAGTAAGATAAAATTAGCCTCCAAATATTTTGAGTTGTATATACATCAAAATGGTATTATTGTACTGTCAATGAAAAAAATTAAAGCTTGATATAACAAATTACAAACCTATCTAACAAATAATATTAAAAAACTATTGAACATAGTTGGACACCAATCAATATAAAGTTTAATGATGATATCACTAACACACCAAACACTATAATACATTTCAAAGGGCATATATAAAAAAAATAAAAAAATACTAAAAGCGGGAGAAGTGGGGTGGGGACAATTTCAGGAGGTGCAGGGTTGGAGAAGAAGTTAATCCATCCTTGCATAAATTTTTATTTCAACCTCCAATCTCATTTTGTATCCTCCATCCACATCAGGCTAGATTCGGTCTAACCTCCACTTTTATCTAGTTCATTGCCATCCCTAGTTTGAGGTGACTAATTTTTGTTAATCAATATATATATATATATTAGTTTGGCTTTGATAATTGTGTGATAGAAATTCGTTAAATCTACAACCATTGAAAATTAGGATCTTTTAACATATGGTCTAAGGGCACATGTTAAGTGTGTATTATTGAGTTATATAAAATTTGGCAGCCGTAGTATTTTCACACTTCTCCACACATTCTTAACATTTGTCCTAAGAGCATGCTTAGAATTTATCTTAAATGTATTTAATTTAACAATCACTTGTAAATATAGTCACTCAAGCTAGTCATTTGATATTGTTATATGTATTGTATATACCTATTATGTATAAATGACATTAAATGATTCTTTCCTATCCTTACTACCTCTATCAAAGTGAATAAAAACATTAGAATTAGGTTATTAACAATTTGCCAACTATATTAGAAAGAATTTAAGGGAATTCGACATAACTAATAGGCAAAGCTTGGAATGGCTTTTCCTTTTTATTTAAGGTTATTTTTTTAACCCTTCAATGAAGGAAAATCACAATGGGGGAAATGCAATTTTCATAATACATATATTTATAATTTTGTTTCTATCTGTTTAGTTAATTTTTGTTGAATTTTTTATTTTATTTTTCAATAATTTAGGGAAATTTAAGCTAAAACACATTAAAATTAATTATTTTAACAATAGTAGGTTTGGAATTTCTTATAATTTATTTTTTAGAATTTTCTAATTTGGTTCTATTCAGATTTCAGACTCAAAATTTTATTCAATTTATCCTCACCACGAAAAAAAATGAAATGCATTTATTCGAGTAGTCAATAAAAAAAAAATCCCTTAACGGCCTTTAGCCTTTCCGTACGTTCGAGTGGTCCAAACGGGGACCAACCAATGAGACGTACGGTTGTAGATAATACGAGGCACCTATGAACACCATACAAACTCTCTCTCTCTCTCTCTCTCTCTCTCTCTCTCTCTCTAAATAATTGTCTCCATTTTACAGTGGCGCGCAAGCCACGAAGGCCACTCAGTCCCATCATACAAGCCTCCACGGTCCAGGGCCAACAACCACCATTCACCACTATTTCCAATCTCACACACCCAGCTTATATATATGTATACCCCCTAGGCCCTATCTCTTCTCACACCAGAAGCTATAGCAAAGCAACTCATATCAGATTTCTTCTTCATCGTCTTCCACATCAGTCTTCGAAACCCATCTTGGTTCTGCAATCCAGATATAGCTGAAGAAGGCTGGAGTATAGAAAGAGAAAGAGTAGAGATCCAGAGAATTGTTGTTTTGATCGGGGGTAAAACCCGGTGTTTCAAGTTGTAGACATCACGGCTATATTCAGAGTTTCTCGGGCTCTCATTCATGTCCGGACTGTACGACGCAAGGGTTTAGTTGAGAGCAACCCTTCGCCGCACGGCGGACGAGGCGCTTTGCCTTCCGAAGGCGGTAGTCCTTCCGACCTCCTCTTCCTCGCCGGCGGCGGTTCCTTCGTCTCCTCCATCTATTAGTTTAGGTCTATATTAGCTAGAGAATAATACGCACTTATTTATATATTTACCAAAGATCTGTTGGTTGCTATATCTATCGTCGTTCGGGCAGTTTGTTTTTGGGCTTGGTGTGTGTATTTGCTGAATTCAAGATGTTGAGGATCAAGAGGGTTCCTACTGTTGTTTCCAATTACCAAAAGGAAGAGGCGGAGGAAGGTGCTCGCCCCGGAGGCGGTTGCGGCCGGAATTGCCTCCAGAACTGTTGCATTCTAGGTATTTGCTAAATTGCTTATGTACCAAAACTCAAGTTAATTTCGTATTGTTTCTATTGATATGTGGAATAAATTTTCTGGGTTTTAATCAAATTGGAGTTCAAATTAGGGGCAAAGCTACCTCTGTATGCTTTCAAGAGGGTGAATAAGATTGTTGGTGAAGGGGGCCTGCTCGCCCACGAGAACAAAGAACCTCCCGTTGCTTTCTTGGATTCGCTTCTTCTTGGGGAGGTAAATTTGTAAACTTTTAGCTGCAAAATTTGTATTTACAAATCATCATAATCAGCTGATATATTTACCACTTGATTGTAGTGGGAGGATCGTATGCAGAGAGGGCTCTTTCGCTATGATGTCACTGCGTGCGAAACCAAGGTCTTTGCTATTTTCTTTCTGTTGATTCTGATCGTTTGTAGCTAATTATTTCAGTCTAGAATCTGCTAAATGGTGTGTCTTACCAAATTATGGTTTTGTCCATCACGATTTATATGATGATGTTTGTATAGGTAATCCCGGGAGAGTATGGTTTCATTGCACAGCTGAATGAGGGCCGTCACCTTAAGAAGAGGCCGACTGAGTTTCGAGTTGATAAGGTCCTGCAGCCCTTCGATGGGAACAAATTCAACTTCACTAAAGTTGGACAGGAAGAGGTGCTTTTCCAGTTTGAAGCAAGCGAAGACAATGAAGTCCAGTTCTTCCCCAATGCACCCATTGATGTTGAGAATTCTCCCAGTGTTGTGGCCATCAATGTATGTCCTCCTTCCTCCCTCTTCATGTTAGGAGTGTAAATTAGAAGAAATTGTAGCTAAGCTGGTTTCTGTTAATTATGCTTCACCAGGTTAGTCCTATTGAATATGGTCATGTACTTTTGATCCCTCGGATTCTTGAACGCCTGCCTCAGAGGATTGACAGGGAGAGCTTCTTGCTTGCTCTCTACATGGCAGCAGAAGCAGGAAACCCATACTTCCGATTGGGTTATAACAGCTTGGGTGCATTTGCTACCATCAACCACCTTCATTTCCAGGTTCCTATATACCTCCTTTTTCATATCCCTCAAACTTATTATTACAGTACTGATATCATCTCTCTTATAATTAGTTATATTTTCTGTTGGCAATTAAAAGAGAGGTCTATGATTTTTGTGGGAACAGGCTTATTACTTGGCTGTGCCCTTTCCTGTCGAGAAAGCTCCCACTAGGAAGATAACTACTTCGAATGGTGGGGTGAAAATTTCTGAGCTCTTGAATTATCCTGTCAGAGGTCTAGTGTTTGAGGGTGGAAATACTCTGGAAGATTTGTCCAATGTTGTCTCAGATTCCTGCATTTGCCTTCAAGAGAACAATATACCTTACAATGTGCTTATCTCTGACTCTGGAAAACGGATCTTTCTCTTCCCACAGGTGAGAGCATTCAAACCCGTACTGCCTCGTGTGATTTTGTTGCTATGTAATTTGCTTGTGAGCTCTTTTTCGTGTTCCTTCAGTTTGGGTTACCTAATCTCATGTTTTTACATTTGTTGAATGAACAAACAGTGTTATGCTGAGAAACAGGCTCTTGGAGAAGTGAGTCCAGAGCTTCTGGACACCCAAGTGAACCCAGCAGTGTGGGAAATTAGCGGACATATGGTTCTAAAGAGGAAGGAGGACTATGAGGAGGCGTCTGAAGGAAATGCTTGGGGGCTCCTTGCTGAGGTTTCCCTTTCTGAGGAGAGGTTCCAAGAAGTAAAGGCTTTGATCTTTGAAGCCATCTCTTGTGGTGATGGTGTAAGTGGAAATGTTGCTCAGAGCTTGCTTGAGGAGGCAGATGCCACACCGCAATCTGTTGAAGACGAAGATGCCCTTAACAAAGGCTCCCACCGTGCTATGGTGCCGGGGAACCAAGAATGCCTAGTTCTGCACTGAGAATTGGGCTTTTGAAGAACATATCAGTGGCCTATGCGTATGTCTTAATATGCTATGGGAGTTTGTATGTCCATGTGAAATATCACTAAATAAGGCAAACTACGTTTGCATTGTTGTTGAAGTTGCTTGTGTTCTGCCGATTTGCTTTTGTAATCTGTCCTTTGTGGGCATATGTAAAATACTGTTGATTTTGCTCTCACGAGCTATTAGTGCCTGTTCTACTTGGACTCTAAAATTTCTCAGCTCGTTTCCTCTTAAGGTTCATTTGGATTTATAATTGCTAATAACGGTTGCTGGGGTATGATGCTGTTTGATGCATACTTTATTTTATGAGGATTTTCTAATGTTGAAATTCATAGATATCTAGCAATTCCCAAATGCAGGGTTTGAAATCCCAAAACACGGATAGCAGGCAACATTTATTTGTTTGGAACTTGTTATCAAATCGAACGGGAGCATAGAAAGAAAAGAAAGAAAGGACAACCTTGAGTAAGAAAAGCCTTTCCAAAGTATCGTATTGATACAATTTCCTTATTTTTCTGGACTTACTTATTGATACAATCCATGATTAACGCTGTTTTTTATTTGGATTAATATATTCTATAGTAATAATTATTACTATTTTTCACTAAGTTCTCTTGGTTAGTGTTGGTTTTGTGTTGAATTAGTTTATTACTAAAAGGTGAATATTTATCAAAATGACAAATGCAGATTGAGCTTGGACATCTAAACTTATGGATATGCGCATTTACATACATACATACATACATATATATATATATATATATATATGACTTGGTGTTTATAGATAAGATGATGTCATGTAGGCAAGTTTATTAAGATCAAATTAATATGATTGATGACTTGATGAAACAATTCTTTTATGGATTTGGTTGGCAATTTGTTAGGTCTGGAGCCTTAGTTGATCCCCATTTTTGCTCAACCACTAGTCTTATCCTTAGCTCTTAATTATTTTCAGCATTAACAAAAATAACTCATTCATGTAGTGTATGAAGTATGCATATATCATCTGCATTTTACCCTATTTTTAATTAATTGATAGACTAGTTCTTTTTTGTTTAATTTCTTAAAATAAAAACTTTTTTTCAATTAGATTCTAACAATTTCTCCATGTATGCCAAACTTTTAAAAGATTCCACCACCCTCAATTCTCATTTCCCATTTGCATGTGCATATTAACTAATCGATTATGATAAATTAGATCAGATTTTATAAATTTTTTCTTTTGCAACACTTGGATATGAGCCTGAAAAAAGTTCAAGAATCAATTTTCTTTCTATAAGGGCCAAAGTCACTTATTTTGACTTTTTACCTCATATTGTAGATTGGATAAAACAAATAGAAACAAAATAATTTTTCTTTATTTGAAATTTAACGAGATGAAGGAAAAGGGTAACTGTTAAAAGAGAGAGAGCGTAAAAAAATGAATGAAAAATGAGAAACAATAATTTTTTATATTTTCCTTTCCCTTCATTTCCTCAAATCCAAACAGGCCGTTAAACAGTAATTGTTATCTGCTCATCCTGCTTTGTAAGAAGTAGAACCCTAGTGCCAATAACACGCGAACTGATTCTGCGCAGTGGCCCTTCCATTCAGACAAGGTGAGTTTCTACCCTCTTCATCCTTTCATAAATTTTACCATTTTCTTCAAAAATTTCTTATATTGAATGTGGCATTGTTTTGGTTCATCATCTCGACTATTCTATGCCAAAGGTTATAGTAATTTTAGCATTATTTGTCTTACTGTAATTGGTTGTCATTTCATCAAAAGAACTGAAATGTTTTATTAGAAATTGCTGTTGTTGAGAAGAAAGATCTTTGCGTGTTTATCAATTTGTCTTTTTACTGGGGAAATAGTAGGTTCAGGTATGAGTTTGGGAAATTACTTATGATATGTGTAGCTCTGTTCAACTATACCTGTTTATCGTACCTCTTTCTCGTTTATGTATGTGCATCTTGTTTTTACTTTGGCCACCATGTGTTTGATAAATTACCTCAAGGAAATCTGTATGCGCCCGCGCATCAGGAGCCTTTTGTTTGTTGTAAGATCCTCCAAATAAATTCGCAGATCCAATTAGTTTTGGAATTAAGATGTTGAAGTACTAGTTGTGAACTCAGATCAAGTTGTCTTCAGTTCGTTTTGATGCATAAATAAATGGCTGGGACGATAAAATGTTTAATTTGCAGACCCTGTCAAACCGCAGTACTTCTTAACCCTTTAACTCGTCCTCTTCTTTATTATAATCTTAAAATTGTTGGTGGATATTCCATTAATGATAGCAAAATGTTCTTCATGGTAGTACTTTTGTTATAAAAATGAAAGTTTTTGGTATTGTTCTGTTAATTCTATCTGTTTGATGGGACAGTGGGCTCATAAATGGGACTAGGAAATTGTTGCAAGTTGCTGGAAATCTGATTAACAAAGTTCTCTTGCATTTCCAGTAAGTAGGAAATGAAGAAAGGAGTGCACCCTCAGTTGCAATGGATATCCTACGTTACCCAAAGTGGCCGATTGATGCAAGTCATGATGACCAAGGTCCACCATGTTGGTAAAGTTTATCACTTTAGAGCAAGGCGGCAGATGGCTCAAAGTGTTGGGCAGATTGCCAAGTTTAAGCGGCGTTATGAACAGAAGGATGAGGAAAATGAGGGCAAATGACTTCTTCAATATGCAGAGTGAATGGTTGGGTGCACTCTTAGATTCCTTTAAATTGGCATTTTGGATTAGCCATGAACTGCGAATACGCATCTGTTTCGTCAATAACCTGCTGGGTGCTTCAAAACACCAGTTTGTCTGTTTAATTGGCTGGTCGCTGGTTTTAATTTCAGAACTATTTTCATTTTATGAATCAAAAGGGTATTCACTGGCTGTTAATGGTGATCAAGCTTTGGTTTGCTATTTTAAGAAGTTAGCTAAATGAAATTATTTGGTGCTAACTTTCTCTTGGTTCCATAGGTTGTTTTTGTACCTGTTCTATTATTGTTGACAAGCTTGTTACATCTTTGAACACTGTAAGCAAATTCATTTTGGCTTTTTTCTCTGGCGCTTGAGATTATTCTCCTTGCCACAGCTCTTCAATTCGAGTACTTTCCTATTCCTAACAAGTTGCAGTGGAAAAACATTTTTTTTCTTCTTTTGTTTGGTTACGAGTAAAGCAAAAAGAAGAAAATGTGGTGGAAAATAGGGATGAAGCTTTAGAAATATTTGACAATTCCGTATTCTGCTAAAAAATGGTGGGAAAAAAAAATGTTAAATCACTTCTGAGATTTAGATCAACCCTTGCCTACTGCATGCTGGTTTTCGCTCTAGATCTTTTGTTCTGCTTTATTTGTCACTGCAAACAAATCTTTATTATCATTTCTCATCGCTTATGTTTGGACAAGACAACCACATAATGGAAAGCTTTTTGGTTTGCTTCCCTTGTTTTTCCCCTTTCTTTTCTCTTGCCGGTTATTGACTGCCAAATAGAATCTAAGGTCATTCCAAACATTGTATGAATTATTCATTTCAAAATTTCCTGTGTTAGCAGTAATGTTCGTTTCTTGGCGAGTATGGCTTCATTTTGCCAAAATTGACCTCTTGATTGATGGATTACCTTAGAGCATCTGCTCTTCAAACTTGACTGGTTAGCTAAAATAGCTAACCAAACTATTAAAATGCACCTCTAACAGGCTAGTTATCGTACTAGTTAAATAGCTACCACTATTTTGATTTTTCAAATGCAGAGAGTCACTATTTAATTTTCTAAACTTAAATATTAGGGTTCGTTTGGTAACGCTGTCAATTTTAGTTTTTGATTGTGTGTTTTTTGTGGTCTGGTGATGGGCATTTATAGATTATCGTTATGTTAATAGTACTAGATCAATATTCTGGTAAGAGAAAACACACTCATTTTAGTATTTTTAATTTTTTTTTCTTAATTTTGTAAAAAACTCAAAAAAAAATTTAAACAAAAGCTGTTTTTTATTTTTTTTGAAAAAAAATAAAAACAAAAAACGTTACCAAATGAGGCCTTAGTTTCTTCCTCAATCCTTTTCTTTCTCTCTCCTCCTTTTTTCCCTTTTTTTTTGAAGTGTGTGCTAAAAATGAATAGTTTAATAAGTGGCTTACTGAAATAGAGAGCATTGTTGAATAATGTATTAAAAAATAGCTAACTAAAATAGAAATGATATTTTTTTAATATATTTTGACTAGTTATTTTAGCTTGCGTTGGAGATGCTCATACTTTAAGATCCAGAGGGTGATGAGTCTGATGACCCACGAACCTGCTGGATCGGGTCCTTATAATAGTGTGGGCTTCCATGAAAGGTGATGGGCCTCAGGCCACTTCACAAGGACCCCAGATGGTCAGATTTCTTGTTAAATTGACATAATATCTATGTAAATCATCTACTTCCGTTACAATTTGCTTTAATCGTATGAATAAGTAAAAAAGGTGAAAAAGTCTTCTTAAAGGCCCTCCAAGCAATGAAAAACTCAACTCCTACCTCACGTAAATTGTAATCACTCCACGCCATGCCCACCACCCACACAGCGAGTCTATAGAAGTAAGTAACCCCTTGTAAGAAAAACATGAGAGCCCCTTAAGCTTCTCCGGACTATAAGAACAAAGCAGACCTTCCTAATCACCTATATATATACACGACATCTAGAGCTTTATGTTATTTCGATTGCTGCCCCCTACACACATCATGCTGCTAGCAAAACGTCTAGTCGATGTATTGATTCTACTGCTATGGCTACCGCTGCCGGTCCAAGTTGTGACAGTACAAGGCAAACCAATACCTACTTGGGTGCAACAAAATGCCATGAGTACTGGCGGGCCATGGCTGAAGAGAGTGACCGATCCGAGGTCGCCTGGCTGCTGGAACAGGCCTTGGATTTGTAAGCAGGGAGAATACCCTCCTAGAATCAGGAGGCTGTGTTGCAAGAATCGGTGCGTTGATGTCAATTCTGACGTGGATAATTGCGGCTTGTGTGGAGTTAGATGCCCATTCACTTGGCAATGCTGCCGAGGCTTCTGCATTAACACCAATACCAACCCTTTTCACTGTGGCAGGTGCGAACACAAATGCCTCTTTCGGAGCTTTTGCTTTTATGGCATCTGTGGATATGCAGCGCCGCTGCCTCCCCACCCAATTCCACTGCCGCCTCGTCCTCCTTACCCGTATCCGTTTCCTCCTATACCGCCTAAGCCTGAACCGCCTCACAGCCCTTTCCCGCCTTACCCGCCTTATGGCCCTTTCCCGCCTCATGGTCAGACTGTGGAGGGTGCTCCTGCGCGGCGGTCGGCCTCCACAGCTCTCTAGTTGAAGTTCGAAGTTCTTCTTCCCTTGAACTTTCCATTATGTTCACTTGTTCTTGTCGTTGCTGTAGTTGCAACTCTTCTATTGCACCAAGTTAGCCCGTTTATGTATTGTGTATTGCTGTTATGTTTCTCATTTGGGTGACATAAAAAGTGGCATTGTACTGACCATTAAGAGTACTCCTGGTTCATGTAGTTTCAAATTTTGTAACAATCTTGATGGGGTTTACCTAAGTTCTCATGTCTCCTTTTACAATATAATATTTTTTGCATGAGTAATGCTATACAAACTGAAAATTTTTTATCAATTTATCACTAAAATAATATGAACGTTTACTTTAAAACAAAACATTATCATAATGATTCTTAATTACAATAATACCACTACTACATCATGCTGGTAAAATTTTCTATATAGATTTTATGAAAAAATATTATTTTTCTTTTTGTATTCATTTTCATATTTATGCCCGTGTTATGTATGTGTTCATTGCATGCATAATTGTGATGAATAAAAGACCCACAATCAAAACAAAAAGAAAAAGAAAAGCAATTGCTAATATGCGTGCAAAAGTTAAATATGCATCAACAGAGTTATATAGTGGGAAAAATTATAAAAATGTGAGGGATCCCACATTTTTTTCTTTTTACCGGATCTGGAAGAGTAGCATTTCTTTTTCATTATCATAAAGACTTTCATGCCTTCAAGTGAAAAAAACAACCGCTAACCGGAAAAGAGAGAGAGAAAAAAAATATGGGATGAGTATAGATACGGAATACAGATAGCAATATCTACTGTGAAATCCGCTTAGAAAATATCATTACAAGAGGATTAAATTAAATTCAAAATCTATAGTATGAATGGAATCAGTAA